>CM021110.1:132401231-132614646 GCA_007115665.2 Sequoiadendron giganteum | reverse complement strand
GGATCCTAGAATCCAAGGCCGTATTGATATTTCTGTTGTGGATATACCAGATGGGTACGGCATGCTGCTTAGCAGAGACTGGTGCCGAAAGTTGAACGGATATATCGCCACCGACTTTTCTCACATGTGGCTGCCTTGGAGGGGAATCCCTAACCAAATAAGAGGGGAAAGCACACCACGGCTCCGGTTGATGATTACTGAATATGGTGATAACAATGAGGTATTGTTTGCAGAGACTGATTTGGGTTCGTACAAGCCCGTGAAACAGGAAGTCCTCATGTTGCAAAGTGTAAATCAAGAAAAACACTTGGAAGGTACATCTCCCTCTACTGAAATATTGATTGAGGATGACTCAAGCGATGGTGAGGGGATGTTTGAAAATTTTAGAAACTTTGTGCTAAAGAATGTCAAGCAAAAGATGGAATCAGGGAAGAATGTTTCCATCAGCAGTATGTTAATGCCCAATTGGTGTAGGATCCATGAGGCATTCCACCCAGAATTCACATGCGCCATGTGCAGAACGGCCATTGAAGAAGTTTCAAAGAGAGTTCCACAAGTCTCTTTGATGGAAGAACTAGAAGAAATAAATGAGAAGAAAAGCTCCCTGACAAAGGAATGGGTAGAAAGTGAGAAGATCGAGCCCGCAATGGAGAAAAATGGTCCCAATACCCATAGCATTCATATAGAAGATCAAGTTTGGACTCTGAGATTTGATGGATCAAAGTCTAACAAAGGGAATGGAGCAGGGTTTGAACTCATCAGCCCCAAGGGAGAGGCATATCTAGGTGCTTGTAGGCTCCAGTTCCCTTGCACCAATAACGTTACTGAGTATGAATCTTTGATTCATGGGTTGATCCTCGCTATAGAGAAAGGTGCCAAAATTGTACATGCCATTGGAGATTCCAACATAGTGGTCCGCCAGGTAAGAAAACAGTATGCTTGCCACGACAAGAGATTGGGACGGTACCGGAACAGAGTTTGGGACTTGATCGAAAGCTTCGATGCATTCAATATCAAGCAAGTATACAGATCTAAAAATCCAGTGGCTAATTCTCTCGCGCAGGCGGCCAGTTCACTAGAGCCATTAGAGTTGGAAGGTCTAAAGAAGTTCACAGTTGAATTGATCTCCACACCTTCAGTTCCAGATAATATAAAGAATTTCCAGGTGTTTGATGATGATAAGCAGATTTTGGAATTCTTGACTAACTCAGGGGTGTTTGAAGCACAAATTATAGACGAAGAAGAAACCGAAGAAGCGGAATTTGACACCGAAGGGATCTTAAATTTGAAGACAAATGTCATTCCTAGGGGCATGGTGGAGTTAGAAAGACTCTTTGACCCTGATAAACTAAGTAGGAATCAAAGCACCCAAGGGGATGAATGTGAGACAATCAACTGGGGAACTAGTGAGCAAGTAAAGAATGTATTTGTGGGGAAAGTATGCACCCCAAAGGAAAGAGAAGGAATAGTGCAAGCATTGAGAGAGTTCTCTGATGTGGTAGCCTGGGGCTACGAAGACTTAAAGACATATGACACTACCTTGATCACGCACACGAGCCCGTTGAAGCCGGGAAATAAACCATTCAGGCAAAGACAAAGGCCAGTAAACCCGCTATTGGAACCGTTGATATATCAGGAGGTAAGGAAGCTCCTTTCGGCCAGAATAATCTTCCCAATAAGGCACTCAACGTGGGTCGCCAATCTAGTGCCCGTCAGGAAGAAGAACGGAGAGACAAGGTTATGTGTTGACTTCCGCAACCTAAACAGAGCATCCGAGAAGGATAACTATCCCTTGCCCTCGTTGGAAGAGGTTTTGCAGATTGTAAATGGTTCCCAGATGATGTCCTTTTTGGACGGTTATTCAGGTTACAACCAGGTAATGGTTGAAGAAGCAGATAGACTAAAAACAACTTTCACCACTAAGTGGGGAACATTCGCTTACAGAAGAATGCCCTTTGGCCTAATCAACGCCGGGGCCACATTTCAACGAGCTATGGACATCGCTTTCAGAGACTTAGTTGGAAAATGCATTATTATATACATGGATGACTTGACAGTGTTCTCCAAAAAGAGGGAGGATCATGTTGAAGACTTGAGAAAGATCTTCCAGAGATGCAGAAGATTGGGTATTTCTCTCAATTCAAAGAAGTGCGTATTCGGAGTCACCGAAGGAAAATTGTTAGGACATGTCCTCTCAGAACAGGGCATATCAATTGACCCAGACCGCATTGAGGCAATTTCAAAGATCGGCATGCCAGGGAGTCAGAAAGAGTTGAGGTCGTTCTTTGGCAAGATTAATTTTGTGAGAAAATTCATAACTGGATTCGCCGAGATTGTCAGACCACTAAATGAAATGCTGAAAAACGATGCAAAGATAGAATGGACCCCTCTCACAAAGAAGGCGTTCGAAGAAATCAAACAAGCAATAGTAGATGCTCCGGTGCTAGTTAGTCCGGATTACTCAAAACCATTCTACTTGTACTCCTTTGCTTCAGAACACACTTGCGCAGCGGTCTTGACCCAGAGAGCGGAAGAAAAGGATGAACACCCAATTGCTTTCATGAGTACTCCATTGAAGGAAGCAGAATTAAGGTACGCCAATGTAGAAAAGCAAGCTTACGCTCTAGTAAAAGCAGCTAAGAAGTTCAGGCACTACATCCTAAGGAGCAAAGTACATGCAATAGTTCCAGATGCCACAGTAAAGACATTACTAATGCAAAACGAATTAGGAGAAAGAAGAGGCAAGTGGGTCGCCAGCTTGCAAGAATATGACATAGAGATACAGCCGATGAAGTTAGTCCGAGGACAAGCATTGGCACAAACGATTGCAATGGCAGGACCTGGGCTGGTACAACAAACATATATACTGGAAGAGGTGTCCCCAGGGGAATGGGACGATGACACTGTTTACTATTTGTTGAACCAAAGGTGTCCCTCACATTTGAATCCAATGCAACGAAGGACTTTAAGAATGAAGAGCCAGAGATTCATGCTGCAGGGATCAGTGCTTTATAGAAGAAATCACGAAGGTATATATTTGAGATGTGTAGGAAAAAGAGAAGCTAAGCAGCTTATGGAACATTTCCACGAGAAATTCGGGACAGGTCACGGAGGTGGTTTGGCCACAGCTCATCAGATTTCAAGGGTTGGGTATTATTGGCCCACACTTTTTAATGATGCTTATGAGCATGTGAAGACCTGCCACATTTGTCAGACAGCTGCATACAGAGAAAAGAATCCGGCTATGCCCTTGCAGCCAGTGATTGAGGTCAGGCCGTTTGCCAAGTGGGGGTTGGACTTTATTGGAATGATTAACCCACCGTCCTCGGCACAGCACAGGTACATACTGACAGCCACAGACTACTGCACCAAATGGACAGAGGCTCAAGCTCTCAAGCTTTCCACCACAGATGTAGTCATTAAGTTCCTCGAAGAGAATATTATTACAAGGTTTGGATGCCCCCACGCTTTGGTGTGCGACAACGGCCCCGCCTTTTCATCATTGAAGTTTTCACATTGGGCGTTTGAGTATGGGATTGCACTGAAGTTCTCATCCAACTACTACCCCCAAGGAAATGGACTTGCAGAGTCCACAAATAAGAATTTGCTGAATGCTATCAAGAAACTGTTGGATAAGAACCCCAAGGATTGGCACACACAACTGAGGTTTGCCTTGTGGGCAGACCGGACTAGAACGAAGAATTCTTTGGGAACATCTCCTTACCATTTGGTGTATGGGCAAGACCCCGTCTTCCCAGTTCAATTAAGGATCCCTACTCTTCAGTTTATTCAGGAGTATCTGGAAGGCGAAGACCGAATTCAAGTCAGGTTGTCTCAGTTGATGCACTTGGAGGAGAAAAGAGATGAGGCATTGGAAAATCTGGCTAAGCACCAAGGAGTCATGAAAAGATGGTTCGACAAGCAGGCCAAGGTTAAGGCCTTCAGGATTTCAGATTTAGTTTTATGTTGGGATAAAGCCCACGAAAGAAGAGGTGATCACGACAAGTTCGACAAATTGTGGTTGGGCCCGTATCAGGTTTCTGAGATCCTGGGAGATAATGCATTCAGATTGAAAACGCTAACAGGAGAGGATATCCCATTGCCAGTCAATGGGCAGTTCCTCAAGCATTATTTCCAAGCGTAGGGTCCCTCCTGGATCCTACTTTGTACATAGTAGATTAGGTTGTTTTGTTCCCGTTCCCTTTTTGGGTTTTGGTTTTGGTTTGTTGCCCTTTGGGTTTTTGGTTTTGGTGTTTCTTCCCTTGAGTTGTCTGCTCAAGTGGTTTTGGTTTGGGTTCAGAATGGACTTGATTTTAGGGTTTTCCGTTGCGATGGAAGTGATGATATCTTGTCTTGCGCGAATTGGTCTACTGCCATGGGGGTTTTATGAATTTATGCAAACAATAGAATGCCAAGGTTGTTTTCCTCTTGTCATCATCCGGTCTCATAAAAGCTCGACTCGGGAGTTTAATCAGTTATTGTGTCTTAACACATGAGCCTGAGATCATCATGTCCTATTGGTTCAAACAAGCTGCTTTGAGTCATTTTGATTCCTTGGGAGGGATTACGGCAAGTGAAAATTTTAAATCTTGCTTCAGCGCCACTGCAATTCTCAAACCCATTGATAGCTTCATTGCTTACCAACCAATTATGGAATTGACGGATAATCAAGAGAAAAGGAGAAAGTATGCTGAAAGGAAATATCAAAAGAAAGAAAATAAAAGAAATATCGTACTTTGAATATTGGTTTGGGAATATACGAGTAACTCCACCGGGGCTATGGACGCCTGGCTGGCAGTGGAGCAATATTCGTGAGAATTGTAGCGACAACCTCGTCGGGGCTATAGACGCCTGACTGGCAGCGAGGCAATGTCCGGGATGCTTTTGAAGTTAAGATACTTGTATAACCTGCCATAATCGATCTCGGGAGTCACGATGGTTTAGAGATAAGATAAACGCATAAGTCAGGAGATCTCAGATGAAGGTGTTTTGATCCAATATCGGATTCTTCTCCCTTTTTGAGTAAGTATCCTTTCCGTATGATGGTTAGAGGGATTGACCAAGGTTTAATTTTCAAAGTGTTTTTCAACACTTTCCCGTGGAGTCGCCAGATGTTGTGACCTTTTTTCACACATCACCCCATCAAGATGGGGACCCCCCTAAATCTTGCTCCAGTCTGGTCTTTTGGCTTTGGTTCGCTCTCTCTCTGGTCTCTGGTCCTTCCGGGGATTGTCCCGTCGTTTGACCCGGGTTGAAATATTGGTCAAGTCTGTGTAATTAGGGTTTTCATCCTTCAGGCTTATTTAAGGTCAGACTGAGTTATAAAATTGAAATCTAAGCTTAGAGCAGCAGTCAGAAGACTTCCAGCAGAGTCCCCCTAAATTTTCACTGTATTCTGGCAACTTACTATTTTTAGTAAGTATTCAACTTGGGACTATTTTATTGAGATTTTGGAATTCTGTCAGTTCCACTGCATCCGAGTGACATCAAGCTGTCTACACGTAAATTTTGAGCCAGATCAGACGACTTACTATTTTTGGCATTTCAGGCTTTAAGAGCCAAATTAGGGTTTCTACATGAGCTTTTCAGATGCATGTCTGGGGAATCCTTCTGGGTTTTCCAAAACCTTCGCAGTGATGTAACATGCAAACCGAGACAACCACTTTCAGAGTTCAGCCTTCGGAGGCTATTTTTAGGGTTCGCATGCAGTGTTTTTCAACGCATGTCGGGTTTTTCTTCATGGGTTTTTCGAGAGCTTCGCAACGGTGTGGCTTGCAAGCAGTGAAGATCGAGTTTTGAGGACTTACTATTTTTAGCCAGTACGTGCATGCAGACCAGTTTTCTGGGTTTTTCTGGGTTTTTTGAGATCCCGCAGGCAATATGACATGCAAAACCATCCGGCAGTGGATGAGTCACTTTTCAGACAGTTTCTATTTTTAGCAGGTACACTCCGGCAGCCGCCCAACACTCCAGTCCAGCAAGCAGAACGACATGCAGAAGGAACGAAGTCAAACAAGACCGTTCGGGATACATGCAAGTCAAATTAGGGTTTCCACTTTTATAGGAGGTGAAATCCAGAAATAGCCGAAACAAAGTACCCCACCCATGTCAGCACACTTCAAGGTACCTGCTGGCAAAATTTGAGCAAAGTCGGAGAACTTACTATTTTTAGTAAGTCAGAGCACGGCTATAAATAGCAGGTCTGCACCCGAGGTTGGCGTCCGAGTAACCCTCAAGCTATCAAGATCAAGCGTTGCAACTTTCAGGCAAAACGGAGCTACTAAAGTCAGAAAGTCAAACTTACTATAAATAGCAGGTGGCTATAAATAGCAGGTCAGGGCAGAGGACTGACAAAACAGGTTCACAAGGCAGAGAATATCATCTGATGAAATTTTCAGGCAAAACGGAGCCTTAGAGGTTGAAAATCAAGGGATTTGCTAAAAATAGCACAACTTGCTAAAAATAGAATGCAAGAGCAGGAACAGGTAGAGGCTTGAAAAAAATGCCTAAGGCAAAAATGAAAGCTCACCTAGTAAAATGCGCCCATCTCAAGGCAGAGGCTTGAAAAAGTTTCTAAGGCGAAAACGAAAGCTCACCTAGTAAAATGCGCCCATCTCAAGGCAGAGGCTTGAAAAAGTTTCTAAGGCAAAAACAAAAGCTCACCTAGTAAAATGCGCCCACCTCAAGGGCAGAGGCTTGAAAAAAACGCCTAAGGCAAAAATGAAAGCTCACCTAGTAAAATGCGCCCATCTCAAGGCAGAGGCTTGAAAAAGTTTCTAAGGCAAAAACAAAAGCTCACCCCATGAAATGCGCCCTCAAGTCAAAGCTTGCATGTGAAAAATGCCTAAGTCACAAAAATAAAGTAAGCTAGTTAAAATGCGCCCTCACATGGAAGGTCCTCCCCCATATGCGCCCAAGGTTCTTGGAGCCTAAAGAACGCCTAAGTGTGAGAAAATAAAAGCTTGCCTATGGAAATGCGCCCTCAAGAAGGAGAAAAGGGTAAAAAAAAAAGTTTCTAAGGCATAAAACGAAAGTGTCAAGGGTGAAATGCGCCCTCTAAGACATGAAATGAAAGCTTGGCCTAGCATTTGCGCCCATGATGAAGAGGAGATGGCCGAAATTTTCCTAAGGCATGAAATGAAAGTAGAGAGGTCAAAATGCGCCCAAGGCAAGATAAAGTGGCTAGGTTGCTGGAGAAAATTTCCTAAGTCAGGAAAATGAAAGTTCAAGACCCCATATGCGCCCAAGGATATTCTAACTGTTTGAGAATTTTCTAAGTGAGAAATCAAGGCTTGCATGAGTAAAATACGCCAAGGTTGCTGGAGAAAATTTCCTAAGGCAACAAAATAAAAGTAGACACATGAAAGTGCGCCAGAGGTGTAAAGTGAAGGAATTTTTTTTGAAATAAATATTTCATCAAAATGTATACGCCTGTGGTAGAGAAAGTGCTAGAAATTTTTTCTAAGTGATATAACACTTCACTAGGGAAAAATACGCCCTTGGCAAGGAAGGATGATTTGATGAGTTTTAAAATTCTCCGAAGGCAGTTGAAAGTTAACGAATCTTTTTTCAAGGGGAAAATTTGATATCGACGAATATTTTCCATGGGTCAAGTGAAAATCAAATGAACCCGTTTAAAATGCACCCATGAGTTAGCAGAGTTTGAAAATTAATTTCCTAAGGGAAATTTTAATATTTTCGGAAGAAATTCGTTTTGCCTAGATTATTTTCCTGACAGAAGTTAAATCTCAAAGGATGAATTATTTCGAGCACGCAAACAATTTTTAATCGCCCGGAGTTGAACGTTTTAATGAGAGAATTTAAAATGTCTAAGGCAAATTTTATGAAATCGAGGATTTAAATGACAGACATTTTAAAAAGTTGGAAATAAATTTGCTACTCCCACGAATTTTTTCGAGTTGAATTTATTTAAACACTGCGAGATTTTAAAATGGAATTTTAAATCAAGTCAAGTGATTGTTTTTCTCGCGAGTTGTTTAAATCGCCAAGAGGTAACTGGCAGACTAAGAGGAAAATTCAAAATTTGAAGAAGAAGGAATCATTATTAATGGCGACTGCCATAATAACCGGCTGACGACTAGCCCACTACTGCGCTTGAATTAGAAGATTCCGAACGAAGATAGTGGGAAATTGATGAAGGTGCTAAAAATAGCCCCAGCACTACTTAGCAGGATTCTCCGAGAAGAGTTATTTAAACAATCTCTTCTCTCATTTCTCCTCACATTATTTCGAAGTTGAAGTTGCTGAAGAAGTTCTGGAGAGATTGAAATATTTTCCAAGTGGTTGAGGAGAGAAATTCTGTGAGAGTTTATTTTATTTCGGAGTGTTGAGTTGCTGAAAGTACGAAGTGCTGGAGAAAATTTCATTTGCCGAGACTCTTTCTTCTCAAAGAGCTGAAAGTGGAGTTGCTGCGAAGTTTAAACGTTGAGAAGTTGAGGAAGTTGAAATTTCATATTGCTGGCAACTCTTTATTCCTCTAACTGCTGAAGTTGACAAAGTGAAGTCAAGGTTCGAACTATTTGTGCTGGAGAAATTAGCTACATTGCTGAAAGTTATTAGCTTGCTGCGTTTTTTTCTTCACCAGTCAGAAGTGCAGTTGCTGAGAGTTGTCTCTAAACTCAGAGATTTTTATACAGTACGAGGTTTGGAGTTAGAAATTTATGCTGAGAAATTTTATTTTCAAAGCTAACTCCGTATTCGCAGCCATCTCGGGAATTGTTTTATTTTAAAAATCTGCAGTCTAGCTTATCCTTCTATTTTATTTTGCAGATGGCTGGCGCAAAGGATGTTGCAGGAACAAGCAGAGCCGCAGGCAGAGCTGCAAACACTGAAGCAGGCAAGGCTGGCTCATCTCGGCAGGCAATGATTAAGAGGCTCGCTAAGCCATTTCTCCCAAAGTCAGCAATAGTTTCAAAGTTGGCAGGATTGAATGACACCAACCTTGGTTCATTTAATCTGAATGCACTCAAATCGAGGATGTTCGGGCTAGGGGGCCATCAACCATCCGTCACGGCACATAATATAATGAAGAGTGGAATCTACGCAGCTGCTAGTTTTCCGCCAGCAATTCAGTGTCCGGAGCTAATTATGGAGTGCGCCAATCACTACAAGCCAGAACGTAGGACGATCGTCTCTCCGGATGGTAAACTGCTCGCCAACTTCACACCCGATGCCATCGGAGAAGCATTTGGGATTCCAACTGCTGAGGAGATGTTATACAGGACAAACAAGAGGGCAGATAAGATGTACTCTTCCTCTTTCGAAAGAGTCACTGCAGTCATCAACAGAGTTTGGATGCAGAAGCCGAGGCCACCCCGCACTAAGCTCCCAAAGCAGATAATTGCCGAGGACGTGAAACAAGAATACTGTGATTTGATAATGATGCTGAGCCGGGTGAATGGGAGTGCACAGGCTTACATTTTCGAGCCTTGGATGTTCTACTTCATCGAGATCATCTTGGAAGGAAAAGAGTGTGTCGATTGGGCTAGGATGATTAGCAACCACATTATGAGCAATTCAGGAGCTTGAAGGTGACGAAGACTTTCTACATGAGCTCATATGTGATTTACATGTTGGCCAGAATGACTAAGTACAGAGGGATTTCGTACAAAGAGCCAATCGGCTGTGCCCCTGGTCAATTCAAAATTCATGAAGCCTGCACACAGCTACATTTGGCTAACATTGCCAACTATAAACGGGCAAATGATGCATTCACAATGCACATTGCAAGGACGCTTCAGCAAAGGACGCAGCAGAGAATATCTAAAGAAGCACAGACACTGATTGAGGAATATGGGTATTGGCTCATCCAATTCCCGAAATTCACATATATTAGGCTGCAGGGGTTCACTTCGTATCCGTATCGGTTACCGCGATACCCCACTGATCACATAGTAATGCTTGAGATATCTAGGCAATTGATTGCCTACGATAAGATTCAGAAAAGGAAAAAGAAGGGTGGGCTTGATTTCCCTATCACCATGGGAAATTCCATTGAGGTGTGTCCCTCTTTGCAGGCAGCCCGAGAGGCAGAGGACGAGCTGCAATCTTATCATTTGTCATATCACACAGGCAGGCAGGATTTCGATCCTTACGGGAACATCCGGATGGTACAGAACGTTGAATACCGGCACAGAGCTCATCTGGAGGACTTCTGGGCAAATGCAGTGGATGAGGCTGAGATAAGAAGAAGGATGTTTTCCAGACTTCCTCTCAAGTTGATTAGAGAATGTGAGATTATTCCAGTTCCCGACCAGGTGGAGGAGGATGTCAACGTCATGCAACCCGACTATGGGTCAGTTAGGGATACTCCTGTCCCACCACCTGATTGGTCCGAGCCAGAGATCATGGACTTGGACACTCTTTCTATCCCGGTGATGACTTTTACCAGGACTTGGGTCGACAGACATGTATGCAGACTTAAGAGCAAGTCGATCGCCCTTACTTACAGCTTGATGGGTGACCCAAGGCCGTTATCGGTAAAAAGAGGGAAACAAATTGCTCAGACATCGAGGGCACAAGTGGAAGTGCCAACCCAGCCGATACCGTTGAGGATAGAACAAGCATCACCCGTGCACTCACAAACTCAATCTTCGAGTTTAAGAGTAGTTTCATTATTTGCCGATCAGAGGGCAGGATTAGAGGGAGAGCGGGGACTTGAGGAGGTAGATCAGCCCAACGCCCGGGAATCAGCTAGTGTCAGTTTATCCAGGGGCGGCCAACAGGAGGAGGAAGAGGAAACAATGGCCGACACCCATTTTCAGCAGATGTTGGATACGGCTTTGGAAGAAGAAGAAAACACAGAACAGGGGACCCAAGGGTCGGGAGATACCCAGCTTATAGAGGAGGATGAGCCTGAGCAGACTAGTGCAAGAAGAGAGGAAGTGCACGAGATGGAGGCAACAGAAGAACAGCCCCTTGTCATTTGTAATCCACAGCAGACAGTGCCTGATTGGCTTTCCGACAGAATGAGGAGAGAACCCGAGGATGACACGGATCCGGCCATTGAGATGGAGGAGTTCCTTAGGAGGATCAGTGCGCCACCAGAGAAGAAAAGGGCCCGAAAGTTTTCAAAGATCTCGACCGACGAGTCAGGCTCTCGCACGCTTCAGGTGGCTATTCCGAGGGAAGATTGTGATCGAACCGAGGAGAGGCCTGAAAATTATGTGATCACCACAGTAGAGTTGGGTCGTCCTACGGGAGCCCAAGTTATCGAGGAGTTCGATAACTCCTATCAGGCATTGAAGGATCAGTTGCTCCGCACGGAGGGGAAGTATAAGAAATTGAAGAAGGAGCACAAAACCTTGATAGGATATATGCAGAATCTAGCACGTCCAGGTGAACCAGCGGACCCGGCAGTGGAACGTCCATCGGAGCTTCCGAACGAGTCAATTGTTGCCTTAGAGGATTTAAAGAAAATGGAAACGGAGGCAGACAAGTGGGTTAGCCGTGTTCATACTGAGACAGGAAAATTCATGGAGGACCTTGCCGATGCTTATCGACAGGCCTCAAATATTTTGGCACGAATGGATATAGTAGATCAGGCCTGGGGTGATACTCGCATCTATCAAACGAAGACTGTACTTCGTTTGGGGGCTTTAATGCATGTACCTCTAGAAACCTTAGTGGATGGAGGTGTAATTCAGAGAGGTGATAGGTACGATTTCACCAGTTGGTACTCCTCGGTGGTCACAGGCCGTGGATTTCACGACGCAGCAAGGGCAGATTCAGCTAAAGTGAAGAAGGCAATGGGCAACATCTTGGGGGGAGTCCTCAATACATTAGAAGCCATATTTGCTAGAAAGTTGGTCCCAGAGGAGATAACTGCTGATGGTTTGAAGGGTAGACTGCCTCCATTCTTCTCAGCTGCGAGGTCACTTGTCCTGGATGACTTTGAGAATGTCTCCACGTTCTCTAGTATAATTCAGCATACCCAGGACGCCTTGGTGACATGGAAGAAATCTTGCATCAGATACGGACAGACGGTAGCAGTCTTGGAGTTCCAGCTCAACCATATTCCACCGATCTCTACACAGGAGGTTGAAGCAGTATTGGCCCGGTTGATCGAGTTTGCTATCCGGGAGAAGGCCAGTGGGAACGCGCTGCTTGATGAGGATCTTCTTGATGATGGTAGTGGGCATTAATTGCTCATTATGATTCCTGCAGGGGAGTGGAGAATATTCTGTGCATTCATTGCCCACTCCTCTCTGTGGCGGTTTTTAGGGCAGAAACCCTAATCAGGGCATAGGTGGCTCGATCTGAGCCCTTCATTGTAATTTGATCTGAACCGTCCACTGAATTGGACTTGTTATAAAAGGGGCATCCCCCCTCATTTGTAAAATTAGAATTAGAATCAGAGATAGATCAGAGCTAGAGAGTATTGGAGATAGAAGTTAGAAAGTAGAGCTTAGAAGTTAGCTTAGATTGAGGAGGAAAGGAAGTTTTCCCATTGAGGACTTTGTAAGAAGTTGTTGTGAACACTCTCATAATATAAAGATTTATCATTGTTTGGTGGTTCTATCTTCTATTGTGAGTAGCTAGCAAGGCTTGTTCGTCTTTCCAATTCAAGGTAGATAGAGTAAAATAGATTTTATTTCATGCAAGTAGTTGTTAGCTGTGGAGTGTGGCGTTGTGATTTGAGCAAGTCTTCTCGTCCATACCACTAGCGGACTTGCTGATGGTAAGTTCGCCTTGCGTGGTCAACTGGAGTATCAGCACTTAACTTCGATTATGGTTCATGTGTTTGTATGCGTCGTGTTGACGGTATGAACGTGTTGTGTCATAGTTTGAACATTTTCTCATCCTTTGAAGATTGCACCAACTTTGTCGGAGTTGTTCGAAAGGAGACAAAGCAAAGTTTGGTTTGAAGATTGTTTAAGTCGATCCTCGTCCTCCACCCTTTAGAAGTAGACTTGTAGAATCCCTATCCCTATCCCCTTTAAATTCTGCATTTTCCGAGTCAGTTTAGATACCAGAACCATATTGCCAAATCATTCATGTCCTAATTGCTTCACGAAATTGAACAACTACGTAAGTCCCCTTGAAATAACCAGCAAAACACATCAACCAACTGAGTCTATTCGCGATAAAAGGAACCTTGGAGTCGAACACATGAACTTTCAAGCAATCTTAGCATGTGGGACACTTTGATCAAGAGAGAATAGAGTGACCGTTGGGCAACTTTATTCTGTGCTGGCGCTGTCACAAAAGGCACGTCAACAGTGCCCAAGTATAAAGGCCATCAAATGTCACTTTTTGAGTTGGTTGGCTCCAAATGATCTTCTCAACTTCAGTCCAACTTAACAACAAATTTTTTCGCCAGTCCACAAGACATATCAAACGACCATAGCTATTGATCAAACAAACACCTAAAAATGGAGAAAAAAATGAAAATCAAAAGGTCAATGTACCCCTGTAGGCTAGGGGTGCCCAACCTTTTGATCAACCAGATGAGGTTTTCAACAGTTATCTTCTCCAAGAGATCTGCTCAAAATCCTTCCAGCTACGTGATGAATCCAGTTACAAGCTCTCAGAACCTATCAAATGTTCATAAACGAAGATCAAGCGTAAAACGCAAGAGGCGAACACAAGTTGAAAAACATGAAAATTTGACTGTGTTGAAGAAGATGCACCCACCCTTATTAGAAAAGGTGTCCAAATTTTTGGGGCCTCAAATGCAACTTTTAGAATTCATGACTCCCAAGAAGACCTCCTCAAAGTTGATCAATCTTTGCAATGAGATCGTCAGCACGAACATCAGAGTAGTCAATCTCCCATCAACGAGGATCAAACTAGAGCATTTCGTCAAAGTTTACAAAGTGCAAAATATATCTGTGAGACACAAAAGCACCCCTGCAGGTCAGGGGCGCCTAGGAATTTGATCATAAATCAACTTCCAGACGTTACAATACCAATCATTCTTTTTGGAATTGAACTAGTTTTTCATTCCACATCTAACCATGTTCACAAGATTCATCAATCAATTATAATTACAGATTGAGGTGTTGAGGGTCAAATTGAAGAAGTTATAAACCATCCAAAAAATGGTTGTTTGGTGAAAAAAGCACCCGTTTGTCAAAAGGCACCCAAAATTTCAAGCCATCAGAACTATTTTTTGAGGTTTGCAGCTCCCAGCAACATCTCTTCAGATTTTATCCAACTTCACAATGAATCTATCAACCAAGCTTCAGGATCAACCGATCAACTGGAATTTAGGGTTAAACAAAGGTAGTTCATCACAGCGGAAAATAATCTTTAAAAATTTTCTAACTCCCTAAAGCTTGGATGCCAAAAGTCAAAGTGGGCCTAGTTGACTCTCGGTTATGATTTTTGCATGCTTCCTCTTGCAAATGGCGACCTAAAAATAGAGGAGAACTCTCAGTTAACAAGGAATGCACAAAAATTGACTCTTCAATTAGGGTTGGCGCATCTAATTGACACTCCCACCTCCAGAACGGATATTTATTCATGCATAGGCGTCATTTCTCCATTTTTTTTTGAAGGTTGAAGCTAAAATTAGCTATTTTCTCTTTAGCGCCTTCTGAAGGATCTACAAAAATCCATTTTTAGTGTTCTTCGTAGTTCTAGGTTCAGATTGCATAGAGGAATAATTTTCCATGCTCCATCTTTCCAGTATGTTCTTGCCAGGGATTCATCAGATTGGGTTTATACAAAGGCATTTTTCTTGAGGATTGAAAGAGGGTGTTTATAACTTCTATCTTCTCCCCCTCACATTTCTTTTATCCTTGTCTTAGGTTTTCTCTTGCATGTCCTAGTAAATGCCATTTTTTCACAAATCTGACCAAGTGGGTTTGTTCAACACCACATTGGCAACAAAACCCACATGCCATAATTTTTTGGAGAAACTGTTCTGCTACCCCTTATTGTTAATATTTCCGAAAAAATTCATCATTTCAAAAAATGGAGAAACTGGATTTGTTTAGCTCTCAAGTGCGAACAAAACCCATGTTCCAAAATTTTTCAAAAAGAAAAAGCTTCAGCAGCCTTGCTGCCCCTATAGCTTCTACCCCGAGAGGTCATTGCATGTCAAAGAAAAAGTCACTTTTTGAAATTTCTGACATTGTGGGTTTGTTCAAAAGGATATTCTCTACAAAACCCATGTTTTAGAAATTTTCCTTAAAATTGCCCCTTGAGAAGCTATTTTTAGCCTCACCGGAAAAGTTGCCCAAACATATCAATGTTTATAGTCAACAGTCTAGTTTTTCATAATGCAATTATCTCAGGTAGAATACAAGACCAAAATGGTCCTACTCCATGATTTTCTGAGAACGACTAACACCAATTTGCATCAAGTGCATCCAGAGGTTGCCTTGAACGTTTTGGAAGGCATAGATCAAACAACACTTCAGAACATTGAGCAATCTCAATTGCTTGAATCAACCTCATTTCCCAACTCAGCACAATGTTTAGAGTTTGCAATTGCTTGTGTAAAGCATTATAATCCTACTGCACAATAAATTCAATCAGTGGATGGGCAAGTGGTATGCAGTCTCAAGGCAAAGGACATTGAGAAGTGCTTTGGTATTCCTCCAAAAGCAAGTAATTTGGTCATATCAATGGAGGAGTGTGAAAAGGCATTCAACTCTAGAAAGGAAAAATGTCATAAAAGAATGGTAGAGAGGTGGCTCAAGCACAATAAAAATAGCTTTCCAAAGAATGTAGGATGTGGATAATTCAGAGATGAATATGTAGTTATGATCACCCTACTCAATCATGTCACCGGTCAGGCAGAAGCCAACAGGCTCTAGCGACTTTTCCTTTTCAGTTGGGGATTTACAATTGCAGATTGGCAGCTGACTCCAAGGCTATGAGCCATGAGATGACAAGACTTAACCTTAAGTATCTCATCAAAAGACGCCCATATGACCCTTGGGGTAACTTTTCAGCACGTCTTGGCAAACGTTCTTCACACAAACCTTTCATTGAAGATTTTTGGTTTAACTATGAGGACGAGTTCGAAGTACGAAGGCACAAGTACAAAAGGTTCACCCTTTTATATATTGCTGATTTCATGTCAAAGGATATGGAAGGGTTATTAGATGATGATGGGGAAGTCACACTTCCTACCTTCTTCAGAGATGAAGTTGACACACAGCCTCTTCCAACCGTTGATTGGTATGCAAAGGAAAGCATATCTGTTAAGGAAAGAAAAAGTAAAGTTGTGAGGAACAACATACTTTACTTGGACAACAAGAGGATGAGGAAGGTAGTCTTTCCAAACACAGAGCCGCCACCGGTTACTTCTTCACTACCTTCCACATCAAGATCAAAACCCAGAAAAAAGACATGGAGTAATGCTCTAGAAGGTTTCTAGAATATAAGTGTCAGAGCACTCGAAGGGAAAAACACTTGTTGCTGATATAAATCACCAAGAACAACATGTGGAAATAGCCACAAATACAGTTGAGACAATGCTAGAAACAAAAGCAGAGCATCCTATCCTTTCACCACCACAACAGTCTTCGATTTGCATTGACTGGGAGCCAAACTCGCCATCACGTAGCATCTCAGCGCAATCTCACTCATCAGGAGTTCCTAAGACTAGCATCAATCTTTCTAGCGAGATTAGTCAAGATTCTTCTTGGCTTGAGAATCTCCTAGGTAGGAAGAGGAGGAAGTCATCCTACCAACTGGACTTCACAAAATTTGATCATGTCTACAAAGACACGTCAAAGAAAAAGATCAAAAAGTAGGTTCATGTGGATAGGAACACTAACAATGAGATTATCATTGAGACCGCCACACCACCAGAGGATAAAAAATTGGATGAAGTAGAGGTTGAACATTTCAATTTGATAAAATTCAACCTTGGTAAAAGCACATGCCAGGCTGATGTGGATATCCTCAAAGTTGCAGTGGTAAGTGTTGGCATTTCAAATCGCACCTCTAGAATGCGCTTTGAAAACAAATAGTTATGTCTAGTAAAATGCTCTTCGAATTAGGAGGGGAAGCTCCCTCTTTTGCTGAGTTGCATAAAGTAAGTAAACTAAAACTAATTTTTGCATATCTTTTTGATTCAGCTGCGAGAACACAAGGTTATAGAACTCTAGATGTTGCAGCTGAGGTTTTCCCTTTAATGAAAATTGACAACTACAACTTAACTTATTCTAAAACATTTCTATCCTCTCGAGTAAACGCAAAGCAAGAGAGTCTAGAAATGGACGAGGTTGATTTTCTGACAAAAATACTTGAATAAACTTTCCTCAACATACATCTACTAAATTTCAATGCAAGCTGAAAAAGGAGATCATAAAAGTATTACGGAGATATGAGACTTTATTTCAAGGGCAGCAAAGCAAGCTTCAAGATTTTATTTCCTCACACTTCTAACACAAAACAATAAACGCAAATCTAAGATATTTATATCGAGGCAGCAAAGCAAGCTTCAAAATTTTATTTCCTCACACTTCTAGCACAAAACAATAAACGAAAATCTGAGATATTTATATCAAAGCAACAAAGCACGCTCAAGATTTTATTTACTCAAACTTTTGGCACAAAGATTACAATCCCGAGACAGCAAGTTGTAGCAAAATACTTGCAACATGCGATCAACCAATATTACAATTGACACATAACACATGCACTAAACAAGGATTTGCAGCTAAGGAGGCATGCAAAATTTCTCTTTACACAAAGTGAACTGACACTAAACGATAACAAACATGAAAGCATAAGCTCAGCGATTCTGTTATCACAAGCACAGTTAAACTAAAATGAGCAAACACTGCTCTTATTTATAACTAAGCAGAGGAGTAGGGAACCCTAAAATCTCCTTTCTTTTACAACTACTACTTGCCAACATGCAAGCTTTATTTCTAATTCTAGAAAAGATAAAACATCTAAACTCTAGAAAGCATCTAAAAACAGAAAGTGCCAACTCATTACAACTTGTTACAACTGTTTTTTTTCTATCCCCAAAGAATGGATAAGAATTGAGACAAGAATAGAAAGAAAGGGTGGAAGAAGCTTCTAGAAGAAAGCTGATTTAAATCTCGATCACATTCGCTAAAAAGCGGGCAACTTCATCTGTGGTGGGAGTGTTGATACTATTAATAGAAAAATGCCGCTTTTCCAAGATTTCTTCGCCATCTGCAATAGATCTCAAGAAATCTTCACTCTCATTGGTCGCTTTCTCGAACTATGCTGACATCATGGAAATCATCTTCATTCTTCCAACACTGCCATTGCTGCCATGCATGGTACTTTGAAACTTTGCTTGGACTATGTCAAGCCCAATGTATGAACCATCCTCAAGGCAATATTGACAGGGAATTGTTGCAACAAATTCTCTGATGAACCTAAGAGTATCAATGACTCTTTGTTTATACACTGCAAACTCCTCAGATATTCTAACATATGTATTTACCTTGAAAAGGTGACCTTTTTTCCACTCCAGGATCTGTCTTTTGTGTTCTCTTGCCATTGTAGAGTCATAATCCATCTCTAAATCTGCAATTATGATTTCGTGCATAGGATTGAACTCGGCTATCAACTGCTCAAAATCCTGGATACCTTAACGTAAGTCATGAGCTTTGTATCTTAACTAGAAGACCTGTGTTAGAATCTCTTTTCGTTTGACGATGAACTCTTCAATCCATTCCTGAGTTTGTTTTCCATAAATAACCAACTGCCTTAACTGTTGCTGATCAGCTGGTGTTTCTAAAACTTGTGGCAACAACTGTGTTGTTTGTGAGGTTCCTTGAATAAGATTTGATATATACAATCGGAGTTGACGATTTTCAGCCTTGAGGGCTGCCTTGTCTTCTCCATCCTTCTGCACTCTTTTTTGAATATTTTTAGTTACCATTTTAAACAAACTCATATCAGCATGTCGAGTACTTTTACCAAGGTTTGCTTTGACCATTATGAAATCATCAACATCCACCTCATCCCTGATTTTATCTTGAAGAGGTGTAGTTGTCTCCATGACCATTTCACCTTCAAGATTCCTCTCAAAATGCATTTGTTTCTTGGCCTTCTTCTTGGTGCTTCTTGATATATACTGAGGTCATCACCAATCACCTGATACAAAGGCCTTCTTCTCGTCCTTCCCAAGGAGCTCTCAAGCCAAGATGTGGGATCTCTACTAACATCCAAGGGAGGAATAATTGTAACATTGGCCTCTATCTCCTCATCTTCCAAATCAATGTGAATTGGCGAAGACCTAGGAGATGGTAAAGGATTTTGTATCAAAGGCTCATATTGTACTTCTTCTTGAAGTATGGGCTCAGGTGGAGAACCTTTTGTTTCAGTTGTAGGCTGCTCCTGTATAACAATTCCTGTGTAGTCCAACCTCCTCTTGGCACTCTTTGCTGATCTACTGCTCTTTGTAACCTCTTGAGACTGAATTTTCCTTTCATCTTTGTTTGAACTCTTGAAGAAGATGGAAGAGATGAATGCTTCTTTGGCGGCTCTGCTACTAGAATGGACTCCCTCCTTTTGAGGACTAAGAAAGTCTTGTTGTACTCTACCACTTGTCATGTCCTTTCTTCCATTGTAATGCATTCTTTGTTAGCCCAATTGACCTATGGAAGAGGTTGTTGTTCAACCTAATTTCTAGTATAGGCTAGGAGAATTGCATCCCCGTCATCATCTAATAACCCTTCAATGTCTTTTGATAAGCAATCTTTCATTTGGTGAAGGGTGAGCCTACTATTACTTCGCTTTGCACCTCGTACGCGTCTCTGCAATTAGCCCAAAAGTCTTCGAGTGCGGGCACATGAGCATAGTTCTGACCAAGTCGTGTTGCATAGACACCATGGGGATTATATGATCGTATCTCACTAAAAGTCTTGAGACCAAGTTTATCTAACTCATTACCCATTATTTTAGCGTCTGCAGATGATCTGCAACTGTAAATGCCTAAAGCAAAAGGAAAGTTGAAGGCTGGTTTCTTTTTGTTGCACAAGCGAGTGTGAACATTTGATACCTGTTTGAGAAATTCCATACACACGACTTCATTTGATGGATACCTTGGTAACATGAGAGGAGCTCCTGAATAACTGTAAACCCTTAGGTAAGTGAAAGTGGCAAAATGAATAAACCAATAAGCCCATTCTGACATTGCTTCCCTGGCAATAGATGAGATGTGAACATGTAGCTCGTTGTCCAAGTCACACACTGTGTAGATTAAGAATGCTTCATTCACTCTTTTGTAATGATGTGATGTCATAGTGAACTCCAACTAAGTGTAATAACTGTAGACATGTTGAACATTTAAAGAACCCTTCGTGTTTAACCCTCTGAATTTACCCTGATAGGCAACCAAGTAGACTAGGTAGGAGACCATGTGGAATTCATGTCTATTAAAATATTCAGTTATTTGATGGTGAAGGCAATCACTAATCAATGTAGGCCAGTCATAGAACTTTGTCTTCTTCATTATGTGAGGTATCACGTAGAACATCCAAGGCTAAAACTTTGTTGCATCTGCTTGACTGGTAATCTGGTTGAGTAGGGTGATTATTATAGAAAATTCGTCCTTGAACTCTCCTCTCCCGACGTTCTTTGGCAATGTACTATATTTATCTTTTAGCCACCTAAGTGCAATCTTCTTGCTATATTTTTCTTGATGCTCTTCCCATATCCTTTCACATTCTTCAATGTTGATGGTAACACTTTCAGGTCATGGTGGAATGGAGAAGCATTTCTCAACATGTTTGGCTTTAAGCTGCATATGATTCTTCCATCAATTGACTGGATTTCCCTTGTGGCTGGATTATAATGCTTGATACAAGCAATTATGAATTCTAAGCTCTGTATTGAGAAAGGTATGGACGTTGTTGCGAGAAGACCCGAATGGCCAAAATGCCTGATGGTGGTGTTTCCCGCATCTTCCAAAGGAGGTAGATTGAATATTGGCTTAATATGGTGTAAGTCAGTCTCGGCTGTTTCTATGAAATCATGGTATAGTGCTGATTTGGTCTTGAACTCTGTAGGAATGTACTCCATTCTGCAAAACTTGAAGATCGACAGTAAACACGCCTAGGTTCTAACAAGTTTTGACAAACTTTCTAATTTTAGCTTGCCGATTTTTCTTCGTCAAACAGATGAAATTTTGAAAAAAAAATCTGAGATATGGGTTTTGATTAGAATTTTGTTACAAGCCAACCCAGATCGTCTGTTTTTGAAAATTTGAAGTGAAGACTGGAAAAGCAACAAACCCTAATTTTCTCCGAAAAAAGCAGAAAAAGTTGGCATCTGGGTATTGTTCATGAGTATATTCTGGATGAACCCACTTGATCAAATTTTGTAAACCTTGGCTTTTGACTGAAAAACCAACCACTTTAAGTTTCTTTGAAAAAGTTGTGATAGGGGTTTTGTCCAGAAGAAGGTTTAGTATAGACCTAGAAGATTAGAAATGAAAGAATTTGAAGTTTTATCTGACATGCAAAATAAAAGTAACTGCTACAACCTTGAGAAAATTCTTCAACAATTTGTCTAGAAGATAGAACAAATATGAACTAGCTTGCTGAAAATTGAAAGTAATGGCCTTCTTCTTCACAAATTTGACGTTCTTGATGAAGAAATATGAAAAAGCAAGCCTTCTTTGAGTGTTGATCTGCAAATTTTATAAAAAACCAGCAAGTTTAGGTTCTTGAATCTTGAAAAATATAGGTTTGAAGTTGTTGCTATGTTTCTTCTTGAAGACACCTGCAAGAAAATATGAAAAATAATACATAAAGATGTCCTTAAATAAGTTTTTGTCTTGAGAAACAGCTTCTCAAACCCTAATTCTAAAAACCCTAAATTTAGCTCATACATTTGACCTAAGGCATTTTTTCTTTCTTTGATTTTTTTTGAAATTTCTAAAAAATTCTCCGAGGCATGAGAAGTTGGGCACCCTTTTTGAGGTATGGCGCCCAGTCTCTCCAGACTTAGCCATTTTTTCACTGTTTTCACCTTCTACTCAATTTTCAACCCTAATTCGACTCTCTCCCGGCTTCTAGACTGGTTCGATGAATGAACTGAATATTTCATTACGGAGCTTGATCGAATCTGACGACATTGTTCTGGAGACGTCATCTGTCAAAAACTTCATTTGACCCTTTGAATTTTCAGGTGCCTATCTCTAATAGGGGTGCCTATTTTCTCCAGTGTTAGCCATTTTCATGATTTTCAAAACCTTGCTTTTCTTTTGACCTTCAGATGATTTCACGATTTTGGGCATTGTGTTGATTAGACTGATTAGCTGACAGATTCACTGGATAGCTAATAAGATTTTGGAAGGGGTCTTCTAGATACTTGATCTCCGGAAACTGACTTCTGGTGGCTCTAAACCCTAGGCACCCTTATCCTTCAGGGGTGCCCATCTCTTCCAGACTTAGTTTTTATTTTGAATTTTCCACTGACTTCTATCGTTTTATACACTTTTTCTCCGCTATTTGGCTTGCGACATCTGATGTTGCTAACTCTGACGAACGAGCTGATGAATGCATTGGATAGCTTGACCCAGTCTGACGAAGTTATTGTGGAGGTACCTTCTGCAATTTTCATCATTTAACACCTCAAAAGCTTGGGCGTCCTTTTCCTTCAGGGGCGCCCATTTCCTCCAGACAGCCATTTTTGATAATCTTTCATCTTCAGAGTTCTGAAACACCTCTCTCTGTGACCTCTATTTGATCTGAGATTTTGGTCCACTGGTTGATCGGATGTTCATGTTGACTGATTTGTTGCGGAGCCAGGAAGATTCTGAGCAACATTGACCTAGAGGCAGAAACCCTAATTCTGGGTTTTAACCTCTTGAAAAGTTGGGCGCCTTTCTCCTTCAGGGGCACCCATGGCTATCAGAGTTAGAAAAATTTATGAGAATTTCAACTTTTTACCTTGTTTAACGTGCCTTCCTTGTGTTTGACTGCCGAAATGGAAAATATTCTAAGGCATTGAAGTATGGGCACCTCTTTTTGATTGGGGCGCCTGAAGTCTCCAGACTTAGACAATATTTTGCATTTTTCATTTTTTCAAACTTCCTTTGCCTGTTCCTCATTCTTCGTGCACGTTGTTCATTGACAGCCTCTGTTTGATGCTTGAATGTTTGATTCTGACACCTGGCAGCTTTCTGACCTCCATTGATGACCTTGGATCTTCAAAAAAGCTTTTGAAAAAGCAGAATAGACCCAGTAGATTAAAACTGATCTTTTTGTGATTTTGATTGCACCAACCTAATGAGGAAGTATTTTAAGCCAATCAAAATAAATCTTAACCCTAGAGGCCAAAATTTCTATTTTTAAAATTTTTTACAAGTATTCGTTTCTTAAGAAACCTAGAAAAACCCAGAAAAAGTTTCTATTTTTAGAAAACTGCTAAAAATAGAAATTTTCCTAAAATTTGGGGATGAAAAACTGAAATCTAGGTATTGTAGGTTTGATCATTTTGAACCATCCCAGATTGCCTGATTTTGAAATTTCTAAGTTTTTGACCCTCATGCATGACATGCAAACCCCAATTTGACCTTTTTGACAGAATTAATAGTATTTAAACTCATTTCTTCAAAATGCCTAATTGTAGTGAAAATTTTAATTTGGGGTACAACAGTAAGCATAGAGGAGAGGGTGATAAAAGATGGTGAAGATAAAGTATCCCTCAAGGCTGAAAACTAGCAACTTCACCAATATATCTCCAACCTTATGCATAGCACTTAAAATGTCATCGCCTTGCTCTTGCAGATGTTAGAGTTACCAGCAAAACAAAATCAGCTAAGTTAGCTGATTGTTTACAAGAATTTCCTGAAAGACTGGGAAGAAGAGTTCGTCACAAGAGGTCGTTTCATACTTTCAGAGTTGTACTAATTGAGGTACAATGCCCACAACCTTCACATACAAATTTTGGATTTCGAGCAAGACATAGTGATTGACAAACCACAAAATGAGATCATGGTCTCTTACTTGAGGATGGCATATGACTCAGTCACTATAGAAGAGGATAAGGAAATGCTTTTTACTTGGAGAGAACAACAAACCTTCAAGGTAAAAACACATGCAATAATTTTTGCGAAGTTGACCGAGAGTAGAGAAAAGGTGTCGCAAGTCCCTTGCCAGTATCAGCGTGAGGATGGTGAATACATCGAGCTTGCAGACATATAGTTGGAATTTCAGAAACTCATCCATGGTATTTTCAGTGGTGATTCAGTTGGTTGTAAGTTGAGTCAACTTGCAGCCATGTCAGCACAATTCAACAAAGCGGCCAAGAGTGGAAGAGAATTGCAAAGTCAGATCACAGACGGTGAAGAGATGTTACGAAGACATCGAGTACTTTAGAGGAGTATCAATTCTTCAGATGATGAGATAGTTAACAACTTTTTGGAGGAGTTGATTGCTCGTGATCACAACCAGTAAACTACAAAGTTGGGATGTCCCGCCTTTTCCAGATAAACATTAGACACAATAGTTAACTTGATGCCTCTTTCCATGTTAACTCGCTTTCCCACCAATCGTGCATGTCTACTTTGGAGATACTTGTGTACATATGGAGTTCTAGTTTAGTTTAGAATCAATTAACTAGAGTAGTTTTTCCAATTAACTATTAAGTTACCTGCATTTAGACATAGGAATAAATCTTGCATGTTGGCAAGACTTGAATGTTAACTCAAAGATATTTTAGGGTTCCCTACTCCTTTGAGCTTCTATAAATAAAAGAAACCTTGCTCATTATTGTTTAATTTTTATTACTACAAAATTGTTGTGCCATTAAGCCAACAAGCTTCCAAGTCAATATTGGTTCACTCTTTGTCTAAGAGTTGTTTGGTTGATCACATCTTGTATGATTTTGTACCATTTGTTGTCCCAAATCTTTTGTGATCATTGATCAAGTTTAAAAAAATAAATCAAAAGAGCAATGAGCCTTTGATCCAAAGTTTCAAGGTTTATCAACACTTGTTTTAATAATATTTTTTTCAATCTACACCTCAGATAGAGCAATGAGCCTCCGAGGGAATTTAGAGATTAGGATTATCATTATATGTTGTTTCTAGTAATCTATATTTCAGTCTACACCTTGGACAGAACACCTCATCTCCTTGGGAATTCTGAGATCTAGCTTTCCGTTTGATATTGGTTCCAGTAACCTTTATTTCAGCCTATGCCTTAGATAAAACACCTTGTCTCCTTGGAAATCCTGAGATATAGTTTATCATCAATCATTCCCAATTGCTCCTAATTCATCTTGCTTTGTTTTCTTGAGGAGATGGGATAGATATTAAGTTTTAGCCTAGTTGTAGTTGAGATCTACGAAACCACAAAAACTTGTTGGGTGAAAATTTTGTACACCTAGAAAGGCGTGCAAAATTGTGGTTTTAGCCACAGTCTGTGAGATAAACTCTCCTATTTTCAAAGGGAAGGCTCCCCCTTTGCTTTCTATTTTAACAATTCAGAAATAAACTCTAACTATAAATCTATTCTAAATTTGGGTGAAACTCTATCTTGTTCTCTTTTTTTAGAAAATACACTTATTCTTTTCTTTTATTCCAGAAAAGAATCGCAACTGAAAGCATAAATGATTAATGAAGTAAACAAATAATGAAGCAAAGTTTCCATAAAGGCACAAAGTCCTTCGTTGCTCCTCCAGGACAGGAAAACAAATTGAAAGCACAAAGTCTTTGACAACTTACTCTCCTATCAACCTTTTTAGATAATTTTATGGTAACCAAGTACACTATGTAACAGCTCAAGGTTTAACTACATGATGCACTTTTTATGCACAAACCTAGAAAATAAAAGCAGCACAAAGTTTTCAAGTTACTCCCTTTGCTTGAGCATTCTACAATAGCTTCAAACATGACAAACAAATCAAAGTCTACAATATCAAATCTGAAAACCAATCTAAAACTCCAAACTCAATAAGCAGCTCAAAGTTTGCAAAATTGAGCTTGAATCCCTCTTGTATAACATCACAAAACTCACAATCAATATGCAAAAAATGTCGTCACATAACACCTTGAATCAACACAAAGTTTGAAAGAAATTTGCCTTTTTTAATTGATTGTAATTTGATTTACATCTAAGCTCAAAGTCTTAGAGTGCACATACAAACTAGCAGAGTTTTGTTGCATTTCCAAAAGAAGATATTACAATGGACCCCCTCAAGTATTTATAGGAGAGAAGCCTTGAGAAAAAGGTGGGAGGATCCCAACAAACTTGAGAAATTCTCTTAACCACTAACTAACTGCAATTGACTTATTTAACATTACAAGTCCTATTGTAATTTGACTTGTAATGTAATTACATGTAATTACAAGTTACAACTTTGCAAGTGATACTATCACATGTAATTACATTTTTCCATTTTACATGTAATTTGTCAAAACTAAATTACAAGTACACAATTGAAACTATTTTAAGTGTCCGAAGACACGACTTGAACTACATCATCCTTGATTGGATCTTCATGCCGTTGTTTGGAAAAAATTCTTCCATCTCTGCCTTGAAAGCATTCTATGCTCAATCATGTCACTTATTCAAATCCTTGTGTGGCTTCGTCATGTTGTTGTTCTTTCTTTGTATCATTCTCCAACCTTGGAATTTGCTTGAAAAATAAGGCCCATGCCTTATATTATTGATTTGGTAGGTCATGTGTGCAAACAGGACTAACGAGAATGAGACAAAGGGGCTGCAAAAGTGGGGCCAAAGCTCAATTTCGGGTTTTGAAAGGCTGACTGCAAGTGCAAGTGAAAGGTGACTTACTTGCAATGTGGAAAAAATGTTTTTACAAGTTTAAAATGCTATGTCAAACTCTATTTCAAGCAAATCGGGTTTCTAATGATCCATTATAAGTTACTTTTACATGTAAAAGTGAAATCGGGTTTTTAAAAGCTCATTGCAAGTGACTTAAGTCCCTAACTCATATGGGTTGGGTACTTTAAGACCATATGCAAGTAACTTTTTTAAAAAGTTCACTCAAGCGAACTTGTAATCGGGTCTTGGGAACTTGATTGCAAGTGACATAAACTTGACTTAAGACCTTCACTTGTAATCAGATCTTGAAACCCCATTATAAGTTACATGAAACTTTAAAGACTAACTTAAAAAGCTCTTGACTTGCAATTGGGTCTTGGGAACCCCACTACAAGTGATCAAAACTTACTTTTAAACCTTTTACTTGCAATCGGGTCTTGGGACCCCAATTACAAGTGATCAAAACTTACTTTTAAACCTTTTACTTGCAATCGGGTCTTGGGACCCCCATTACAAGTCATCAATTTAAAAACAAAAAAGTGACTTAAAAATTACTTTAAGTGAAATCGGGTCTTGGGGACTTCATTGCAAGTGAATGTATCACTTGCATTTTAGAACTTGAAACCCCACACTTGCAGTAAGGTCTTCAAAACCCAAAATTGACCAAAAACTTATCAAAAATGACTCAAAATTTCACGAAAATAGACGAGAGTGAATGAAAAATGTTGGCCAAATGGACTATAGACCCAAAACTTAAAATTCCCAACCTCTGTACCTCGTAATGCGTGCTTTGAGGCCTAAAAATGTCAAAATTTTGATGGATAAACTATGATTTTTGCATGTCAAAAATCAGGGACAACAAAACCTCAGCTACAATGCAAATGGTTTTATAACCTTGTGCCTCTCCCAATTGAGTAAAAAGATAGGAACTTAGATTACTTTACTTTTTATGCATAACAACAAAAGAGGGAGCTTCCCCTCCTAATTTGAAGAGTAGTTAATATTGTGCATATTTGTCTATTGCCAATACGCACTCCAAAGGTGTGAATTGTAACGCCAACATACCTCACAAAAATTTGGAAAAATTGAATGGATACCTACGAAGAGCTCGGAAAGACCATCCCAATGTTGTTGGAATTACAAAAAGTAGAGAAACAAGTCACAAGTTATGAGTTTGGGAGTGAAAATAGCACCACTAACTTTAACAGGCTATAAAATGTACTAGCAACAAAATCTAAGAAAAAAACACAATTGGATAGTGCTCAAAACTAGTTTTTCGATGATATTTTGTTTGCTTAATTTTGATAAACAAGCAAAGAGTTATGCCAATTTTGTTATTTTGCAAAAAAAATAAAAATTAGTCTCCCCTAGCCTAAGTGTTGATCACACATGTGACCAAGGGGAGGCAAAAGGCAACTAGGCGTTGGAAATATTTTATTAATTTCTTTTAAAGTAATTATTTTAAAGAAAAAAGGTTTTTAAAAAAAATTAATAAAGGGTGGGGTGAGGGGAAATCCCCCTACCGCCACCACCCCTTAATAAAGGGGAGTGACGTAAGGGGTTGTTGCCCTAGCTATAGCCTAGGCCATAGAAAGGGAAGCAATACCTTAGGTACTGCTCCCATCAATGCAAGGCTGAGCATACTACACAAAGCAGCACGGGTACCTTCAATAACTTGCATAAAATTATTTAAAAAAATTAATAATAATATTTTAAAAAAATAAAAAAGAATTGAATAATACAAGATGCAAGATCAAACAACGAACAAAACCACCTCCATGCAAGAGAGTTGCAAACAATAATCTACAATATCTTCAACTAGAAAGAAGTTACAAAATGATTCTTCAAAGAGATGAAGAGATCAAAAGAGCTTGATTAATAATACAATGAGGGTTGAGTGCTTATAAGACAAAACCCTAAATGAGAAATCGATTAGATCATGGCAAATGTCTATCAGTGTTTCATAAATCAGATTAAACAATGAAAGCACTTAATAGAATTGCAACACATAAGACAATGAACACACAAAGATACCCTGGGAAAACCCTCCTCTTGAGGGAGAAAAACCCAACAATTGAATCTCTTATATAAAGTAGAACAATGGCAGAAATCTGCTTACAACTCAGGCCCAACAATGGCCAACAATGGATACAACAATGTCGCACCTCTCCTAGATGCACTAGATACAAATGAATATGATCTTCCTTGAAATCGGACTGCTGCTAAGAAGTGCGAATTCTGCTCTTAAGGAAAATGCAAACTTGCTTGAATAATCGAATATGTTACAATGACAAAAATGACCTTGTATTTATACATCATAAGGCGCCTCTTCACTTAGGTCGGCCTCCTTAGAGAAACATAATAAAATATTAAATACAAATGAGGTCGGCCTAAACAATAAGAGATATATGCGAATCAATAGGGTCGGCCCTTTATGTTTTTATATTTATTGTTTGATATAAATTAAATAACCGAATGGCTACACATTTAATTTGTGCTTTCTTTTTGGAATTCGTGCAATGGAAGTACAACTTGTAGTTGCTATAACATCAACAATGTCAACATCTCATGCAATGAGACAGAATGATCTAATAATAACTCAACTAATAAAAGAATAAAAACACTTATAATTTTAGCTTAAGTGCATGAGAATAAATTAGCCTAATAATTAATTAAGATTGATTAATTATTCGCTAATGCATGATTACTCTAACACCCCCCCTTAAGATGAACTTAGGGAGTAGCTAAAAACCCTAACAAGTGAATGCATGAAAAGAAAAAATGCATGATGGGCCCTGGCAAACAAGGCCTAATAAGGTACCCATGTATAAACAATCTAATCTCACACAAATAGAGAAAAAGGAGAAAGCCTCATGGGAAAAACTTTTTTCCAAGAAAGAGAAAGGTGAATGAAGGATTGAAAAATCCTCAAAAACAATGTGAAATATTGAGAAGCCTCCAAAACAATACCCCAAAAGAATAGGAATATGAAGAACATCTCAGAAGCATGAAGAAGTTGTAGACAACTATCAAATGATGACTATTATAGTACTGAAATGAAGAATCTCCTTTGAAAAAAATTATGAAGATCAAGAAGACAAGAATTTGCATGAGTGCCTCCAACAACATACTTGAATCAAATGGAAAACAAATGAAAACATCTGTCAATCAAAGATATAAATGGCACACGTACCAATAATCTAAAGAACGTTGATCAAAAGAAAATAGGTCGGCTCCAAATAAATAATGCAAGAGTGTCTATATGGTAAATGCTCCATCTCACTGAAATACATGGGTAACCAGCCATTGCATCCGCCTAGTGCATAGGAACAAATACTATATATGTAGCTCACTCCAACATGAAACCTAAGAAGCATTAGCATGAAAGTAGAACCCCCTCCCCCCCTCCCATAATGTTGACAATGGAGGCTAAGATAGATCCACTAATACTATGTGCCACCAAGAAGTGCATGTAGAAGAAATAAGAACATCTAAACATGCACAAAAGAATACCTGCAAATAAAAGGAGTGTGAAAGCTAAGGCACATACACATGAGGCAAAAATCATCAAGATTTGATGTTGTCATGGAAGGGACACTCACTTAAAAAAAGTGTGATGGAAAAACACAAGGCCTACACAACCCCCCGATGGCACTTGATATCATAGTACAAGTACAAAAGACACAACAGGATGTGCAAAATCTCCATAAAGTATACACTAGAATGGCACTTTATCTCAATGCATCTACAAAAAAACAATTGCATGCAAAATTTGTTCAAAATGCCCAAATAGGATTAGAAAGTTGGAAATACATGTGGAACAACCTAAAACAAGACATCTCACGCAAATGGAAAGTTTTCAGGAGCTAAAACGTCCAAGTAGCTCACTTGAATGTGAAAACACAAAAAATTGAATAAAATATAACTAGAGAACAATATGGAAATAGTGTGTGAATGTCTGTGAAGAGCTTTAAAAGACTATCTCAATGTCATTGGAATCACAAAAAAGGGCGAAACTAGTCAAAAGTTGTGAGTTCAGGAGTGAAAACAACACATTTGACTTTTATAAATGATATAATGTACCAAAAGAAAAAACTAGTGATGAAACCCACACCACTGGAAAGTTCATGAACCCAACTTTTTAATGATATCTCGTTCACCAAATTTCGATACTGTATGCTCAAGTTATGGCCAAAAGAAAAAAACAACTCCTTTAGGGCCAAAGGGGGACTTGGAAGGGGCCCTACTAGCAGGATGTATAGATGATGTCAACATGATGTCATTTTGACGTCAACGAAATATTTGTAGAATATTTTGCCTATTGGGAAAAAAATTGACTATCAAAAAATGGAGATTCTATCGATATATACCCCTGATGGCCAAAATATGTTGAATGAGCTCGAAATATTTTTGGGTCCGCAATCACTAGAAAATGCATAAAGGATTGACAGAAAAAAAATTTGCAGCTATGGGAAATTTGAAACTACCAAAAAATTGAGGGGGCATCGTCGAGCACCTAAACCTGCCACTAGGAACTTTCATCGGCCACCATCATTTGTACCACCTACAACACTATTTATAGCACTAAGCGCTATATATAGCACTGACGCTTAAAGTATTGAGATTTTTTAGTATATTTTTGAAAAAAAAACATACAGAGGTCATACAGGGGTCGTACTAGGGCCCCTAGTAAAAAAAATTTGCTCTTGAGACTCCTGTAGCAAAATTGGGCAAATTTACAGTCCAAATTCATCGAATCGACCTCCTAAATGCAACAATGAGGTCCTTTTTGCGTCAAAGTGCACCAAAAAATAGCCCAACTCCAAAAATTGTAAAAAAAGCAATAAAGATTCTAGATTTGAAGCCCTATAATCCTAGTTGAAAAAAACCCTCAAAAATCGAGAAGGGGTTCATTGAATCCACACTTTGATACCATGTTGGAATTGTGAATAAACACAAGACACGTGATCAAACAACGAACATAAACACTTTCCATGCAAGACAACTTCAAAAAATATCTACTATATCCTCAACTAGAAGTTACAAAATGATTTTTTCAGAGAATGAAGAGATCAAAAAAGCTTGATGAATAATACAATGAGGGTTGAGTGCTTATAAGAGAATACCTTAAATGAGAAAAAGAATTAGATCATAACAAGTGTCAGCATCTCATGCAATGAGACAAAATGATCTAATAATAGCTCAACTACTAAAAAAAATAAAATCACTCCTAAATTTAACTTAAATGCATGAGAATAAATTAACTTAGTACTTAATTAATTATTAGCTAATGCATGAGTACTCTAACATCTAGTAGGCTCAATGTAAATGAATGTTGTTTGTACTTGTTTCAATCACCTCATCCCTCTCCTTCCACCAACCTTCTAATTTATTGATTGATGTCCTTATCACGTCTATGACTAGGATGTGACAATATGATGATATCAAACACACTAGAGGTATTGCTCAAACATGAGGGGTGTTAACCTTAAAACTTGTTGGGGGGTTTTTGCCCCCAAACCTGCACTCTAATTTAAAAAACTAAACCATAAAAATTGTTAAGGGATGTGTTGGATGGAAAACCAAAGATTTTTCCATTATTTGACTTGAAATAACAAAAATAGCATTTCCACCTTATTTTGTGATTTTTAAAGCATTTTTTAGTCTCTCAATTAAATCCTAAATAATTGAATTCCATTTATACTTATGATTTTCCAAGTCTTGATTTCAAAAAATCCTCCTATAATCAAAATATACTTTGTGTTCTCTACATTTATTCGTTATGTGTCTCATGCATTATTTAAATTTATTTTTTGTTTTTATATAAGTTGTAAAATTTGCCAAATCTTGAATCTTGGTCAAAATTGTGAGTTGTTGAGCTTTTGCTGAGTTTAAATTTTTAATCTATGAATGGGACTACTTAGAATGGACCATTTTGTATGTATATTTATGTTCTTGGGAGGTATGCACCCCTGAAAGTGGCGTGTATTGGAGGATGCACCCCATTAAATTGGTTTTGTTAATAAAAGTAGCAGTTATTAGATGTTTCTAGATGGTGCATAACAATGGTTTCTTTTGGATTTAGTTCCCCTCTGATCTCCATTCACACCAGTTGCTTATGGTCATAGAAGCTTCATTGACTAGTTTACTCACTTTTGTATGATTTGAATTCTAAGTGGTAGTTCTTTTATAGCTTTCAAATAAATTGGTAGAAGACAGTCTCAACCAATATAGAGTATCATACATGCTACTTTTTCTATGCTCCCCCAAGTTTTGGGGATGGGGACGGTAGGGTACAGCAGACAGTGGGACATGTTTCTGGTACAGGAGTACTTTTGGGTCATTTTTTAGGGGATAACAGAGGACAACTATTAAAAATAGGTTTTTTTTTTTTTAAATAGAGAAATTTCAAATATTTATATCATAACATTGATAAAGCATTAATCATAGACATTGTAGAAGATTAATACATAACATAATACTTAAGTTGAGATTTCACATGAAAATTGACAAACAAATTAAAGAAAATTCAAAAGCTTTCATTGTCAATGTGCATACATATTATATGAAAATTGTAACAAAATGCCAAAAGGCTCCAAGTTTCAACTGTAAAATGATAAAAGCATAGAAAATATATGGCTCCAAGTTAAATGGACCTTTTGCATGGATTTTGAGGTCTTCGGAAGGACGTTCAAATAGATTAAAGTTGCTAACCCTACTGCACTCTCACTCCCTGAAGAATCCCCAATGGCTGTCATGCTTCTATGAGTTCTACTTCTAAGTCTACTTCTTTCATGTACATGAACCTCAATCTCTTCACTATCATTATTGATACTCTCACTACTGCTCATTATTTTTTTAGTTAAGAATTGAAAATAAAACTGCAAGTTCAAATAAAAGAAAAAATAAACTCACAATACCTTTCTTATGTGATAACAATTATGAAAAACTTGAACTCGATTTGATGTTCTACTCTCCTCTTTCACTGGCTGCTCTTCATCTAAAGCTTTTTTCTTTTTGATTGTTTTGATAAGTGAAATAGATTTAGTTTTTTTTAAAGAGGTGGGGAATCCTTGTGGATCTATCTATCCCTTTTTTTAATTTAAAAATTAGTTTTTTTTAAAGTGAAACGTTGCTCGACTATAAACCATCCCCTGCCTTTTTTGAGACATTTCAAAATGTCCCCTTTTTACACTGATCAAAATGGGGGACATTTCCTAGACATCCCAAACCTCCAAAACGTTTCGAATATGGGGACAGGGTACCTAGGACGCGTCCCCAAGGAGCACTGTACTTTTCACCTTCACAGATTGAAATTTGTCCGAGAGATGGGAAAATTAGCTGGAACTGGTGAAATATATTTCTCAATGTGTGGGACAGAGGACTCAGTGTTACCTTCTCTCTACCCTTCTATCATGCAAACCGTGTGAAGGAAGACTGCGCGAAAGAGAATCTGTTACACAGAAATCTAGCAAAGGATGACGACACAAAAATAATATGAAATGCTCAAAACCATAGAGTATGGACAGTGATCGGAGAGGAAAGTACCAAGGTGTCACCCGGGAGTCTGGGATAAATCTTCGGCTCTCAAATCTCGTGTAATATGAGATGAATGATTTGCAAAGAAGAGGAAATGGTATCCATGTTAAGTATCAATGTGACGAACCCTGGCAACCTCGTTAATAGAAATACTGCTATTTATCTGAGAGTTGATTTTTTTATGGCCTCTGTCAATTTCTAAAATATAGTTTCTTCAAAAGTTTTATTTATCTTCAACTCCTTGATATTAAGCATTCCTAAGCAGTCAAGTGGAACACAATTGGCTGCGAGTCCAGTATGCAATACCATGAAATTTGATATACATACGATGAGTTTCACGACATTAAGTTGTTTGTTGCATTGATCATTTGCCACAGAGTAGAAGGAAGACTTTAAATACCTGAAAACTTCTATCCATTTTCTTCTCTGTCCATTATTCTTTAATTGGTTTATTTTTCTACTTTCAGAGCGTTTTTTAGATTATAAAATGGGCCGAAGCCTTACATTATCATTTCTTTGAGTATGCAGACCCCATACAGACGAGTGTTCTGGTAGTGATTTGGATGGTGACCTATATTTTGTGAGCTGGGATACATCTCTTATTCCACCTCAACAGGACAAGCCAATGGACTATGCGGCTAAGCCAGATGATTTATTGGACCATGCAGTTACAATTGAGGTATGATTGGTACATGTAGATTTGAGATTTCTTGTTCTGGAGATTATTAACACTTATATTCTACTGTTTCCGTCATGGAATTCACAGATTAGTGCTTTTGCTATTATTCTCCTTAATTTTCTTTAAAGCTTATAATAATTAGCGACAATTTATTTACATAATCAAATCCAAAAACCATCAAGCAAGTAAATTTCTTTATGATTTGATTTTTAAGCATGCTCATTTTATCAATAGACTGTTGGTGTAGACCAACCACCTTGTCTTTTTCTTCTTTTTTATAATGTTTTTTGTGAAAAGCTTCATTGTTCATTTAATCCTTATATAACTAATATAATAATATTGTTAAAGGTGTTTTTAATAAATCTTACGTCGAATGAATGAATAATTTTTAAGTTCTATGAGGTTAAAAATAGTATGTAAGACAGTTAGTCTTATCCATTTTTATCTCTGTATTTAAAAAAAAATTCTATTCAAAACTGATAAACTCCCCCAACTTATCAACAGTCCCCTCACTAAATAAATTGTATCGAGAATCACCATGTTTGTTCATTATGTCCATGAAGACATCACACTTCATAATATAGTGTTTTTCTGATTCCATAAAAAAAAAATCCTCCTTTCCATATTATACATTTTCACATAATAGAATCTATGATAAGGGTTCTGATTTCTATACCCTGGCCGCCCAATGCTCCATTTCCCATGATTCTTTTGGTTCCTGTTTGGCCACGTGATGTGAGAAAATACCTTCCCAACTCTGAAATGTTCTCTCTAAGTGTGGTGCTTGACAACATAGAGAATTAGCAGTCTCTGCCACTTGCCTGCTCTGCCGATATTTCTTTAGAATACCAGCCTATTAGCATTTGTAGAAATAGAAAATGGTGGTTTCTTAAGGTCAATAATTTTACACTGCTGACTGACGAGTGACATACCATTCTATGCTGCTGTATCTTGGACTTTACCTAATCCAGATTGCTTCACGATGCAGGAGATTCAGGAGTATTTTGCAAATTATATTGTAAATAACACTTTGGGAATCATATCTAATAGGCATACTGTGTATGCTGATCTGGAGGCCAGAATGGCTCGTAGTCCGACTTGTCTAGAGTTGGCCCGGCTCTTTTCAACAGCAGTTGACTTTCCGAAGACTGGCATTCCTGCTCATATTCCTGCTTCTCTAACTCCTAAACGTTATCCTGATTTCATGGAGAAAGAGGATAAACCCATGTATGAATCAGAACGAGTAATTGGAATTCTGTACAGGTCTATAAAGAAACTGGCAACAGAGGCTCTTTTTATGAATTCATTCACAAGGGAAGTTGCAGAAAAGACATATGATAAGGATTTGGAGGTATGGGGATTTAATAACTATCTCGAGGAAGCATTGATGTACAAAAACTGGTATGACTCCAGATTAGCTATACTAATGTACCACTATGGAATTAAATACGAAGCAGAAATAGTCAGTGGAAACATCTTCAGTTTGTCAAAGTTACGTGGCTCCAGGCTTGGAGATCTTAAAGAAAGTATCATGACAGAAATTAGGGCTCTCAAAAAACAAGCAAGGTCATGGTTTCATGATGGGGAAAGCAGCTCCGATGATGAGAAGTATGAAAAAGCATCTGCCTGGTATCATGTAACATATCATCCTGAGTATTGGGGCATCGGAGATTATGAAGGGAAAGATGAGAACAACCCTCATTTTATAAGCTTCCCATGGGTCATATATGAAAAGTTATTGCGAATCAAGGCAAGGACTGGTAGGAAGTAAGAAGTCTTTAAAATAAAACAATACCAGGAAGGATGCGATGTGTTTTTTTAAAGAAGACAGATTTGAATTAGTAAAAAAAAACAGTATTATTTCTGGTTCAAATGTATAAATGGATTTAAAAGAGCTATGATTGATGGATTAGATATCCTTTGATGGAAACAGATATACTTATAAATTGTAATTATAATGATATGATTTTACTAAAGTAGAATGTATTAAAATGATGAAGATAAATTTAGAAATAACTTATACAAATTAAAATGTATAAAGAAAAAGTGTTTTAAGTATTTTATATTAAAGAGAAAACAGTTAATTATTGTGTATTGAAAATATTCTATATTATTAATTAAAAATAAGGTGTTTATTATTTTATTGTTTGTAAATTTTGTATATATTTTGTTGTAAATATGTATAATTAATTTTAATGTTTTCATATAATTCATTTATATAAGAGAGGTTTTAAATAATTTAAAATCAAAATTTCAAAATAACATGAATTTATGATTATATTTAAGTTGATGTGACAAGTGTTCTTAATATCTTTATTTATTTAGAAGATTGATTTTATTAAAAAATTATTTTCGAGTTATATTGGATTTCTTGAATCAAAATTTCAAAATAACATGAATTTATGATTATATTTAAGTTGATGTGACAAGTGTTCTTAATATCTTTATTCATTTAGAAGATTGATTTTATTAAAAAATTATTTTCGAGTTATATTGGATTTCTTGAATCAAAATTTAATGTATATGGTGTATTATAAATGTCTTTGTACTTGTATTTCATTTCATTATATTATCTATCTTGATTGAAAACTCCATATATTAAGATGTGTCTATAAATATCCTTTTGATTGTATTTAACATCATTATGTATTGGCTAAATTAGGAAGAAATGTGTTTATTCTTATGTTTTATTTAAATTGTAGCCAAGGAGTATGTCTAATTTACTAATGCCTACATTTATAGAGAATATAACCAAGTTGTTGATACCCTAAATAATGTTGGCTCTGTATTCATGGGTTGGCATTACTGGTGTAACATGTTTGATCTACCTAAAGTAATTACCCCATGGTTAAAACATGAAGTGGAAAATGTATCAACAATGGATGATTAAGCAATATTTAAGGATTTTCATTATCTAGGTCCTTTAGATGGGTTTATCTTAGGTGGAAAACTTTATTTGATTTGAATGATCACCTTTATGATGATTCAAAGAGACTTTGTTATTGGAGAGCTCAATTTTGTAACTCTCCTAATAATAATTTCTTAGGGATAACAAGGGCTTATGTTATAATTAATTGAGGGTATTTTCCAATAATGGCATCATATGTGGTAAGCTTCAAGGATCATATCAGTTGTACCAATTTTTAAAATGGTGGCATGATGATTGTTTTTGGTTTTATCTCTTGTGATAGAGATAATTGTACTAAATTTGTTTCTAGTTTAAGTAGGGAATTGAGAACTTCTCTAAGGTTTTTCAGTACTTCTTGCAAAGGGTTAACATTATTGTTTAGGCGTTGTATCTCATGGAGGTGGCAAATGTAGAGTTGAGCTATATTCTTATGACGAGCTCTATAACAATAATATGTTGTGGCATACATATATGTAAAGGTGGTATCTCTTCATATATTGAAGTCTTATGTGGGTTCAATCTATTTTTATTCAAGCAATTTGCAAGGTTATAGAAGAGCCAGAAATTCACTTTTGGTTGGGTCAATTTTGAAATAATTGAAGAATCCATTAGGGAAGCTATATGGTTGAGGGTGGTGATAGAAAGTTCATGAAGTAAGGTAAGTCCAAAGACAAGGGAAGTGTCATTTATTTTCTCAATGATGGGGAGAACCTAACTAAATTCTAAAATGGCTACAAGAGAGAGGAGTTGTCATCTCATTGGAATGAGGTAAGTTGGGTTCTTATTAGATATTTTACCATTGAGGGTCAATTTAAATATGTGTTTAACTGCCACTTTCCTTTATTGAACCACTTAAGGCATAAAATGTTAATTAGCTTCCCCTCCTTCTGTCATGCCCATAAATTTTCGCTAGGAAAAGCCAACCAATTTTTATTTATTTTCTTTATTACAATATAACCTTTATCTAATACACACTTAATTCAACAAAAGCTAACTTTCATCCATGTAATCTATTAACAATGTAACCAAATTCAATACAAAAATGAATTAACAACCTTTGGTATATATATTTTATGTCAATGGCCCATCATTTCTTAGAATTGCTAGCTTCACATTTTATCCAAATATGTCCTTAAGTCGATATTTTACCTTATAATCATGACACTCATACCATGTCTCATGGAATATTAACTTGCATCATTTGTTACTATCCTCCTCACATAGTTCATAGGTATGTCACATCACATTTACTTGCAATTTCACATGTACACACAACAATAGCACAAATGCTCTTCCCAATGGGTGCATCTGTCCTCATACAAAGGATGCTCTTCCCAATGGGTGCGCCTGTCCTCATACAATCACATAATTTACAACATAAATCTGACACAATGGGGGTTTACAAGGATGGATATTCCTGGATACCATAGAAAATCAAAAAGATGATCTTGAGGTCCTTCTCTAAGGACTCCATATAAATAAGAACAACAATAGAACAAGGGGGGGAATGGATCAATGACCATCCCATACCGGTCCCATTTACAACCCCTTTCAAGATGATTCCCCAGCACATCTACTCCCCTATATGACCTGCTAGGGAACCCCCGGGGATATGGCAGTTTACAAATTTCACATTACACCACACATGCCGGCAATTTGAAAACAAGGAGAAGGCCTCAAATCGAGTAACATAGGATCATAAACTAAAATTCCAATAAAAAAAACATCCCAAAGAGGAACTATAAACTCAAGTAAGAAGAAAAAAAAAAAATCAATTGTAGCTACATTGCAACACATATAATCTTAAATCAAAAAATGAAATTTAAACAAGTCCTTGAAGAAAATAGGACTATAACAACCTTCAAATGGCTAAATAGCCTAATTAAATAAATGTAAAATTCCACATTGTTGGCGCATAATAAAATAAAACATTCATCAAGAATTACGAATGATTCATATTGCAACAATAAAATCTCCACATTACAAGCACCATGTGACTTGATAAGCCACCTAAGGGGAGGAGGGGAATGGTGGTTCTCTAACCACATAAGTATAATAGCATGCAATAACCGGTGGTCCCTGACCACAAAAATATGAATAGATGGTGGTCCCTGACCACATAAGTATGCATCACAGGTGGTCCCTGACCACATGAATATGAATAACTGGTGATCCATGTAATTCCATCCTTTACCCATGGGTTATAAACATCAAGGAATCGGTTTGTACTATGAACCAACAAGTGTGGCTCTCATATGTGGGGGAGCAGGCCATGATCAACGTCCATAGGAGGATTACAATGACTCAACATAGATCCTTTATCAGGATTAGGGACAATGCCCTGAGCTCGTAATTTCCCAATGGGAGAACATGTGCCTCTCAACCCCTTGTTTTACACTAGCTGGCATCTCACTCCCATAAGGGGGGAACCATACACTAGGGGTACACATTTAACATACAAATAAGACTAACAAAAGAATACATCATATTTCATTTACTAAAAACATTTACACACTTAACAAGTTTACATAAACTCACAACTAACTAGCTTACATAAAGGCCATAACGAAGGGTACACATAGGGAATCGTACTAGATGTCCACCACCCTTATCCCAAGTTAGATACCATGTATCTTGTACTTGGGGCACAACACATATACTGGTTTTCACTTCACATGCCATAACATCATACAATTTACGAAATTCGACATATCATAGAACAAAACCAATACGCTTACATAACCAATATTCACTTTGATTCTCAACTTAGAAAATATCTTCTCACATTGTATAAGTACAAGGTATTGCTAGATGATGCAAACTATAGTCTACGCATATTACTTTATTTTTGAAAATTAACAAATACATGGTGCACCGCTCTTTCCATCTAAGTTAGTATTTGTCTTCACATATATGATCAAGATTGGTTCTCTATATTCATCCATACCATCATTTCTCTTTCATTTGGCTATGTTTGTTATGTTTACTGATTTATCAATATGGGTAATTCCACTATAATATTCACAACATGTTAAAGAAGGTTTCCTACTTAATAAAGAATATAGTGATCCATTTTTGTTTGAAATATAACAATATGAAAAAGGAAAGAACACTCAATGCATAAAATACATGATAAATCATGGAATAGTAATTCTCACCTCATTGATATCTTTTTACAAATCTTGCATTCACTATCTAATGTTGAATAATTTAATAACATGTTATAACCATCATTTTTGCAACCAAAATTCCATCTAACCTCGTAAAGATGCACAATGAGTAGAAGTCATAAAAAAATTATCTATAGGTTTAGGTTTTCTCCTTTAAATTTGGGGTAATTTTTTTTTTTTTTTATTTCCAAATAGTATGTATACTCAATGGTATAGAATACGCAACATTTGAAGAAAGTTTTACCAGTCTACTTTAGTTTCTCTTATCTATATAGTTAACTTTCAAATTACTTAATATACTGTGAACATAATACATTACTCAATTTATCAATTCACTAATTGATTATTCAATTTTCATGACATGCACACAACCTTCAAGGCTGATACCAATTCAATACATTATTACTTTCAATAAGACATGCATCCTTTCCTATTTTGGCATTAAATGCCTTTAATCCTTAACTATGTGTGAGGAAAGTAGTAATAACTTGTGTCCTTTATCTCTAAATTCATATTTGACAAGGTCTCTTCACAAGGATTTTAAGCTTAATTACTAGAGGGAATTTATTAATACATTACCTAATTCAATTTTCACTAGTTATGACTTCCTTGTAAATTTTGGCGCATCCTTACCTTTGGCTTGAGCTTTAGTAACCATGTTCTTTTACTTGTTTTAGTATCCATTGCAACTTTATTTAGTTTACTAGGTCATCATTTACTTGTAAAAGTGTTGAATTAGTCTTCTAGTTTCACTATTTTATTCAAGATGAAATATGGTTTTGACCATTTTTCTAAATTGGTCTTGCTAAATAATGGAAGGCTTTGATCATTAGTTGAAGTCATCTTACATAAAATTCTTACATACCAATCACAAGGTGATTCATTCATTGCTTCACAAGAACACGAATTAAGTATCTATACACTATGTGTAATTTAAGGTTTTTGAGTGACAAGAAAGGCTTAGAAAGGAAAGGCTTAGAAATAGCATGGTTCTAGGCATACAAAGTAGTATTCCATGGTTATCTTCAATCTACTACCAAATCATGAACAAGTCCTTGGACTTAGGTCCAACAATCTACACCTTAAAGGTTTGATTTAATTTTTTTTATAATATTTTAAATTCAAAATGTATGGGGTGCTCAAATTGGACATAACACAAAGTCAAAAGGTTTTCTATTGTTTCACTCTTGTTGTTTATTCCACTTAATCAACTTAAGGGGTTAGAGATTTGAACTTATTTAATTTCAACCTTTAACACACTAATCCCTTTTGTGGTCCATATAATTCTTTCCTTTTTTTGATTGGTGATAATTTTTCAAAAGTATAGTTTTCATTATTTATTTGTACTAATATTTCAATAAGAAAATAAGTTGTGCCCAATACAAACATAGCTCAAGGAGTTTCAATATCATTGTATTTAAGAATTGTGGTCATTTTTCTTTATTTTATTGAGTATGGTACCATCTTGTTTGGGTTGGATATACACAACTTGATTTTCGTCTATTATACCCCCTAAGACTCATAGCATCGTCCTTACCAACCCATTCATTTTGCTAACATAAAGCGGTTTGAACATTTCATCACACACACACAATACTTAATGCTCACACTATTCCCAGAGTTCCCTAGAGTTGCAACCTAGGGCTCTGATACCAAGTGTCATGACCATAATTTAATAAACCATGTTATTTTTAAACGGACCCACTCTTCTATTAATTCCTTTATCATTACTCATTATTTTAATTCTAAAACTCAACTCTTAACATTATCAAAAGAGAATGTAGTGTCAATGGGCCCTTGGTCTACTAGTGAAGTTGAAAGGTTCGGAACAAGCCCACCAGGGATCAAGTCTTGCTGAGTGCAAGGCTCCGACATCATAAGGGATGAGGCCAGGATCGTGCCCTGGGCGAATTTGGTTGCGTGGATGCCCCTCAATCCTTGGCTCTAAGCTGAAGAGGTGCACGTGTGGGCCCGTATCAGGTTCCTAAATCGTTTATGTGGCGGCCTTCGTTGGTTGGCAGCTCGCAGTGAAGCCTCTGTTGGGTTGCCTCGCAGGTTTGAAACCTCCATCAAAAAAAAAAAAGAGAATGTAGGGGGGTGAGTGAATGGATGCCTTATGTGGCATTTTATTAGTAGAATAGTGTTCTAAAGATGTAAAAAAATAGTTATACACCAAACAAAGCAACGTAGAAATCCACACTAACATATGAACCAAAATTATCACTTGATGTCTTAATATAAATATTGTCTTTATTTCTGGTTAATATTAAATTTTAATAATAAGAACGTCCAACCAGTTAGTACTAGAGTGCATAGTAAAAATAAGCAATAGTAAAAATGTTTTATTTGTGAGTAAAATTTAATATCAACGAGAATGTGATAGCTAGTAAAAAAAAGATGTAATTTTTTATAATATTAATATTATCCCATATGATAGCTGGTTAAAAAAAACAATGGTAACATTTTATAATATTTATATTACCTTAAATATACACATTTAATGGGAATGTTAACTTTTTTACTTATCAATTTTAATCATTGATGTTTAACTAAATAACAGATATATTTTATTTACTCAAGAAAAACTAAACTTACAGTAATTTTAAAAAAATAGCATGTATCATTAAATATTTCATAATGTTCATATATATATTTCTGTGTTATTTTCCATTTAAAAAAGAAGAAGAGAAAAATAAATAAAGATTTTTTTTATTTATCTTTAAATAAAAATCTGATGTAATTTATTTGAGTCACTTTCTAAAAGGATGGGAATATGTTTCTCTCTTAAATACAAAGGTAATTTGAAGTTTTATCCGGCTTTAAAAATTTGATTAACTAAAATCACCGAAACTTATTATTATTATTTATTTTTTTCCATACTACTTTTACTTTACCATTTGAACTTCTAATTGTTCATGAGTATTGCTAGGAGCTAATTTCTTAATACCTGATTTTATTGATAAAGGCAGCTACTTCGCTGCTTCCAAAATAATGTAATTAGCCGATAGGCTATTCTAGGTGGGAAATCCCACCGGAATATTGTCAGACGCCGAGATATTTAGCCGATAGGCTTTTCTAGGTGGGGAATCCCATCGGATTCGTCCCACCGGATTCGTCTAATATCTGATTTTCTGTTGTCGGTTTGTGTGTGCTCCGATGTCCTCGTACGTGTTCCGTGCACATTCATTTCAACCACAATCTTGAGACTTTGGAGTTGACAGGGGCCATCCCTCACAGTACATGCATCGGTCACCAGGTATGGCTGGGAGCGTTCTACACCATTCTTGGGGTCTCCATGTGCAAACTGCAATTTAATCAACCACCAAATCTTCGCTGGAGCTAATAAATGAAGCAACCTTAAGATGGCCTTCACCTGGACGCAAGGCACAGGCACGACATTTTGGCGTCCAGCTGAGTGGCTTCGCAGGTATTTTCTCAAGCTCCCTCAGTGTTTCTATATGCATTCTCTTATCTATCAAAAAAAATCTACTAATGTCTAGGTCAGAAAACTGCAATTTAATTTCTTACTATCTTCTTGTGTGAACAACAGTCTGTTATATTGGATTTTATGAGCTCAATGAATCAAAAAAATGTTTGGCTTAATGCAATTGGTTCAAATTTTACCTTGGCGTCACATTTTGCATACATATCTATCAAAACATTGTGAAATCCCCTTCTTTCACTTATCTCCTTACCCTGTTTCGAAGCGCCCATTTTAGCTTAGGCAAGTAGGACATGGGCAAAGGTTGAGGAGCTTAGCTTCACACCTATCGACTGCATTTGCCTAAAATTTTTAGAGCATTTTCAAATATAATGGTTGACTAATATCATTTAGTTTTTAAAATTTTGGTCAAGAAATTTACCTTATTCGTATCCTACAATCATGGCATTCAATGAAACTAAATTTTCTTTGAGGCAGCCTGTCAAACAGTTCATACGCCTGGTCTATGCTATGAGACCACATTTCGTTGAGGCATTCTGTCAAACAGTTCCCATGACTTGCCTCTTCTTGCCTCTTTTGCGTTTTACATAAATATCTATCAGGGAAATTGCAACTACAACATTTGACAAATTTCCCCATCCTTTCTGCTTCATACCCTATACAATACGAGTGGCTGTAAATTGTGATTTCAGAATATATGTGAGACTATTGCTGCACATATTTGTAGAAGAGTAGGCATGATATTAGACGGGGGGGAGTCATATTTGGGGTTGTATGTTGGGACAACCCATTTCCTGTGAGACCGTGGCACTCCTGCTTGAGGTGTGTTATTCTGTTTAGGGTTGAACCCACCTATTCCCTTGCTCTCTTCCTCAAGCAAATAAGCCCTCACCCAGCCTGTATAGAGGGGCAAATAGAAATATGAGTACTGAAATCAAACCTGTTAAATTCTATAAAATAAAACATGTTAAATCAAACTGTAAATTTCTGTTCAACCCCAACATCAAATAGGTAGAATAGGAATGATAAATAAAGGAAAAGGGGTAATAAATCTGGGTGGTAGAAATGTATGAATAAAGGCAAACCCAATCTATTCACCCTGCTGAATAGGTTCCTCCTCTGGCACGAAACTACCCTGCAATACAATTCAGAGAGGAAGGGACGATAGCATTACAAACCATATGAAATATCGTCAAATAGATAGAGGTCAAACTAAATGCCAATTTTGGAGAAGTTTTCTGTACAAATACTTCATCTGCCCTGTGTAAGCTTCCACATTTTGCATCTCTCTGCAGGAAGAGAGGATATTGATAAAGGTTGCAAAGTTTGGTGTTACCCCTGTCGAGTGCATTTGCTTGGAAGTTTCTAAAGCCTTCTCATCAAATCCATTGTGTGCATACCCTGCAACGCTGGCATTTCACCGTACCTCCCTCCACAGCCCGTGGTTCAAGAGCGTACCCTCCATCCTCTGCAGCACGGCTTTCCTCTGTAGCTACCTCCAGAACCCGTGCTTGAAGAAGTGGAGACTGGCGCCTGGCCGTAGGGTCCTTCTCAACTTTGGCTGAATTAATTAGGGCTTTCCATTTGGGTGCGAGGAGTAACTAATCCATAAAAAGTGAATGTTTTGGGTGGTGCCACGTATGGTGGCTGGGGAGGACAGCTATCTTTTGCATTGAAATCATGGTTTAAAATTCGATGTTGTGTGTTTGCACAGTAGTGGTTAATATGATATCAAGCATAGGTAAATAAAACCGGTGATTGATATTTGATTCTTATGTTTACATAGACTAAGACTCCAAATATAGGCTTGCTTTGAAATAGATAGTTTTAGAATGAGGGGCCTTCAAAATTGTATTAGCATATGTTTTACTATTATAGACAACATCTTATATTATATATATTTTTTTCTTTCTTAATGTCAATAATTATAATTTCAAATAATATATTTTATTTTTATTGTTTTTATTTTATATAAAGAAAAATCTATGATATTTGATTTAAATTTGTTTATGTCTTTGGTTTTAATTATATAGCAACATTTATATTTGATAAGATTGAATGGAAAGGTACACATATAAATGTCATGCATAAAGCATTATTAGTTGTATAGTTTAAGGACAAAATTCATACGTAGGCATGTCCGTGTGAAGACTTCAAATGCAAGACTATGCCCAATATAATGACATTTTAGAAACAAGGATGGAGAAATTTATGAATGAAAATTACTACATTGCTTAAAATTAAAGAAATATAGCCCTATTCTTATTATTCAATGTAAAGTTAATGTATGCACTAAATATCATTGGTAGGTGTCATAATGCATTTAAAATAATCTCCTTTCATTTTATGAGGTGTGGGACACCATATTATCTATCCTTAATGCTTATTCATGTCTTTGCCACATGTTGTTATTAGTCTTTAGATAGTAGCTAAAGGTATGATTATCATACTATCAAGTTGTTTAAGAGATATTTTAAAATAAATAAATGTAATAATGTTTATCTTTAAGTTTGGAGATAGGAAATTTTTTGTTAATATTTGGTGTATAGAGAAAGTTGATATTTCTCAATTTAATATTACAGATTAACAAATATTTATTTCTTAAAAATTATTTAAGACTTAAATTTGATTCTATTTTGAATCATTATATTTGATAAAAGCCCCTTCTTGATTAATTCATACAAAACAAAAAAAAAGTCAAAAATAGAACATCGATCTTCTAATATAATATTAAGACTTATGATATGTTAAGACTTTAAAAAATATTTTTTCATATAAATTTATTTGAAAATATTATTTTCATTGTTTAATATAATATGGTTTTATTAAAAATCTGAGTTGTACGATATTAACAATTTTTGAAAAAAAATATAGAAATAGAAATGTTCATTTTAGTAATATAAAAATTAACATTTAAATTATAAATAAATATTTAAAAACTTGAAAAAATAATTCACATTTTTTTATGAAAAGAGTTTCAATAATTTAATTATTTGTATATTTTTTATATATTAATAAAAAAATATATAGTATATATTTTTAGGATCTTTCGTAGTATTAGAAATATTTGTACATTATAAAGACATAAAATTGTTCCTTTTGATCCTTTTGAACAAATGAAAATTAGAGAGGGATTTGCATATAATGTTCTAGATGTAATAAGGATGATTCTTTTTTCACAGTGATTGACTTGTTTTCTTGCCATATGTTGAACCCATGCACACACTAGGCAAGTGGCAGTTGCCCACAGAGTGTTATTGACCTGTAATTTCTGAGAGGTAAAGCTTAAACCTATTTCTCTTCTAAATGGCAATTGACACTTTCTTGTGAGTATATCTTGCTATTGGCGTAACCATTGCACCTCGAATGAGATGCAAGCGCTAGTTATTATTATTTCATTACAGGTACAGGCTACAAACTGACGACGATAGTATTGTGGGCTTTTAAACGAAGTATAAAATTCGTAGCCAAATTTTGTTCTAAGGCGTGAGGCAAGGAATGATTTGACTGCTTGGAAATCTCTAGTGTGAGAAATGCTAAATCTCGGCGGCAGTGCATATCAACGGCTGATAAACAAGAAATTGAAACATTAGATTTGTATTTAATTAATTAATTTTTTATTTTTTTTTGCTAATTCAATGAGTCTCATGGCACCAACAACGTAACCTTCAAATGCTGGGATCTACCGACAAAGATAGAAGACTATGATATTGCTATCAGGGTTCAACTGTGTAGTTTTTCGAGTCAAACTCATTGACCCATGATTCATGAGTAGTGGTTCACAAGAACCCATCTCTCATGATAATGAATGGTCCACTTAGCACTCATTGCATCTAGGTGATGCTCACAGAGGTGAAGCATTGGTCCGTCCTGGGAGGTCACCCATCCCAATACTGCTCCAGCTCAAGCGCGTTTAACCACAAAGTTTCCCCAAGGTTAAGCCCACTTAGCTTGCTACCTCATTTGCAAAACCTTCAGCAAGTGTTGTACCTTATGAACCATTCATTATAGAGCCCCTTTAGCTCATCAATTGATAAATAGGAGGTTTTTTCCACAGCGTGTCAAATTATGATATTGCTATTAAGATTCAACCATGTAGTTTTTCGAGTCAAACTCATTGACTCATGATTCATGAGTGGTTCACAAGAACCCATCTCTCATGATTTAACACCTTGTGGAAGAAACCTCCTACTTATCAAGATAGAAGAGGCAACGTCTACCCAGCCCCAGGAATGCACCTCGCATAGATGCATGGGCATGGATGCCTCACATCTCCGTAACCTCTGCAGCAGTGAAGGCCGTACATCCCTAACTCGGTGGAACAAGGGCAGTTTTTGTCGGACATTAATTTACCCATGCTTGCATTATCATAAATAATAATATTTTTTTATCATACACATTTTCGGTGAAAGATTCCGTTCAAAGTAAGTTTTAAAACAAAATATTAAAGAGAATGAAATTTTTTCACAAGTTTTTAAACGAATTATTGATAAATAAATTTTATATAAAGATATTAGATTATATTATGTTATATAAATATATTATATATTATTTCAATCCATTAAAATAATTTGATTTCTTATTTGATTTAATATATTTATTTTTATATAAATATGTTATATAAAATTTTATGGTATTATTAATTAGATTTATTATATATTGATTTGATTCTAATCTTAAGTTGATATGATAATTAAGATATTTGATAGATTAAAGATAAAATAATCTTATATTATCTCAAATATTTATAGATATATTAAATACTTATAGATTGTAATATAATATTATTAAATATCTATAATTATTTATATGTTCAAATTATTAAATATTTAGTTCATTTAATATTATTAAATGAATTAAATATAATAATTATAGAAATTAGAATTTTAAATATGATTAATATTTTTAAATTAAATTAAAAATATTTTGTTTAAATAAAAAATAATATAACTTATTCTATTTTTAATAATCAAAATAAAATAAAATTATACATGAATTTTAATACAATTGAACTCAAAAATCTGAACACCTTGGGTGCCTATTAATACATTTGATATTCATAATATTTTTATAACTTAATGGCTATTGTATTAAAAATTAATAATATAATTGATTCTATTTTCAATTGTTCAAAAGTATTTTTGTTGATTTAAAATTATAATTTTTATTATTAGGTTTGATATTTATTTTATTAGATGAACACAAAAGATAAAAAATAATGATTTACAAGTTTAGATTCAAATATGATATAGAAAAACTTATTTTGAGTTATATTATTCTAAAATCTGAAATTTATAAAATTGTTATATTTTATAGACAAATATTAAAAATTATAGATTTAATAATAAAGAATCTAAACTTAATAAAAACTTATGGGATCAATTAATCCTCTAACATATATGTAGATTTTCTTATACAATTTAGAGTCATATTCTAAGACATTTGATAGACATAGTCTTTATTGAAATTTTCAATAATTTTTTCATGTTGGATTTTCTTTTATTTAATATAACTAAATATAAGATTGTCTAACATATTAGATTAAATAATTATAGTTTAAAATTCTAATTTCCATAATTACATTTGATAATTTTAATTGGATGAACACAAAAGATAAAAAATAATGATTTAAAATTTTAGATTAAAATGATAAATATGATAGATTGGAATCTATTTAAATAATATTCTTAAAAGATTGTCATTATTAAAAAAATTATTCAATATTATTTAGTTCAAATATTAAATATGTTATATCAAATGAGATAATATAAGGTTTCTATATAACTAAATATAAGATTGTCTTTGTCATATTTAAATCTAAACTTTTAAATCATTATTTGTCAAATATTTAAATAGGTAGCATTCTAATCTTAAATTCAGTTATATAATGGAATATTATTCCATTATATAACAATCTTATATTATCTCAAATATCTTAAATACCAAAAGTATTATCTCAATAATCTATTAGATTAATCTATCAAATAAATATTAATTCTATCTATCATTTATACTATTTGTCTATAGAATACGATATTTTTATAAATTCTGAATTTTAAAATAATATAGTTGAAAATAAGATTTTCTATATCATATTTGAATTTAAACTTTTAATTCATTATTTTTTATCTTTTTTGTTCATCTAATAAAACAAATATCAAACCTAATTATAGAAACTAGAATTTTATTAAAATTCATCTATAATTTTATTTTATTTTGATTATAAAAATAGAACAAGTTATATTATTTTTTATTTAAACAAAATATTTTCAATTTTATTTAAAAATATTAATCATATTTAAAATTCTAATTTCTATAATTATTATATTTAGTTCATTTAAGAACTAAATATTTAATAATTTGAATATATAAATAATTTTCGATATTTAAATATATTATTTTACAATTTATAAGTATTTAATATATATAATATAAGATTATTTTATTTTTAATCTATCAAATGCATTAATTATCATATCAAGTTAAGATTAGAATTAAATCAATATATAATAAATCTAATTAATAATATTATAAAGTTTTATCTTATATTATACAATATAATACATATATAACACACATACACAACCTAACATAATATTGTATTATACTGTATAACATAACATAAAATTTTATATAACATGTTTATATAAAAATAAATATATTATATCAAGTAAAAAATCAAATTTATTTTAATTTGTTAAAATAATATATAATATATTTTAATATATAATTTATTTTTATATATAATATAATCTAATCTAATATCTTTCTATAAAATTTATTTATCAATAAGAAATTAAATTTATTTTAATTCGTTTACAAACTGTGAAAAACTTCCATTCTTTTTAATATTTTGTTTTAAAACTAAATAAAAAACAATTATTATTTTCTATAATGCAGGCGTGGATAAATTAATGTCTGACAAAAACTGCGATAGCTCCACCGAGTTAGGGAGTACAGCCTTCACTGCTGCAGAGGTTATGGAGATGGGAGGCATCCATGCCCATGCATCCATGCGGGGTGCATTCCTGGGGCTGGATAGACGTTGCCGATAGAAGACGCCCACACCATACTTTCATCATTACGAGGAACAAGGACAGAGAAAGGCCGCCTACGCCAAGCATATTAATGAGTTGATATCAGACGTTAACTCAAGCACCAACATTTCAGAAACTGCACGACACACTCATGAACAATATTGATGATGACAAGACACTCCAAACGCCCATGGAACTAACTGAAGCGTCTTTTACAATCTAACCGATGAAAGCTCGAATAGATGCAGGTAGACTATAATTGATAGGTCTGGTGAGCATTTAATAAACAATTGAAATACAAGGTAACCACTGGCAGATTCATCGTCCGTGGGTGGGTTGTGCACCAGCATTTAAACGCACCATAGTTGCCACAATATTTATTCTGCAAGTAGTCGGCAAAATAAGTCATGGTGAAACAGTGTGGCCCATACTCTCCTATGAATTATTGCGTGTGCTGAGACAATTGCAGTGACCTCTTTGATGGCCTAACCAAATAATTGCACTAGTTTTCAACACTGCCATGGCATACCACTTAATATCAACGTCCTCACAAATGCAGATTTGAAACAAAAGAAAGAGGGAATGCCAAGCCAGTAACATATGTGCAGGTCGGTAAGGACAAAGAGAGAAAAGTCGACACTAAGAAAAAAATAGGAGGAGATAGGTGTTGGAAAATTATTTTCTCCCACCTAGCGAACCTTCCAGTGACTTCTATCAGTCAAGCTATTCTGGAGACTTCTAATACATAGCAGACTGTAGATGTTCCAGAATTTTTTATATCGGTTCCTACTATCTGGAACCTTCTTCCAATTTCTGTAGTCCTTTATAAAAAAGGGTCGATATAAAACATTGTATGTGTGCAATACAAATAAATGTAGTTTTGCAGCTGTCAAAATCAAAATTGCTGTGCTGTGCTTGTTCTGTTTTTCATCATGGCATCAGAGCCCTTCAAATCTTGGGCTGTGGGTGGTCTGTGTTAGCTATGAAGCTCTGCTGAAGATCATGAATGTGTTACAGAAGATCAACGATGGTGAAGCTGTATGGTAGAAGAATCTCCCGAGTCTGAGTGTGAGAATGCGGCAGTCAAGAAGGCGTTCGCAAGCAGAAGTCAAACTAACTAGAGTCGCATCCAAAGGATGTGTATGTTGCAGATATTTTTTATAGCTGCTGTTAAGGAGACTCTATGCAGAAGTGCTGCCAATAAAAGTCTAAAGACATCACTAATAGTCCATGTGATGAAGCTGGACCGCTGCTGTTGAAGTTGATTGTCTCTATTAAAGAAAAGAGCTACTGTTAAAAGAGGAGCCGCCGTCCATAAAAGGCCACAGCCACCATCAAGGAATGTTGTTGCAGTAGAAAGAGAGAGCGAATTGCAGAATGTCGGAAAGAGTCGCTGGTTGGAGATCTTGAAGCTGCTTGAGAAGAATACAGCCACAGCTGTAAGAAGAGTCATATGTTTTCATTGTTATTTATGCAAGATAAGACTGTTGTTTGGAGCAAAATGATTATTATTTGTTTTATTACTCACAGTTAAAGATTTGAAGTTGTGGTTTGAAAGATTGTTTAAAAGTGGAAGGACCGGAGGAAGAAAGGAGCAAGAAGATTTTTTGTGGAGTGTTAGCATTGAGGTTATCAGGAATCAGAGTCAAAATAAAAGTAAGGTGAGTCAAATTAATTGTTTCAATGGGTAAAATAGGTAAAAAAGTAAAAAAGAGAGATATTTTGGAGGAAGAATTGTTAAATGTTCAGAAACAAAATTCTGAATTGTTAAAAGATTTAGATAAAATTTCATTCGAAAATAGTGAACAACTGATAAAATATTGTGATCTTAATATTGAATTAGATAAAGTTAAAAGAAACAATGAGGTGTTAGAGGAACAGATACTATTGCTTCATGAACTTTTACAAGACTCATGGAAAGTTGAGAAGAAGAACAAAGAATTGGAAGAAAAATTAAAATTGTTTGATGAGATTAATAAAAGAAATGAAGATTTGGAACATAAAGTAAAATTGGTTGATGACTTAGAAGAAAAGCTGAAGAAAATAGAAGAAGAAAATAGTTTACAGAAAAAGGAAATATCAAAACTGAAACGAGAGAATGAGTGTTTGAAGTTAAAACCATCTGTATGTGATGTATCATGTGGCACTGAAAATTTGTGTTTTTTCTGATCAATCATTGGATATAAGTAATTTTGTAGAAATTAATGAAAAATGCAAAGATGAAAATAAATTTGTGTTTGAATCTACAAATTTGAACAGTTGTAATGAAAAGAATGTTGCTTTGAAAATAATGAAAAGAATGGGATACAAAAGGCAAGGATTAGGAAAACATGAGCAAGGGATTAAAGAGCCTATTGAGCCAGTTATAAGGCCCAAATATGAAGGCCTAGGGTATGTTACAGGTAGACGAAATAATGATACAAGCTCAAACAAATTCATTCAAGAAATTAAGTGTAGGCAATGTTCATATTGCAATAGAATAGGTCATACAAAGGAAAAATGTTGGAATTTACATCCTTGCAATATATGTGGATTAAAGAATCATTGTGAAAAAATGTGTTTGAACAAAGATTGGAAGAATGAATCAATGACAGATTACATGAAAATGGATTGTGAATGGGTCTATGGACCAAGTTAGAAGAAGATCACAAGTATGATCGAAAGATTGTTCAAATATAAGAATTCATATGTCACCAAAAATAGAAAACAAGAAAAGTTTGATCATCGTGTTATAACACATTATGCAAACAATGAGTGTAATTTTGATTGAAAGATAAATCGTTTGAAGAAAATGTTTGACAAAAGCTATAAAGATCTTAAAGATAGTTTGAACATTTGAGAAAAGTGAGAAAATTTGATTAAAGGGAAATCATTGTCTTGAAATCCATCATGGAATTAGGAAGATTATAGTTATTGAGCTTTTTCAAAAAGGGTGCATCTAAGATTCAAGTGAAGGTGAAAGTTGATTGACAAAAAGATAGCAAAGTGCAGCACCATTACTTCCAAAAAGGGAGAAAATTGGATCAGTGAGCATGCAAGGAATTTGCACAAGAAGAATTTTCAAGAATCAAATTTCAATATTTGATGATCAGCATTTAGTGATTAATTGAATGTAAATGAGTACCTAACAAGGCTTTAGGCCGGGACCCATCTTTTTCGATTATGCATGAAAATGATTTAGTGAGTCTGCAGACTTGAAAGACAAACTTGCAAATTATGAGTGGTCGAAATTAAGGGGGAGTGTTGGAAAATTAATTTCTCCCACCTAGCGAACCTTCCAGTGACTTCTATCAGTCAAGCTATTCTGGAGACTTCTAATACATAGCAGACTGTAGATGTTCCAGAATTTTTTATATCGGTTCCTACTATCTGGAACCTTCTTCCAATTTCTGTACTCCTCTATAAAAGAGGGTCGATGTAAAACATTGTATGTGTGCAATACAAATCAATGTAGTGTTGCAGCTGTCAAAATCAAAATTGTTGTGCTGTGGTTGTTCTGTTTTTCATCAATAGGGCATGTATTGAGAAGGAGCCAAGGGCGGCGACAGCGAAGAAACCGGTTGAAGAGGAGCGACGATATCTAGTAAGGATAGATAAGAATAAAAAACAATACCTGGTCTGTATAAGGGATTAAAAGTTTACAGTTACAGAATGAAGCATAAGGTGTAGAGACGACCAAGTGAAGATTGCATAGACACAATAAAGAGGTGTGGAAATATATCAGAGGAAAGAGAGTTTAAAACAAACTATCTGTAGTTTCCCATATATCTGTAATTTGAAATTCAAGCATTTGTACTTTTTTGAGTTTTTTAATCCGAAAACAAAAGGCAAGTTATGATTTTTCTATTAATTTCTATTGTTAAGCAATTGTGAATTCAGGCAGAAAAAGTGTGCTCCTGGATCTCGATTCTACTAGTTCCGTGACTCGATAATTTGTATTTATTTATTTTCCTTATACCATATCTATTAAATCTGTTTGCTGCAGATTCTTCATTCTGGGTTCCACGAAATTTACATCGATCTATATTTCATTTCATTTTATTATATATATATATTTTCGTTATATTTTGTTTAAGTATTTATATTTTTATTCACCAGTACCTTTTCATGTTCCACAGAAATTAAATCAATGGACACTCAAGCAGAGATAAGAATCAACCAATCTGTAATATTGTTATTGCTATACAACTAATCGTTGCTTTTACATTTGAATCATTCATTCGCTACAGGGAAGTTTGTCTGGTTTTTTAATTTCTTGTAGTGTTATTACAGCCAGCATAGTTGTTTTACCTCCTAACCATTGCATTCTCATAGTAGGGAAAAATACAATACAGAAATCAAAATGACCAACAGTACGTGCATATATATAATTATCTTTAAATTGCAACATAATTGAATATCCCTCTTTGTTAGGTGTATTAACCTTACTGATTCCCTTGTCTACAGGAGAAAAAGAATCACTTATATTCACCATGAACAAACAAATCTCTCCAAAAGAGCTTGGAATGCTCATCCAATTTTTACAGAACTACTGTTAAGTCTACACGGTACTTCATTAAAATATCCAAATGAAAATAACACTTTGTTCAACACTCAAACTCATGGAGTGTTTTTCCTTTCTCATTACTACCACACATAGCAATGGATGAACCACAAACCAATGGACAAAGGCTTGCTCTCCACCCTACCGTAATGGCATCATGGAGCCTCTTGGGCTCTAGCTATATCCCCGAGCAAGAAATTTTGAAGGCTCCATGATGATAATGGAGTCTTTTCTTATCTTCACAAACAGATAAAACTAACATAGCAGCCATTTCATACATCTAGGTTCTCTAGTTCTATTTTCAGCCATAATCTCTACACTATATCACCTTTTTGCAACCAATAACAAGGGTAAATGGAAAAAGGGAGAACTTATCTCTTTTCTTTTAGAAGAAGGGCATGAACCTTTGTATCCTTTTTTCCTCTCCAAACCAAGCTATATTGATCCCTATCTTTCTCAAGAGTTGGATTCCTCTCCTTTTCTCATTCCTTCTACCATCTTCACTCAAGTTCTCCAAGAGGAGAAGTGGGTAGTACCCCACTCATTCTTCTTCTTCAAAATATATAGAAGTTTCAACTTGCAACTCTTGGATGGGGATGTGTGGAGTGGACTTTCCTTCATAAATGAGGGTTTTCTCCTTATCAAATAAAATACATGCACTTGGAAAACCCCTCCATCATTCCACCCCATCCTCTCCTCAAAATTCGTCACTCATCATTATGAGGACTTTTCAAGGGTCAAATCATGTCTTTGGAGCACTATTGTATGCCTACTTGACCCCTACCACTATGGTATAGACCTTAGGGGGTTTATTTTTGCACTCCAACCCAAAAATTTGACCAACAACTCTCATTAAAAGCCCACTCAAGGTTCCATCCGAGTTTCAAACTTAGCTAGGGGTTTCCAAGACCTAATCCCCACTTACACCTCACATGAATCCCAACTAAATGCCCTCACACCCTTAGTACTCCAATACATTAACTCCACTTGTTTTTAGGCCTCGAATGGGGTCAAATTTATATCCTCATGAAGTAGTCTTTCGATTCACTCTTGATGGTTCTCCTTTCTCATGCTAACATCGTTGCCTTCCTGCACATTACCAACGTGATCGCAAGTATCAATTTTGTATCACATTAATCTGTTAGTTGAACATTCTAAGCATTAACTATATAATCATCCATTTAGAATCTAATTTGCATTCCATAGTATACGAGTGCAATCCACTTCCATGGTAATGAAAATAAAACATAATGTCAAAATGATATGCTAGAATATTGCCAAAAGATCACCTTATTTATTATCCACAATACATTTAATCATCAATTCAAGAAAAACATTTAACAATTTGTGGTTGTATTAAGTACATACGAAGTAGGGTCTTACATCCCCCCACCTTAGCTTAGACTTCCTCCTGGAAGTCATTAGGGTCTGGAACACAATCTCCATATGGTAACATACATTAACATATTAAACATACTAACTACTTTGCTTTCTTGATGAAAGAACCAAAACATTCAACTATAAGCATGCATTAGAGACAATCTCTTCCTTTTTAGACTAAAGTTCCATTGCATCAAGGTCTTATTTTAAGACTATAAATATCATTTAGCCTTAGCCCCTAAGCCACCTATTATTCCCTATAATTTTATTAACCTCTTAAATTCCCTTAGCAAAGGTATAGAGTGTGATGTTAATTGGGAGAAGTACATCTCCTCTATTGCTATTGAGCCTACTTGTAAAATATTTCTTAGAAAGGGTGAGTGCAATGTTGGCGTTTGTTGATGGTGATGTTAGTCACACATCTAACATTGATAGATTTGAACAACATAACCTATATTTCTTGAAAGATCACTAATTCAATTAAGAATTAATCATCCCAAGGCTCAAAAATTTCAAGTCTTGGCACACTTGGTTCACTTAGGGTTCATCGTATTGTATTGTTCTCATAAAGGGAATAACATATATGTAACATTCACTTACTGGATATGAAGAGTATTTCATCACATATTTCACAAATTATAACAATTAAGTACAATTCATCGTGAACCTTTGATAAATAAAATGCAAAAGATTAAGATAGGAAAGGAAAGAGCCTAAGAAAGATATATTTTCAATATATTAAACAAATACACATTGAAAGAAATATAAATTAAAGCATAAATTGGCAGTACTTCACCATATTTCTTCATAGCTACATACATAACAGTGCAAAAGTTTAAAGAAAAGTACCATTCACAAGAAAAATAGCTTCAAATGCGCCCAAAGTTGGTGCATCAATTTGATTATTTCACTAATGAATTGATTAGTCATGTAGGATTTACAATCATGAATGACCTTTTTGAATTAACTTCAACTTTCAAATTTTTACTTGAGATGTACAAGTGTTTACTGAAAGTGAACAAAAAAATGAGGTGAAAACAAGATTGACAATTCTCCAATTCAAGTTCCACAAATTCAACAATTTATGATCCCCTAAAATGAAATGACCCATAGCCTTTTATAGATCCAAGGCCTAGGTCAATTGCAAACTCGAGATTATTACAAATAAATCAATGGTATTAAAATTGACATGTGGTAATTGGATATTTCTTCCACATGGCTTGTTGGCGATAGCTGGAAAAAAAAAATCCTCTCAAGTTCCCACAAAAACTTTATCAATGATAATTGCTCACTAATCTCCAAAACTTTTGAATAATTTCCTAATTGATCAAATTTTCCAATAGTTGACTAATTTTCAGTAGCAATCCTCCAATTAGGCTTCACTATAATTTATTCAATCATGATCATGCATTCCACTACTTCCACATACTTCAAACAAAATTGTCTCAAAAATGTTATATGTTTCAGTAAGGCCCAAAATCCTCGCAAACCATTGTGAGAGCTCTTCAACATTTGATTCCATTTTTATCTAGACTTGCAGTCATGATATGCACTTCTAGAATCTTGCAAATCTTCCACAAAATTAATAATGAAGTCTAATTACTCATTATCAAATAACTCTTCAATAAGAGCATCCTCCCCTTTTCTAAATTTGTATTCACTAAACACTGCCAAAACTTTACTCATCTCCCCCTTAGAAAATTTTGAAAGAGATTCTAGTTGAATTCTTGTTCAATGTATATATCTTTCATTTTTTTCACCTCAACATTAAATTGTTCTTTGTATCTCTATCATATTTTACAATCAAGTTATTAACTTTGACTACATCATCCATTAGTGTCTTATTTATATGAGACACATGATCGTTCATCACCTCAGCAAATAGACCTTTGAAACTATTTCCTGAACTACCTCACCTTGCCCCAAATTATCTTTATCATTTAGTTGTTGGGTAAGGGAATCGATGATCATAAGGTCTATTTTCATCTTTTCAGTTAAAGCGGAGAGAGAATCCATTTTCTCTTGACATTCTTTAACTAACTCCTTCTCACACTTTAGTCATCGCTCCCATGTTTTTAACTTTGGGATGTCTTCGTCAGATGTCACCTCCTACATTAGTTGTTGATTTTCCATTTTTTATACTATTATCCTTCATTGTAACCCAACCATTTTGAGAACTAGGTAGTCCTCATAATTCTTCTTCAATTTATTCACTCATCTTTCCCATTGGTCAGCCTCCTTATATCTCTTGATGGCTGCCTTTGTCATCTCTTCTCCTTGGCTAACCAGATCTCTAATCCACTCATCCATTTGCAACAACTTGATCCTTAGACATGAGCATTAGGTTTGGAGGCAACTTTGTTAATGATTGGATAGGTTATGCCAATTATTTGAGAAAATTTTGGATTTGATCTATGTGCTCCTTCAACTCCTTCTTTTGATTATCCTTTCTTAAATGGGTAGATACTATCTCAAATCTATTTTTCATTTCTTCTATATCCTTCTCTCAAGAATTATGTCCAATGCTTATTGTTGATATATGATAATCTTGGATAGTTACTTCATCTTTATGTTTGTGTCCTATAGGCGTAGCAACCTACATTATACTTGCCCCATCCATATTTCTCCCGATGATATTCTTAGTTTTGGTTTTTTCTTTGGGCTTGGGGGCAAGGATAACTTTAAGAAACCCCCCCCTCGGCGCAGGTGTAAACTCCTGGCGAATCTGGTATACTTCTCGATGAAAAATATTAATTCTATTGGCGATTTTTTTTCGTTTTACGAGAAAAAAAATTCCAATTGGCGAATCTTTTATAATCCCTAGAAGTTCGTGGAAAATCTTGGCGAATTGCAATTTTTTTTAATAGAAAAAAATATTTTTCATTGGCGAATAAAATCGTTTTTCAAACCAGAATTATTTTTCCATTGGTGATTAAAACCTTTTTTCAAAGCAAAAAATATATTTTCATTGGTGAAATAAAAAGAATCTCTAAATAGTAAAAAAATCTAGTGGCGAAATAAACAGATATGCCAACGAAAAATCATAGGGGTCGTTTGTTGAATGTTCGATGGACAACTATAGTTGCATTCCGGAAGTAAATCTCTGAAGCACTAGACTTGCGATTTGAAACCTCTAGAATAACACTATAACCGTTAGATGTGGACATGTGGTGAGATCAAGGCTCATCGCTCATCACTCATTCTATCTTTTTAATGCCTCGACATTGTATATTTCATTTAATTGAAATTCTCATTCTTTTTGAAGAAAGTGTGGTTGTCGTACTGCTAGTGCAGGAAGTGGCGGTGATTAATGCTATATGTGATATGAACATCCGAAGCAATTTCTTGGACAACTCATAGCTTTAATGAAACAAGATTTGTAATGATTTCATATCGTTTGAACTTTGAGTGATTTTGACAGCTTGTCAGCTTGAGGTAGAGTTCAAGTTGGCACATAGCAAGATGTCAATAAAATTAGAAAAATTAATTATAAAGGATGGTAGCGGCACTAGTGGCCCATAAATAGGGATAGTGATTCAGTGATTAGTAGATAGTGCCATAAGGGTTTTTATTTTCTAGGGTTAATAAGGATTCACGAAGAAGATGATGCAGTATTGGGGATACTGTAAATTCTCCTACCTACAATTATGTAGTTACAGAGTAATCAGTAAAAGACGAATTTCCTTCAAGTTCAGAATGGGTGGAATTGGAAAGAAGTTGATTTGATTAACTTGAATTTTCAGATGGGTTTTGAACCAGGATGAGGAGCTCTAATGGAGATAAGTGCTATCCCAACGCAGAGAGGCTGCAGGTAAAAGATGGGAGTAGATTTTCTTCTCCTCCTGTATTCTAACAGCTCCCATTTCCCCAGCATGGTTGGCCAAGCAAGCCCCATGCATTTATTTTCAAAGAGACATTTGTATTACATCTTCTATATGACTCTGGTTCTCGAAGGGGATAAGTACATTTTGTATCAAGTCACGGCTCCCATTTCCCCAGGACTGATTGGAACCCCTTTCACCAGCATGGTTGGCAAATCCACTAGTATAAGCTTGGAATCATGAATTTATTTTCAGAGCCACATTTATTTTTAGAGATAGATGTGTAGTAAGTTTTTAGCAGCAAAGCTTGGAAATTGGAATCAATTTGTAATCCATTATAACGAGCAACAACTTGGAATAAATTATTAAATTTTGTCTATGTAAAGTACTAAAGTGACATATGTTATTTATACAAAACAGGAGCTACAGTGCTACTCGTCTGTAAAAAGATATGTAATAATGTGACATTGAAATTTAGTTGCAATAAAATAAAAGGTTGTGTTGTGGTATTCTTGATTCCTTGAATCTTCGTTATTCATTTGCGTTTAATAGTAAAGAGTTGTTTTCTGAGTTCGGAACTTCAGTGTCTATTAATAATTTAATATATTCAAATCAAATTTTTTTCTTTTGAGAAATTAAGTAATATACTCTATGCAATATGCACTTGAGAATTCATGGTTATATCAGGCCATTGGGGGAATGCAATCATTTATTCCACCGATGTTTATGTGTTACAACGATGTGCTTACTTTTGTTGACTCTATCGGTATATCGGGGAGCGCACCTTATGAGTTATGAGTCTTCGCCTTCGGGCCATCGACGGGGCTGTAATAGGGGTTCCACTGATAAAGCATTGTTGGGCCGATACCTATGGTATTGACTTTAAAACACATGTGTCATGCTAATTTTTTTAAGTTAATATCATAAATTAGTAAATTACTCAAGTTTCAAGTTCAACCGTTGGATGAACATTTGATGTATGGTTGTAGTTACATTTCATAATGAAATGAATAGAGCGATGGTCTTCCCAATTTAAACCTCTGGAATTACTCTATAACCGTTAGATTTAGAAAGATCAACAGTTAAGATTATGACAATAGTGAACAATCAATATGAAAATTTTATGATGGTTTGGTCATTTAAATGCCTATCAAAAAAATTGTTTAATTTACGAATTTTTATATAAAATCTTTTATAAATAGAATATCTTGAAAAATTAGAAAACAATGATAATTATTAGTGATAAATATAAAAATCTACTGTTATAATTAACAATTAACAAAAGTTTCTAAAATCGTATTAAAAATAAATCTTATTAAATATATTCTAAAAATTAAAAATAATTATGTTTTATTTTGAATAGATTCTAAATCAATATATATTTTTATAATAATATTATAAATCACATATATTAATATAAAAAATGATAGCTATTAATATTATAAAAAAGTCAAAAGTTTCTAAATTCATATTAAAAATATTCAAAAAAGTTATATTCTATTTTCTTTTTATAATAAAAATTATAAAATGATATATATTATAAATTAAAATACTATATAATTTTTTTTATGGTTTAATAAAAATATAGCAAATCAAACTATATTGTCTAATAAATTTTATAGCTATAATATACGGTCTAAAATTGAAAAAACGGTGAAATATTTAATAGACCATCAAATTCCAGGCCTGCTATCAACTGTCAAGTGATTAATGTTTATTTTTAAAGTTAATATCATAAATTACTCAAGTTTCAACCATTGGATGAACATTTGATGTATGGTTGTAGTTGCATTCCGTAATGACATGCACAGAGCGATGGGCTTCCCAACTTAAACCTTTGGAATCACCCTATAACCGTTAGATTTAGAAAGATCAATGGTGAAGAATTTGCAACTTGTAGACGTAAGACGTGTCATTCACTTTAATGTTCCAATTTCGAGAAACAAAGCATTTAAAGCACTTTGTACTGCTAAGTGTCAACTGTCAAGTGATTAATGTTTATTTTTAAACTTTAAATTTAATATCATAAATTACTCAAGTTTCAACTGTTGGATTAACATTTGATGTATGGTTGTAGTTGCATTCCGTAATGAAATGCATAAAGCAATGGGCTTCCCAACTTAAACCTCTGGAATCACCCTATAACCATTAGATTTAGAAAGATCAACAATTAAGAATTTTCAACTTGTAGTCTTGTAGACCTAACTCCTAAGACGTGTCATTCACTTTAACGTTCCAATTACGAGAAAAAAAGCATTTAAAACACTTTGCACTTTGAAATTGTACAATGATTTTTAAAGTCTTCAATCTTCAAATTGCTCATTGGCCATTACAGTGCACCACCCTATTTTGGATTCCACAGTTCTACTTCCAACAACGCCATTCCAGTTTTCAAGCGTCAGGACTCAGAATCTGGGTAAGTGAAAAAATTCCTGCGGCTACATTTCATCGTTTGACATTTCTTAAAATCTTATTTTGTCAAAGTTTGAAGTTTGGTTTTAGACTTTAGAGACTCAAGAATTCATTCAAATTAAGGAGGACTAATAGGTATTACTTATTAGGGAATTCAAATTTCACAACTTCACATTTGTACAAGTATGTCTACCACCAATACCACTAGAGCAATGTCTGATAAAAAAATACATTATGTAGAATTGCTTAAAACCCTAGGTTTCACCGATGGGTACCATGATATTTATGATCCTGAAATCTATGGTAGGCGTACCTTAGAACTTAGATTTTCATCTCAGAATGAGGCTGCAAAGCAAACAAAAGTTGATAGTATCAGTGCACTGTGGGTAACTGGATTAGGGCGCATGATGTTACATGAAGTTTTCCCTTGCCCAAAATTTATCATGGTTTGTGCCAAAAATTATGATGATAAGAAAAGAGCAATTGTTAATAAAGATAACCAAGAAGAATTGTTATCCATTAATGCAGAAGAACTTGGAAAAGTGTTGGGGTTTACAACCGAAGAATTTGGAAACCACCACATTGACCTAGAAAAGCTTGCTAGTGATTATGAAGCAGTGGAAGAAAGGCTGAAAAATGATTTCAAAAATAAAACAGTTAAGGATAGAAACAAATTGAAAGGCGATCATAAGCCTCCTTATAATTTGTATTTTTTTAAACCATGGGTTTAGGATACTATTTCCATGCTAGCATTTTTCCTCGGTTTGGATAGCAATTTGGAACTGGGTGCAAGCCTCCTTGAAATGGTATATAATATTCATTATGCTAATGAAAATGTCAAATATAATTATACTCAACACATTGTAGAATCCATGCATAAACAATTTTTAATGATTAAAACAGGTTCCACAAAAACATTTAGGTTCACAACCTACTTGTGCTATCTTTTTCTATTCAAATTTAGAGGAATGTTTCAGACCAACAAGCTTCAGATTCAGCCCTACAGTAATGCAGACGAAAATAAAATCCGCTCTAGTATATGAATGGACCACTGAGATAAGGATGCATGATTCTCGAAGGAATCATAGTCATTTTGTAGACTACTTTTTGGCTCCATTGCATCAAGTAATTACAAATAATCTAATGCCTAGATTGCCTATGTCATGTAGAAACTGCATGCAACTAGGAAAAGAAATACAATTGGCTGATTGGTACTTAATGGAATAATATATTGTGCTAAGATTTTATGGATTGGGAGTACAGGCATACAAACTTCCAATACATGTGACATAAAGGGTTTTTGCATTGGAATATGTAAGGCAGGTGTAGAGTGTTGATGAACTACATTTTCTCAGTCAGCAAAAGAAGACCTTAGTTCCTTTTTTACCTTTTTCATGTGGAGGGTTCACATTCGAGAGAAAAGCATTTAGTGTGGCTCATAATCTTTTGAATTTTTTTGAATTTGATGCTATCTGTCACTGGCAATATGATCCATGTGACGTCATTAAATCAATGATTGTGGCCAATTTGAATGTTGCAAATAGAATTCAACATCAAAGTAAACCCTTGCTTGAAAACTTGAGAAACAAGGATTCTTGGGATGAGGTCAAAATAGCAATGGAGAAAAGTGTTGCTAAGAATGGTATTTCTTTTGAACAATTGTCAACAGAAATTATGGCATTGCACCAAAAGACAATCAGGACATACAAAAAAATTTATGAAAAAAGTGATAAGCCATCTAGTAGAGTAAAAATTCCAGGTTCTCTAGAGATGGAAGTTATAGATAAAAAATGGTCACGATCAAAAATTACTGCCTTTTGGTCTATGAGGAAGGACCTAGGTGATCCAAGAGCTCTTGCAAAGTATGATGCTAACGAAGAAGATGAAGAGTTTAGAAAATTGTGGAATATAGAGCATCCTGATGAACGTGATGAATCTGATGATGATATTGATAGGGAAGAAGAAGAAGAACAAAGCCATGCCAATTACAAACCTAGTTTAAGTGAGGCCGGAAAAGAAGAATATACTTCAACATATACTTCAGGAGCAGCCATACTTCAAAAAAGTGGTTATGAAGGTGGTCCTTTGGGGTCCAAAGGACAAGGCCCTTGGACAATACAAAGTGTTGAGCATAAAAAAACTGTTGATAAATCTGGCCTTGGGCTTGGAGGTGAAAAATTAGACCAAGGGGATACAACACAAAATCAATTTGTTAGAGCTTCTAGTCCTCGTCCTCATGGTCAGATACAATCACAACTAGGACATGCCCTTGGTGGACAGCTTAGTGCAAATGGGAGTGTCATTGGTGGTGATGGTATGAGTAGTAGTACTAGTAGTGGTCAACATGTGCTACAATGAAAAATTACACACAACACCAATAGGAAAACAATAAAAGATACCATAGAAACACCAGGTGATCAAGGCAATCAAAAGAGGCAAAGGATTTTGATAGGTCCAAGTCACACTATCAGTGGATCCACCACAAAGGAGTTATTTCCAGGCACTCCCCCAATTCCAATTAGTGTGGGTGCGAAATCATTAGCAACTGCAAGTACTCCTATTCCTTCGCCATTCAAGCATTCCATTGTTCCTGCCTCCCCAGGTTATGATTTCATTGAACAGTTTAAAAAGAAATCAGACTTGAATAAAAAAGAAAAGAGGCAACTGACGGAGAGTGCATCTGTTGTAACTTCAGATCATGCAACAACCATGGTATTACCCACATTTGACACAAATAAAGAAATCATGGAGTACACAATTGTTGTTCCCACAATTCAAAATAAACCAACAAATCAGATGGATTGATCTGAATACCAGGTAACCAATTTTTAATTGGATTTTTCTAGCCTGAAAAATACTGACAAAATTAATGTATCAAAGAAGAACAATGAATTGGTGTACACATCATTGCTAAAGCAAGATAGAGAGAAGAAAAGGTTGCAGACCCAAATAGAAAAGTTATAGGCAGACCTAGCAAGTGAGAAAGCAAAGAGGAAAGCAACAAACAACAAGAGCAATGAATTAGAAAAAAGAATAATAAAATCTCCCTCTACATCTACAAGCAAAGAGGATAAATTAAATGAGAGAGAATTGAATGACCTGAAGCGAAGGCTAGATGAGAGCAACAAGAAATATGATGAGGAAAAATCCACTTCAGAAAAATTAAGACTAACCATTGCGAATGGAAATGCACAGTGGGAACAAAAATTGGATAAACAGAGAAAAACAATTGAAAGATTGGAGACAAAGCTGATGGAAGCAAAAGAAGAAATTAAGACCTCTCAAAATAAGCTTTCTGCATTTTGTAGAGATACAGTGAGGCATATGAAACAAAAGATCTGGGATGAAATAATGCAGAGGTTTGATCATTTGTGTGACATGTTTCAACTGATTGATGCTATCATACAACATTATAAGAAGCTCACCAAATATTTAGTGGACAACAAAAAGGTGTTGGAATTAGAGAAATCTACCAATCAAGTTCTACAAACAGTCTACAAAGCCAATGATAATGATTTGAAATCAAAAGGGATTACTAATTGGATTGAAACCTCAATGAAGTTTTCATCTATCATTGAAAAGTGTTTGAGAATGTGTGGAACAAAGGAATATTTGCATTTGGTTGCAGACAAGATGAAGGTGGTGGATGAAAAGGTATGGAACTTCACAGAGCTTGGTTTTTCAGAGGCTTTTGACACAAATGAGTGATTCATTGGAAAGGATGGTTTCAAAAAGAAGAGGGAAGGTGCAAGGAAGATTGATTTGGACCAGTTTCCTCAGAACCTAGATGTAAACTATTTGGATTCAATCAGAACACTGAAAACCTTGAATACAAAATTGACTAAAGAATTCAAGACAGGTTCCACTTCTAATTACAATCATGAAATGTTATCAAAACTTCAAGTCAAACAACATCAGTTAGAACAAATGGAAATTCCACCTCCTGAAGAGTGGAAGTTGCTAGAAAAGGTGATACAGTGACTTGATTTTTATTTTCAACCTTTGATAATATGAGTTTCCAAGTTCCAACTCAGCTCTGTGCAGACTTGTCTTTGGGCATTGGCAAGATTTTGCATTACCAATGCCAATATGTACTCCTTCATGTGAAATTCAATTAAAAAGCTCAAATTCAGACTTTAGTAATGTGATGATGTTCAATTATCTGTATTATTTATTTTATCATTTGAACTACTGATGAACTTGATGGAACTAATTTTTCTTTCTGAACTCCTCTTTGTCTTGACCTTGTCTTGGTCTATCAATGTGTCATATTGTTTGGGAAAGAACCTAAGGTTGGGGTTTTTATTTTGGTTTTCATGAAAATCCTAATGTCGTATGTAATACCTTGGGTGAAAATCTATTCGGATGTTACCTTTTTTGGGTGGGTTTTGTTGGTGTTTTTTAACGTAAACCAAGTTTGTCTCCCAATCTACCTATGAAATTGCCAATTCCAATCAAGGGCAGCTCGGAGGACCTGGACCAACTGACGAGGATTTTAACTATAACCTCCTACACTTCAAGCTCTGCAAAACCCAAGAGGGTGGTCCCCATAATGTGTTTATGATCTCTGCACCAAACTCATAAACAATCATTAACAACTAACAGATAATCCCATCGAATAGCTCAACAAAATAGGATAATACTAAAATGAGCTGGCCTTTCACCAATAATATCAACTCCTTGGAGCATGGGATGATTACAACATTATTTTGTAACTTATGATAGTCATTTTATTTGCAATTTCGCAGCAAGCTCTAAGTAAAGACATACAGACATAGGACTTCACAAAGTCGTACAATTTAAACCAATGCCATATACCATTGGGGAGTCAAATTCACAAACATTTAAAATTTAACAACACATTCAAATACATAGCATATAAGATCCCTAGCAATATTGCATTACAATAGTGTCAATCCATATCCTAACCCAATACTTCTTACTAAATCCCTTTACAAACATATCCATCCAAGCATTTTAATTAATTGCTTGAATTAAAGCCAAAATGGAAAACATACACACCAGAGCAGTGAGATGAACAACATAATCCTTGATTATACTATTCAAAATTATGATATGTTTATACAAAAGAGAGACATGAGCTCGAAATATAACATCATAACTCAAATGCTAGTATTGTTGCGAAATATCAAATCTTCATAGACCTAAAACCCCATTACCGAATAACCCCAAACCTAAATTGTATTAATATTGAAATAACTAGTTCTTACAATCTGTTTTGCAACTATACCTAGAATCAACCTCAAAATATCTAACTTGCCAACCCCTATTTCTGGCCTTGAAATCCTTCTTATAGAAAACGAAGGAGCAAACAAGCATCGAGGCAGAAATTACACATGTCATTAGTCAATTGGACCGCTATGTGCCAATTCAAAAATATGAGTAAAACCATCGAGTCCCAAAGCATCTTTCCATTGATTCCACTCATTACATAATAGTCGCTGCATTAGCTATATCTCAAAACCTGCGCCAAAAGCCGTCATGGAAGCAAAACTATAATCAGCTATACTATAACTGCTGAGTTGTTAGTTGTCGGTAATAGACATTGTTTTACTCCTCTTCGGTTAAGTACTTTTTCACCCATTTCTGGTATTCCTCATCCGTTGGCCAGTTAAAATTCACCACCTCGATCACCCTAGTATTGTAAGGTGTGTACTTCACCGCAACCTAGTTAGCCTCTCTCTCAAAAGACTCTAAGAATATGTTGGTATTAATTATTTTATCCATACTGCTCACCAGCAAATCATAGTCTGAGTTATCACAAATCAATTTGATTTGTGCATCAATAACCTCTTCTGCCCTATCTTGCCACTGCTGCAATGTCTTAATATTTCCCTGTGCATCTATTATATCTGGCAGAAAAGTATCATTCCAGTAATCAAAACTCTTTACCAGTTCTCTAATTTTTCTACTCAAATCATTAGGTAGGGCCTAGAATCCCTTCAATGATTTCACAAAAATTTGAGTAGGCTTCAATGATCGAGGCCTGTTGTCTGCATCAAACCTGGAAGCCTTAAACATAACATCTAAATCAGTGGCCCAAGGGATCCACTTCTCAACCAAAGGCAGAACTACTTCCCGATCTTTGTTAATGTTTTTAATTCCACCCAAGAACAAAGAATACAAAGAATATACAGATGGCAACCTACAATCAACCTTCTCATTTAGATGCCTCAAAATGGTGTCAACCACCTCATTGTGTTTAACAATTGCATCATCCTCACTTGCCTTTAGGGTAGGCTGCAATTATGTGATTTTATTCAACATTTGCTTCTTGGTAGGATCCACAGAATACTCAACTTCCTCTTCAACTGGCTTTGGTGGAGGTTTGAGAGCAGGGGTCTGAATGGGGGACCCAAGAGTAGAAATGATTGGGATATTAAGGGGAACTGACCCTGAAGTAGTGGGTAGTGCTCTGATACCAGGGGCACTGGAGGATTCTCCTACCTGCCCATATTTTAGTCTATCTACTTCAAACTACAGCTCAACATTCCTCCGTTGTATTCTACTATATTCCCCAATTATTACATTGTATTTCTCTATCAGACACTTCTTTTCAACTTCCTCCCTTTCAGCTGTCTTTTGGGCCAATTTGGCCACATTCAATGTCAAGCTTGTGGCTTATGTTGTTGAGGTTTCAAAAACTCTCTTGATGATGAGCCCTCCCCTTAGACTTGGGCCAATATCAGCCACATTTGGTTTTCTACCCTCGGGTGCCAATGCCCATATGGCCAGAGTTTCATATTCCTCACTAAAAGCAGAGTCTTGCAAAGTTGCCTTAACCTCTTCCTCACTATCTTACACATGATGCTTGGACTACAGGATAGCATTGAATGCTACAACATCAGCTATGTCCCATTCAGGAAGAAGTAAGACACCAGCTTGAGTCACAAGTCTCCTTCCTTCCTCAGGAGTAATGCTCTTGAATTCCTCCATTAGTTCGGCCTTAACTTCATCATCATTCTCCTGTTCAGACCTATCAGGTCTTGACTCTCTCCTTCTCTTGCATTCATCCTGATATTCCTCTAATTTCATTCTCCAAATTAACTGCAAGAATACAAGAGTCTTTACGAAGGCATCATCATCCATGAATGCCTTGCAGGCCTCCATCCTGGCATCCTGTACACATTGCCCCTTTATATCCATATCAGTTAACACCAATTGTGTTGATCTAGGAGGAGAATGGATACCGACCTGCATGTCTTGATCAGTTATAATTATTTCATCCACCAGAGCCTCTTGTGTTTCCTCAACCCTTTGCCTCTTTAGGCTTGGCTCTGATAGTAACTCTATAGGATCATTTCTCGGTGGTGAATCTAGGTCCACAATCCTTATCCCTCCACATTTCCTGATCCCTTGACCCGGTTGTGATGATGCTTGCATTATTTGTTTTCCCCTTTTATCTCTTGCCTCCTCATCACTGCTATCATCTCTCTTCCTCTTGTATAGAGGCGTGTCCTTTGGTGGCTGATAAGTTGGCCTTGTTTCTTCAAGCCTCGTCTCCAGTCTCTGAATTCCCAAGTCCACTTCCAAATTGACTTTCTTGGTTTTTAAGGTGCTCATGATATCTTTGAAGTTATTCATTAAGAAATCTATTCTTTTGTGAAATGGAGTGAACTCCATTAGTGGATCATATTTTGGATCCATTTTATGCACCATAGCCAGCAATTTCTCATAGGCAATCCATTTCTCTTTATTCAATTCATGCCTGCTCAAATCAAACTTATTTTTTAATAGATCCTCAGAAAAATTGAAAACATGTGCAAACTTGCCACCTTTAATTTGTTGCCTGAATAGGGCAAAGAATCCCTCGAGGTCATGTTGCCTTTTAGATCCACTCTTCAAATGATAATCATCAAAAAAATTCCAAAGTGGACCCATCCTCCCTTGGAAAAGACAAAATTTGAAACAACCGTATAATCAAGGAACAAAGTCCTTTTTCCTTTCCCTGTCAGATTATCCTCATGAATGCAACCTAGTTGCCACATGACCTCGAAAAATCTTATCCTTGATGGTACATTATATGGGAGAATGTGAGGAGCTCCCTGGAAACCATAAACCCTTAGGAGAGTGCTTACAGGGTATAAGATGATGTCACCCCAATTGTGGCACACCTTCAAATCAGGCTTCCTCACTTTTGGTCGGAGGAAATCATGCAAATCCACAGGGACCCTTGGCACATTTACCACCAATCTAGCTCTAATTCTGGAAGCAAAACAATTATCAAACTGCACAAAGCTAGCACCTCCCCTATTGCAAGACAAATCTGCACTCCAAACCTGTACTGGTAATCTTTCTCCATTCACTTCTTGCCTCAACTCTATTTTCTCTGAGAAGAAATCAACATTCTTGTACACAAACATATGCATTAATAGGAGTACCAAAAGAAAGGAGTACCAATGTACCCCATATGCAACTTCAACAAACCCTCATGTATCTTTTCAGCAAGAAAATATGCATAGTCGTACACTACAGAAAAATTGGGATGTTGAATCTGAGCCCCCATAAACATTTAAGCAATGGGCATCACGGTATTAGGGCTGAAACCTAAAATCTAGCAAAGTGAATAAAATGTTGCCAGGAAGTGATAAGCAAAATAGCTTAGCCTGAAAGTCTCCTGATCAGTTAGGTTGATGTGAATCGTTGAACTGCCTGCCTTGGCTAAATGAGGAGGAAGCAATTTTGATCTGAAAAGAGGTTGTGACCTGGCATATTCCTGCTTCATTTCCTCAAAATCTACCCAGACTAAGAATGGGCTATATTCACTCAAATCGAAAACCTGTCGAATCTCATCTGCATTTATATTCAGTAGAACCCCACCATCATTATCCTTGATAATCCTTGTAACAAGATCATATCGTGTTGCCACTGTTTTGAGTAGGTCAATATCAGGAAATGCATTTGGTACAACTAGTTTCCCCATATTGTACCTCCAGCCATTAGAGAAAGGATGAGGCACATTTCGTTGCCCATACCATCTCCTAAACATTTCGAGGCCCATCATTTCGACCCTAAAATTTGCAATATTATAGATTTTATGCCTTAGTCCCTCACCTAAGGCTTTCCCATTCATTAAAACCAAACCCCTCTTCTTGTCATTCGTTGATAGCAAGAATTGATCTAGGAAATTGTCGTATAAATTCATTTGCAAATAATCAATATGGTCAGAATGTTGCTTTGATGGTGCCATTTCGAACAACCAGGGCTTCTCCTAAAATCAAATTCTTGAACAAACTAGGGCTACCCAAAATGAAATTACACCAGAACTTTGCAATTTCCCACAATTCAAAAGAACCAGTAACCTTATAGTCTTAATCAACAAGACCCTTGACCAACACAATACAACCCTCCACAAAAAACACATTCAAATAGAAACCGTGGCATAGAAGGTAACTCACAAGATTCTGCGCCTTGCAGAAAACCAAACCTCATTGTAATTGCTTGAAAAACTCAATCTCTGGCTCTGGAGTCCTGGACCGCTTTGAAAACATTTGAATGCCTTTGTGGCAAAGATAGAATGGAATTAACTACTTAAAGCCGATGAAAAAAGGCCAGTAGACGTCTCATCCACCATTAAAGCTCACTTGCATGTTGCGCCAACGACTTCAATCATATTTGATGCAAATTTAAATCCTTGTCGTCGATCTCTTGTTCCTGTCAGATCATAAATGATCAGACGACCATCTTCAAAAGGCTGACAACATCTCCATGTCATTATCGAGGGCCCACCATAATACACACCGCCAAAGGAATACACATGGCATTTACCCATGATATCGCAATCACTAAACACCCTTCACTTTAGGATCACGCGATGGTGGGCAACCGTTGATTCCCTCCATCGGCGATCATGATCATTCACAACAGTGAGCAGCACCAAAACCTATCCATCGAGCAACTTTTCATCAAGGTTAAAAACATCGTCGTCGATCTCGAGCACGTGCATCTCACATCTGGTTTAGTAACCCACTCTATAACGTACTAAAGTCTGATACAAATATTAAGCACTTTATTTACTCCTTTTCAGCATTGGTAACTTGGGACACATGGCGCTCGCCCGTGATATCACAATCACCAAGCAACTAGTGGTGATGCCATTGCGAGATCGTGGGGAACGATCAAGATCAACCGTAGGGAGATCAACGGTCACTAAAAATAACCCCTGCAAAATAATACAATTACTTAAAATAAAAGAGGGCAAGGGGACACCGCCTAGGACAACGACAAACGATGGCTCAAAGTTGTTCTAAAACACAGGGCATGGTCCAACCCAAACTTGAGAAATAAAAGGTCAAGTGAAATATTTAGCATTTTTATTAAAAGGGGCCCGACCTAGATGATTCAAAGGGACATAAGTTGTTTTGAAACCACCCTAAAAAAGGTAACGTCAGAAAAGACCCAACCCAAAGATATACATTATATGGCAAGTTACTAAAGCGGCTACGAGATGCACGTGCTCAAAATCAACAGAGGTGTTATAATCTTGATGAAAAAGTTGCTCGATAGTTATGTTCAACAACAATGACTGTTATGAATGAACACGATTGTCGATGACGGAGATCAACGGTTTCCCACCATCGCGTGATCGAAAGATGCGAGGTGTTTATTGATTGCGATATCACGGGCGAGCGCCATGTGTATTCCTTTGGCGATGCATAGTGTGGTGGGTCCTTCGTGCTGAGATGGAGATTACATCAACCTTTTTGAAGGCAGTCATTCGATGCTCTGATGGAAGTGAAGGATCGACGGTTGGGATTTAAATTCGCATCAAATGCAATTGGAAACTTGGAGCCTTTGGTGCGGCATGCAAGTGAGCTTTAATGGCGGATGAGACATTTTCTGGCTCAATTCGATCGACATTAAGTAATTTTCGTTCATTCTATTTTACCACAAAGTTATAACAGATTTTGGTTGTGTCTTGATGACAATTTTGGGCCACTTTTGGTGCAAGTTTCTTGAGGTTTGGCGGCTGGCCAGTGCATCAGCCATTTTCTAGCAGATGGGAAAAACAAGAAGATTCTCATGGGACTCAGTTGTTGTCACAAATTTTTGAAATATCATAGGGGGGTCCAAGTGACTGGTGACATGTGTATTTTTGGCCCAATGCTTGTTTGCTCCTTCATTCTCTATAAGAAGGATTTCAAGGCCAGAAGTACAGGTTAGCAAGTTGGATAATTTTAGTTCGAGTCTACGTAAAGTTGTAAAGCGAATTGTAAAGGGCATGTTGTTTTAGTGAAAATGTTGTTTTAGATTTTGTGTCATTCTGTAGTAGGTTTTAAACTCATTAGAGTTTGATGTTTCAAGACAGTACTAGCATCTGAATGGAAATTACTCATTTCGAACTCATGTCTCTCTATTGTATAAACATATCATTATTTTTAATAAAATGATCAAGGGTTATTTTGTTCATTTCTAAGTTATGGATGTTGAACTGTTAGTCTGTTAGCTTCTGTTATGTTTTGACTAAAAATCCTGATATGATTCATGAAGTGCAATATAGTATAAAATATCATGGAGACTTGGAGTGCAATATAAAATATTAAATAAAATATCCTGAACTTGAAGTGCAATGATTCAGAATTTATTTGAATACAATATAAAAAATCATCAACTACTGTTTGGAATATGATTCATGCAATGCTTGAGTGCAATATAAAATAAGATTATAAGATATCATGAACTTGAAGTGCAATGATTCATAATTTTCATTTAATAGAATATAAAATATCATCAACTACAGTTTGGACTTTGGAACAATGGAAACTGATTCAAGAAGTGCAATAAAAATACCTAAAACCTGCTAATTCTCTTCCATTTCCCAAACGGAGTCAGGGTCCTCAAAGCGATGCTCATCTTCAGATAAAGTAAAAGAGTCATCTTGATTCGGAGACTGCTCTGCACTTTGTTCGGCCTGTGTCTCAAAATAAACATTCATTGTTTGATTTGTGTCAATTTCAATATCATTGTCATCTTGATCTATCCCAAGCCCACTGCCACTGCCACTAGTACCACCACCAGTATCGACGACTCTTGGAATTGAAGAGCCTATGTTGCACAACCTGGCCCCTCTTCTTTCACATGTGGAGCTCCAAATTGTGAGTGCCCTTTCAAAAGGAATTTTTTTGACATTATACGCAGTTCTTTTCATCCTCAAGCAATTTTCCAAATTCATGTCCAGTTTGTTTCTTAACTTTGATTTCAAAAACCCCAATGTACTAAAAACTCTCTCATCCTCCACCGACCCCAATATCATTGTTTGACATAAATCAGCAAGTTTGAAATATTCTGATATCGAACCACACAATATTTCACTCTGACCTAAGCTTGTCCAAACCTTTTTTATTGATCTTGGTTATCTCGGTTTACCCAAAATTGAGGATACACAATATCCATGGCTTCAAGTATTTCATGTCGAGGGAATCTTTCATGAATCTCTGAGGAAAGAGATTTTTCAATTTCCTTCAAATTATCACTAACATATTTAACAATGTCGTTAAAATATTCCTCGTTAACAGGTACTTCTTTTCTAGAGTGCTTGGATGTCTTACAATGGTACATTGGTATCTCATATCCACGTACATAAATACATAAGTGCCTGCTTGCATTAAACTATAAATAATTATCAGGATTATTCAAATCAGTAATTTTCTGCCACATCAAATAATTTGCGCCTTCTTGTGTTAGATCTAGATATAGATGATCGAGGGCCAAGCATGTAAGTTTACGTAGATTGGCATATTCATAAATATACATAGTTATATCTTGGGCTTTCTTCACAAGATTTTTCATCTCATCCAACATGGGGAGAAGACTAGCTAAATTCAAGAGTGTCTCTATATCGCTTAACCTATGTAAGAGTTCAGGAGCTTTGTCTACTGTGTTGCGATGCTCGTACATCAACCCAATCAAGGATTGATATTCTGAAAGAACTCGTTGCGCTGGTCCATGCAGGGAGATCCATTTGGTATCGACATCCTTGAGAAGCTTGTTTCCAGGTGTTATTCCCTCAGCAAAATGTTGAAATTCAAGGAAACGTTTGGGACTTCGACAGAAGTATGTGTGGATCTCGTGAACTAGATTTTCAACTTTTAATACTGTTGGAAACTTGCTTACAATTTTAAATGCTAAATTAATTATCTGGGCCATGCAATGAATGCCAAGCATATATGGTGCACAAGTAGTTTGTAACTATGTGCAAAGTCTTTGACCTTGCATCACTGCAGCTCCATCAACTCCTACACACACCAACTTTTTGGCAATTGTCAACTCATTCAAACCTGCAATTTCATTCAAAGATTTCTTGACTAGTTCAAATAGATTTTGCGATGTTGAATTGTCCTTCATTTTATGAACACAAAGAAGATGAGCTTGGCGAACATGTTTTTGTACAGTATACAAATTCATACAAACCCAAGAAGTATTGTCTACCACAGTAACTTCATCTAAAGATAATGCAATGAAATTTGACTCTTTTAATTTCTCCTTTAAATCTTGCTTTTCCACTGCAGCAAGACAGTTCACCCATTCCCATCCAGTGTTTACTGACCAATGTGAGAAGGGAAAGTGGGGAACACTCAAATAAGATAATAAATCAAAATATTTTGGGTAGTCTGTCACAGGACGCCCCCTGGACAAAATATGAAAAAAAACACTCATCTGAACAGTTTTTGATAGATTTGTTGCTGCCATGGCTTTTCCAAAATGAGCCTCAAGTGTACCTTCACATTTTTTAATCTTCGACATTCTATGGTTATGCTCTCCATAATCTGTGACATACTTAACATGAAGACATTCTTCCTTTGATTTCCATCGTATGACTGATTGTTCCTTTCTGTCTATGATTTGTTTTTCGTAAACTTTGCCGATATGCTTTTCTATAGTGTCAAGCTTTAGTTGCATCGTCTTGTCTCTTCCACATTTCCAACTACAAATCTTACATATGACCTTTGTTTCCATTTCAATATCGTTTTTGTTTGATACCCCCACTGGTTCAAGGAATGGGTACTTCGACAACCAACCAATTTGAAAATTCCTTGTCATTTCCCACTCGCGCCCCAATTTTGCTTTGCCTTTTCTTTTCTTGCTACCAACATCATCCTCATCCAAGTCGATTATCTCATTCTGGCTATCCAGGGTATCCCTTGGAACATCTTCTGTGGTATTGCCATCCTCATTTGATACATTTTGATTTAACACAATGACAATCTCACCTTGACCTTCCTGTGGCAGAAAAGTTGATGATGTATCTCCATCTTCAATAATATTTGGTGGAAGAGTTGATGGTGTAGCTCCACCTTGATCTGATGGATTGGAAGCTTTGCCAATTCCAAATTAATACTGTATGGTACCTCCCCGTTTTGGGCATTTTGATGGCCTCCCAATCTCTTCATTACCTGCCTGCTCAAGAGTCTTACCCTTGTTGCTCAACATATTGACCTCACTTCAAATAAAAGCTGGAAAAAAATGTCTTCTTGTTTAAGAAGGACAGACCGATAGAGAATATAGATCCCATTCCCTACTTAAAATTATGTTTAAGACTAAAGCAAGAAAGGAAAACAGATAAATAAATCTTATTATTATAACTAATAGTCTGATAACTAACAACAGTATGAAGAAATGATCACTCACCTTTGAGTCTACGTTTTCGGGTTTCGCTGATTTTTGAATCGAGAAGTAGAACCTCAGAACCAAACAAAATGTGTAAAATCGAACAAAATGTGTAAGAACAAATAACAGTTTCGATTGTATTTATATCAATCCATATTTGGCGAATTCCGTAGGATTTTGAAATGGTATGTTAAAAATTTGGTGAATCCCGCGTGCTTATACAACGATACCTTGAAATTTTCAAGGCAAAATAGGTCCTCATAAGAAACTATTTATAAATTTTAATTGGTGAATGGGTTTTCATAAGCAACTATTTAAAAATTTTAATTGGCAAAATGGGTCCTCATATAATGTTGTCTTAATAGTATTGGCGAATATGTTGGTGTTTTATGACATGCTCCCCGGGATTTCAGGCGAAAATATTGATCGGTGCATTGGAAACGCATAGTCTGTTATGGCGAATTTATTGCCTAAACATGCCTTGTAAAAAAAAACTGTTGGTGAATGGACATGCATTGGACCGATAGTTCATGAATTCCTGGCGATTTGAACACCTTGTGGATACGGTAAATTCACCAAATTCGAATTGCCAGATTCCTAGAATTCGCCAATTGGTGAAGATTCGCCAATAAGGTTTTCCCTGCTTGGGGGTTTCCACTTCCTACATTATATTCTTCAAGTCCAAAGGGACCAACTATACCTATGTTAGTGGTTGCAGTTACTTTGCCAACCAATCTGGTGTGTCATCACTTGTATCTTGTTCTCTTGGACCCTCTTCACTTGTTTGTCCTCTCTTTAGTTCAAAAATTTATTATTTGTGTCTTACTTCTTATTGCATATAGTTATCCCTTTCTTGATTTTAGGTTTTATCCAAGAGTTCTTCCATCAAAACTTCCTCTTGAGATACCTTTTTATTTCTTACATCAACATCTCTTTCTTCTTCTTCACCCCTATTCAATTCTTCTATTTTCTCTTCAAGCACTACCTGCTTAGGATATCTTGAAGCTTCAACTTCCTTAGTGCTTTTTTGTTCCTCATGCAAGGATGTAGTGGGTAAAGAATATTCAACTGCATTTGCATCTACACCCTATTGGGTTCATGATTGATGCTCTTGAGGAGTAGCATCTTTTCTTATTTTACCTTGATATTGGTCTTTGACCATCTCAAAAATAATGGCTTCAATTGGAGGTTGATTTAGACTACTACCTCATAAAGAATAAGGTCATCTTGAATCTCTATTATCTATTTGATATGAATAGGGGTCATATCAACCTTCTCTTCCTATATAGGTCCCTCTTCTTTTACATAAGTGGTCTCCCTCTTCTCAACTAGGCCATGTGATGATGTTCCTAGATCTTCTAAAGTGAGGCAATATGTTTCTTCTTCTTTTTTCTTTGTTTCCACAATTGATGGAGGTAGAGGTATTGAAACCTTTTTTTGCTTCACTTGATATTCTTGTATCAACTTATCTAACCTCTCATATTCCCTTAATATTTCATCAATTTTAACTTTGTTTTCTTTACCTTTGACTAATAGAGGGATTTGAAATATGGTTTGCATCATTAGTGATGTGCCTATTGAAGGTGAAGAAGCAAACATAGTCAATGTTGATTGGGATTTATGTCCTCTCATTGACTTACCTCTAGCATATACTTGTTGATTCGATGGGTTTGCATATGATATCCAAAATTAAAAAGAAATCCAATTTTTGTAGGACAACTTGATGCTCAAGGATGTAGCATCACTTTTTCTTCAAACTCTTGGAAGGTGACCAAAGGGGCATTAGTGGTTGTAGGGGGCAGAAAATTGGGCACATTATATGTGCTAGATAGTCCCATTGAAGTGGGAGCAGTGATGGCGCTTGTGGACAACAAAGTGGAACTATGGCATAGAAGGCTCGAGCACATGAGCAAGAAGGGGCTCAAAATATTTGTCAAAAGGGATCATCTTTTGGGATTAAAATATGTGGATTTGGATCTATGTGAGCATTTTCTATATGGCAAATAGAGGAAGATTAGTTTCTCAAAGACTAGACATGACAAAAAGACAAGGCCCTTGGAGCTTGTGCACTTCGGCGTGTTCGATCCTACAAAGGCAACCTCATATGGAGGAGTCAATTATTTTGTTACATTTATTGAATATTGTACTCGAAAGGTATGGGTTTGTATGCTCAATGGGAAATCTAAAGTTTTTACCAAATTCAAGATTTTTAAAGCTATTGTTGAAAACAAAACGAGGAACAAGATTAAATTCTTAAATGGATAATGGGGGAAAATTTTGTTCTTCAAAATTCAATGGTTATTGTGCAAATAATGGTATTCAATGTATTAAAGTTGTACCATAGATGCCTCAAGAGAATGGTGCAACAAAGAGGTTGAATTGGACAATTCTAGAGAGGGCTCAAAGCATTCTTTAATGCAAGTTTAGGTAAAGAATTTTGGGTGGAAGCAGTTAATACAACAGTGTATCTAATTAATTGCAGCCCATCTTCTCGATTGGATTTTGATACTCCGAAGGAGAGATGGCTTGGAAGGCAAATTTCTTACAATCATTTACAAGTTTTTAGTTGTGAAGCCTTCATTCATATTCTGAAAGAGAAGTGAACGAAGTTGGATTTCAAATCTAAACGATGTATATTTGTCAGGAATGGAGAAGATCAATATGGTTTCAGATTTTGGAATCTAGTTGCAAATAAATTGATTCATAGTCAAGATGTTGTCTTCAATGAAAAAGTGTTGGGGTCATCAATGAATGAGTATATGTTTGTTGATATTGACAATGGGAGAAATTTGTAGTTATCACATCCAAAAATTATATCACCTATGCCTCAACAACACACAGGTAACACTCATATTGGAGGAAATTTGCAGCCATCATTTCATACACATCTTGGCACACCCCCAATTAATAACCAAACAAAAAATTGTGATGGGAATATGTCTTCACTAGCCCCTGTTTTTCCCATGAAAGCTCCTAACTTTGATGTTCAGTGTTCATTGTGTAATGTTCTGCCACCATTGCATTTTCCCACCCATGAATCTGCACATAATTATGAGAATTCTTCCACACCTGCCTGCAACACTTTCTTTGATTCCTCACAATCACATGAATTTTATGTGTCAAGGCATGAAGATCTTGGGACCTCGCGTGAGACCAATTCAAAATTTCCTATGGAGATTTCAACTCTCATGTAGCTTGCATATGAAACAAATTTTATCCCCATGCAAAGTCTGTCTAATGGAAATGATTCACAAAGTTCTTTGGATTTTTCTTTTCCATCACGTGAACATGTCCCTATACAAATGTCCACGTAGGAGGAAATGACAATGGTAAGTTTAACTTCTACGCCAATTTCCCATGCTTGTGCCCCTATTTTAGTCACTATGCAACTAATTTTTTTCTTTCCTACCCGCACTCACTTTAATGCCCCTTCATTTGCTAATTATGATGTGTTTTGTAGGATGGGTATTCATTCAAACAATGGTAGGCAACAAACAGTTTTGAACTCCCCTGCCACAGTAGCTTTTTCCTCGCCATTTCATGAATTGTGTTCATCGCTACCTGTTGATGTGCCATTACAACTATTAGGAATTGCAACAAAGGAAGTGTGTGATGACAACAATAATAAAACAATAAAAAACAGTGGAAATATTCACAATAAAATTAGTCAGAGGAACAGAGAAAAATAGAGTGCATAAGACATTCCCATAAAAATTATAAAAAAACACTATGAGCACACACAACAATATATAACAAAAGAACTCAAAAACATCATTTTGTTCCTGCTCAACAAACAAAGCTTTTTCTTCTTTTTGCTTGCAAAAACAATTACAAATGCCTCTATAAATAGAGGTCTTAGAATTTTTTGGATATACTTTACAATTAAAAAAACATGCATAAAATGTGACAGAATGAGGAGAGATCAAATTGTTGGCATAAGAGAATGGTAGTTAGGAATCTTCTATTTTAAATGTTTTGTTGACTTGAGGACTTTGTTTGGTGGTAGAGAATTTTATATTAAATGATGCAGGTGAGCGCCTTTGTTTGCTTCAAAAGTCACGTTTTCAACATTCTCCCACTTGAAGCAAATAAAGGGTTCTGAATAAGCTGTAATCATCAAGTCACCCCTAACCCTACCATGTTTCTACATAGCTCATGCTTTTCTCTTGGAAAAATTTTAGTGAGCATATCAGTGGGGTTCTTATGTGTATGGATCTTTTCCAAGGATAATTTTACTTCCTCTAACACTTTCCAAATCCAATGACACCTCAAGTCAATATGTTTGGTTCGTGAGTGAAAGGCTGGATTTTTTGCCAGGTGAATGGAACTCTGACTGTCACAATATAGCACATACTTGTCCTATTTTATTCCTAGATCTCCTAGGAATCGTTGCATCCACAACATCTATTTGCAAGCTTCTGTCATAGCTATATACTTTTCCTCTATACTAGAGAGAGCTACTATTTGTTGTAGCCTGGATACCCAAGATACTGCAACACCTGCAACTGTATACAAATAACTAGTGGTGGACTTTCTAGTGTCCAGGTCTCCAGCCATATCTAAATCTGTAAATCCGTCAAGAACCATATCAATATTTCCAAAACATAAACAGTAATGACTAGTACCCTTAAGATACCTAAAATTCCACTTTACAGCTTGCCAATGTTATTTGCTCGAATTTGCAAGGAACCTACTCACAACTCCCACTGAATGCGCAATATCCAAATGAGTGGATACCATGGCATACATCAACCTACCAATTGCTGAAGAATAAGGAATATTTTTAATTTCCTCCTTCTTGTCATCACAAGGGCATAAATCGACACTCAATTTGAAATGAGAAGCAAGAGGTGTACCAACTGGCTTGGCATCCTTCATATTAAATATGTCTAGCACCTTTTCAATATATTTTTCTTGTGACAGCCACAATTTTTCCTTCTTTCTGTCATGAATTATCTTCATGCCTAGTATTTGTTGTGTTGGACCCAAATCCTTCATTGCAAATTGACTGCCCAAATCCTTCTTTAACCTGTTAATCATATTCTTATCCTATCCAACAACTAACATGCCATCCACATATAATAGTGATATTATGAAATTTCCCTGATCATATCTCTTGATGTAGACATAATGATCATTCTCTAGTCTATTAAAACCATGCTCCAACATAAATGAATCAAATTTACTATACCATTGGTGAGGTGCCTGTTTCAACCCATAGAGACTCTTCTTTAACCTACAAACCAAGTTTTTCTTACCTTTTATCTTAAATCCTTCTAGTTGCTCCATGTAAATCTCCTCTTCCAAATCTCCATGAAGGAATTTTGTCTTTACATTTAATTGTTCACACTCCAATTCTAAAGCAGTAGTAAGATCAAGAATGACTCTAATGGATGACATTTTAACAACAGGTGAAAATATTTCAATGAAGTCAATACCTTCTTTTTGAGAAAATCCCTTCACTACCAACCTTGTTTTGTATCTTTCCTTCTTCTCATCACCCACATGCTTGATCTTGTACACCCATTTGTTTTGTAGGGCTTTTCTTCCTTTTGGAAGCTTTACCAACTCCCAAGTTCTATTTTCCAGCAAGGAGTTCATTTCTTCCTCCATTTCTTTCTTCCAATCTTCGCTATGATCATCTTTACAAGCTTCCTAAAAACCATCAGATTCATCTTCATCAATTAACAAAATATAGTCTGAGGGTGTATACCTTTGTGAAGGCTTATGAGGTCTAGAGGATCTACGAACCAACTATGGTGTTGTGTTTTTTAGGTTGAATCTATTGTAAAGGCTCCTGCAAGGTTTCTTGTTGTTGTTGTTCCACATTCTCCTCTTGTTGTTCATCATACTCTTAATCTTGCAAATCATTTTCTTGCATTGGTGGGATATTTTATTGTTGTTCTTCAAACTTGTCAACAATTTTCTTAACCTCCAAACTACTTGTAGCCCTGTTAAACATATCTAACTCATTAAATATAACATCCCTACTTCTAATAATCTTATGTTTAAATAGATCCCATAAATGATAACCAAATTCACCATCTGCATATCCCAAGAAAATGCATTTCATAGATTTATCATCTAGCTTAGTTTTATTCTCTTTGGGAATCTGCACAAATGCTTCACATCCAAAGATTTTCAAGTGAGAATAATTCACCTTCTTACCAGTCTAAACTTCTTCAAGAATGTTGCTATCCAAGACTATAGTAGGAGATCGATTTATGAGATAACAGGTTGTCCTCACAACTTCTGCCAAAAAATGCTTTTCTAAACCGGAATTTGACAACATACTCCTCACCTTCTCCATGATAGTGTGATTCATCCTTTCTGCAACACCATTCTGTTGAGGAGTACCAGGGACAGTCTTCTCATGCTTAATTCCAAACCTGTTACAATATTCCTTGAATGCATTTGAGCAAAATTCTCCACCATTATCTGTCCTCAAGCACTTGAGCAATTTGTTAGTTTCTCTTTCAACAGCAGCATGAAACTTTTGAAATACCCCAAATACATCATCTTTTCTTTTCCTGGGGTAGGCCCAAACCCTTCTAGATGCATCATCTATGAATGTTACAAAGTATGATGCTCCTCCTAATAATTTAATATTAGCAGGCCCAAATACATATAAGTGTAACAATTCTAATAGATTTTTCTTCCGTTTATTACCACCTCTAAGAAATGAAACTCTTTGTTGCCTACCATAAATACAATGCTCACAAATATCAAGATTATAAGATTTCAAACCTAGTAGAAAATTTTTTCCCATGAGGATTTTTAGGCCCTTCTCACTCATATGACCAAAGCGCCTATGCCATAGATTTGTTGAGTTTCCTTCTTTTGCAACAACAATCGTATCTGATCTTTCTATCATTATCGTCAATGTATACAAAGTCCTAGTCCTTTAGCCACGACCAATGCTCCTTTGCTGATTTTCCAGCCACCTTTTTCAAAGCTTACAAAATAGCCTTCATCATCCAATCATCCCATAAAGATTAGGCTCATGCGCATTTCTGGTACATGCCTAATATCTTTCAATAGGATATCTTGTCCTTTCTTCGTCTTGATCTTGACATCTCCCACTCCAACAATGTTGCAAAAATGATTATTTCCCAAATGCACTCTACCATAATCACCAGGATTATATGTAACAAAATTATCTTTGCATGGAGTTACATGGTGAGATGCCCCAGAATCGAGGATCTAATCAAAGCTACTGCTAGAGGTATTCAAGCATACATCTTCTACTAAAAAAGTAAGTAAAACATCTCCATTTGTAGCTATAGTAGTGGTCTCACCTTCATTTGTGCTAGTTGGCTTCTGATTTTGATCTTTTTGGCTTCGCTTCTAGACTTGACACTCTCTCTTCATGTGCCCTAACTTTCCACAATGATAACAAGTGATCCTACCCCTTTTTGATTTGGATCGGCCTCTTGATTTTGAGCATCCTTGATAGCCTCGATCAATCCTCCTACCATGATCAGCTAGAGCTAGAACCTCTCCTCGTTGGTTTTCTGCAATTGACTTTCATTATAGCTCCTCATTCATTGCACTGTTGCTGACATCATCAAACTTCAGGGTTCCCGCAGGCACTGAAGTGCTCATAGCAAAAATCAAATTTTCCCAGTTGTTTAGCATAGAACACATTAGTAAAATAGCTCTAATTTCATCATCCAAAATAATTTTAACTGAGGCGAGCTGACTAGTAAAGATATTAAAATCATTTAAATGTTCTGCAACCGAAGCACCCTCCATCTTAAGATTATATAATTTTTTCATCAGAAAGACTTAATTTGACATTGTGTTCTTCTCATATAGATTATGAAGCTTTTTCCACAGTTTTGCTGCCATCTTCTCTCCAGCCACATTAAAATACACATTTTTAGCTAGATATTGACAGATGGTTGCAATTGCATTTCTATCTAGCTTGTTCCAATCTTCATCTACCATCGTTGTGGGTTTCTTTTCTATTCTCTCTATTGGCAAATACTGATCCTTCAGAATCAGTATATCTTCCATTTGGGATTTCCATAAGGCAAAATTAGCCCCATTTAACTTCTCCATATCGCTCACTGTTGTTCCCTCCATGCCTGCTCAACAAAGCCCTACACACACCAAAACTTCCAACAACCTAGCTCTGATACCAGTTATTAGGAATTGCAACAAAGGATGTGTGTGATGATAGCAATAATAAAAACAACAAAATTAGCCAGAGGAATAGAGGAAAACAGAGTGCATAAGACATTCCCATAAAAATTATAAAAAAACACTATGAGCACACACAACAATATATAACAGAAGAACTCAAAAACATCATTATGTTGTTGCTCAACAAACAGAGCTTTTTCTTCGGTTGCCTAATCTTCCCCTCCACTTATGGACTAACCCTCTTCTGGAGGAAGTGGGGGATGCCCTTGGTGATTTCTTGTTGGTGGGTGAAGAATCCTCTGATATTTTTCATTCCACCTTTGCCCGCATATTGGTTGAAATGGATGTTTCAAAACAGCTGCCTACTGAGATTGTACTTAAATCTGCTAAAGGATCTTGAGTCCAATCTCTAGACTATGAGGGATTCCCTTCCACCGTAGAAGATTTTTTAAAATAGGTCATGTTGTTGCACAATGTGGTTTTGAGAAAAAATCCATGAAGGCTACATGGTGGAATGGAGCTTCTCAACAACATTATACAGTTGAGAAGAAATCTTAGCAACACAAGAGTTTTTCAGAGGTGGTAGTGTCTGATTCACAGGGTGTTGAGGCATCCCCTCGGGATGTCTCAAATGATTAGGCTATTGATGCTGCACATGATTATCAGATTGTAACCCCGAAAGGGCAAGAGATTGGGTCTCTAGCGGCCACTTCTGGTGGCCTATCCAATATGTATTTTCCTGCACGCAAGAATAATGATGAAATTTTTGAGACTTTGGTTGTAGGAAAACCTCAAGAAAATTGTGAGTTGCCTTGGCATGATATGGCACCGCAAGTGGAAGAAGGATGGATTACTGTTAAGGGAAAAAAAAGCTAAATTCTCTCGTTCTTTTTTTGATATGACTCTTCATTCCCACAAGAGTAGTTCTAAACGTAAATCTTGACCGGTCTTATTTGGGGGTTGGCTTTTGGCTGGCTGCAAGTTGTTCTTTTTGCAACCTTGTTCGTGTTTGTAAAGGGTTTCGGGTCCCTTCAAAACCTGTTTTTACTTGAATAAAAAACAAACAGAGATTTTTCTTCTTTTTGCTTGCTAAAACAATTACAAATGCCTCTATAAATAGAGGTCTTAGAATTTTTTGGATATACTTTACAGTCAAAAAACATGCATAAAATGTGACAGAAGAAGGAGAGATCAGACTATTGGCAGAAGAGAATGGCAGTTGGGAAGCTTCTATTTTAAATGTTTTGTTGACTTGAGGACTTTGTTTGGTGGTAGAGATTTCAATATTAAATGATGCAGGTGAGCACCTTTGTTTTCTTCAAAAGTCACGTTTTCAACAACAACCTCTTTTGAAATCTTCCAATTCATCACAACCCCTATTGTAGTCTTCAAATTCACATTTGCAGCAAATTAATACCCCCACGTAGGCAATTGATTCAAATAATGACAGATTATAACACATTTTGTCAAAACACTAATCTTGGTTTGTAGCGTCCAATTTTGGCTCAGGATATTGGGGTGAGTTATACGGGTAATTCTAGAAATGCTATGTAGAGGCGAAATGTTGGAAACAATTTGTCAGAACAGGGTAATTTGCAAGCAATAGTTCCTCAAGTGGAGGTCTATGCAGGAGTGTCGACCTTCAGAAAAATTTGATGATTACTAGTTATTGATTTCTGATCAGTTAGAGCCAATCACATTCAAAAAATCTTGCAATGATGCTAATCGTGAGAAATGGTTGGATGCAATGCAAGAGGAAATGGATTTGTTGATGAAAATCACACTTGGGATTTGGTGAACCTTCCACCCAATCAGAGAGCATTGAAGAATTGATGGGTGTACAGATTGTAAAAGGAAGGAGGTAGAAAATGATATTCGACAAGATTGGTAGTTGAAGGTTATGATCAGAAAAAGGGGATTGACTTCAATGAGATCGTCTCACCGATTATGAAGATGACTACTATTCGAGCAGTTTTGGGTCTTGCGGCGGTTTATGATCTTGAACTTGAGCAACTTAATGTGAAGACTATATTTCTACATGGTGATATAGAAGATGAATTATATATGCATCAACTTAAAGGTTTTGAGCAACAAGGTAAAGAAGATTTGTATTGTAGGTTGAGGAGGAGTTTATATGGGCTCAAGCACGACCCACGACAATGGTATCTTAAGTTGTATTCTTTCATGGCTGAGCAACACTTCACATGTTGCGAATCTGATCTATGTGTTTAATACAAGGTATTGGATAATGGTGAATTTGTTTTATTGCTGCTATACGTTGATGATATGCTTACAACCGACACTAGCTTGATTTGTTCGTGATTTGAAACAACAATTAACTCAAAAGTTAGTAATGAAATATTTAGGGGCACCAAAAAGGATACTTGGTATGACCATAATCCAGGACAAATGTAAGAGGGAAATCAGATTGTCACAAGAAAAATATATTGACAAGTTTTGGACAGATTTAACATGAAGGGTGCTAAGCCTGTGAGCACTCCACTTGCTAATCATTTTTGTTTGTCATCTGAAATGTGCTCAAGATCAAGAAAACATGAAGGGTATTCCTTATTCATCAGTAGTTGGGATCTTATGTACAATGGTGTGTACTTGTTCGGACATTGCCCATGTAGTTGGAGTAGTGAGCAAATTTATGAGCAATCTGGGTAAGACTCATTGGGAAGAAGTGAAGTGGATATTAAAATAATAAAAAGGTACTTCAGATTATGTTTTATGTTTTGGAGACACAATTGCAAGGTTATGTTGACTTTGATATGGCTGGTGATTTGGATAAATGAAGGTCAACAACAGGATATGTGTTCACATTTGTCGAGGCAACAATTAGTTGGGTTTCATAGTTGCAACAGGTGGTTGCACTCTCCACTATCAAGGTTGAATTTATTGCACTCATTGAAGGTGAGAAGGAGATGATTTGGTTGCAACAACTATTGGGTGAATTGGGTTTGAAATAAAATGTTTTCACTCTCTTTTGTGATAGCAACAACGTTATTCACTTGACAAAGAACTTAGACTTTCATAATCAAACCAAGCATATTGAGTTGTGTTATCACTTCATTTGGAATGTACTTGAAAAGGACAAGTTAAAAGTGGAGAAAATTGACACAAAGGTGAGTCCGGCGGATGCATTGATGAATATAGTACCACGGGAGAAGTTTGAGTTTTGTAGTCCCTGACTTCTTTCGATATTGTCAAGATGTGACAATATGGGTGAAGTGGGGGAATATATTTGAGTTTTGCAATAGACATTGTACTTCAAGTGGGATATTGTTGGGTATTCAAAGCCCAACGGTCACATTAGATTTCCCTCCAATTGGATTAGTCCTTTAACATTCCATTCGAAGACTTACCCATATTGGATAATGTATTTTTCAATTCATATTATTGTTGATGTTATGCTGTTGTAGCTGATGTATTCGAATAACTGAGATAATAAAGAGATTTTCCTTGCTTCAAAGTGGATGTAGCCAAATTGGTGAAACACTATAAATCTCTGTGTTTGCGTATTGTCTCAATTCTGATTTTAATTTCTGCAATCTCTTTTTGATTTTGTTTGTAATAAATTCATCAACATTGTTGAACCTAAAATTGCATGCTTTAAATGGTTACTAATTACTCAGAAACTTCCTATTACAAGAAACTATAATGATGTTTTAAGCTGCTATGTTTGCAAACAAGATGAAAATATTAGGCATATATTCTTTGATTGTTTCTTTGCTAAAGAGATTTGGCTAATGTTTTTCTCTGATCTAGTTGGTTGGAGAGATAAAGGAACACCTAATGTTTAGAAAATTATTATGGGACATATTAACGGTTTAAACAAATCATTTAATTTATTTTGGCTTATTTTATCTGTTAATATTTTATGGATCCTATGGAAAACTATAAATGAGGATTTGTATCAAAGCACCAAGAAGGTGCTTACTGGGTCTATAAAAAGACTCATTTTCCATTCAATTGCTATGTAGGTTACTTGGACTCTAGAGATATCTAAAGACAAATTCCAGACACTATTTAAAGATGGAACAATAGCAGTCAACAGGGATGAAGTTGTATGGAAAAGTTCGGCCCTTCAACAAAGCTGAAGATGTACTCTACTTGCAGATTTATTACGCCTTTCAAAAAAATATAATGAAAAGCACTTTTATGAAGAGTTGGAAAATGATCTCAACTATCTGAGGGGACCAAGGTTCTACTTCAATCCTCGAGACAGTGAGACCATCAAATCCAATGAAGATGTTTCTACCAAAGAACCACCCTTTTGAATGATGTTGACTCCTTTTGCAACAACAAAAATATTTAGTATGTTATTAAGAGAGGGAAAATCATTTTTGTAACAGATTATATATGATGTAAACATCAATCTTTTGTCAAATGTTATTTGGTAGATAGTTGATATAAAAATTGAAAAACAATATAAATTAGTAATGTTGACCTGTGTTGTCAAAGATATACAGCTGAAACTCGTATTTTGTTTACTCTAATCAAGATGCGAATCATTGGTTTTTGGAGAAGCAAAGATCCTTTCTTTGTCAGTGCTCCAAAAGTCACTCTTTCCCATAAGAGTAAAGAGTAAAATTCAATTCCATGGGAAGCTCATGATTTTTTGACCATAGAAGATAATATCTTTATCTCCCCTTACAAAAAGCTACGCAGCCAAAGGAAGCAGCACTTCTGATATGGCAAGTTCAGGATTAATAGGCAAATATGAAGCCATTACACCATTCACCATTCTGCTCTTCTTCTTGTGTCTTTTCTACATATATAGAAGACGCAATTCATCAAGATTGCCCCCTGCCCCATTTCCATGGCTCATCATAGGAAATCTCCACCAGTTGGGGAAGCTTCCCCACCGTTCCCTTGAAGACCTTGCCAAGAAATATGGCCCCATCATGTCTTTACAGCTCGGCTATTTTCCTGCAATTGTTGTCTCTTCCCCTGAAATGGCCAAAGGATTCCTTAAAAAACACGATTTGAATTTCGCTAGCAGATCTCCATCCGCAGCAGGGAAGTACTTGGCTTATAATTACAAGGAAGTGGCACTGGCTCCTTACGGAGCTTACTGGAGGTTGGCTAGAAAAATATGCGTCACATAATTGCTAAGTACGAAAAGACTAGAATCCTTCAGATTTGTTAGAGAGGAAGAGGTGTCTGCAGCGATGGGATCTATTTGGGAAAACAACACGCACGAGGCTGTTGCTGTCAATGTTAGCAAGGCTGTAACATCGCTTACATCCGCCATCATTTGACGAATTTTGGCTGGCACTAAATTTTCTGATGAAGATGTGGTCGGCAAAGGGAAAGAATTCAGAGCTATGGTACACGAAGTTACTGGTACTATTACGGTAGTGAACATTGTTGAATATAATTTGCAGAATTAAGGGAAAAAGAAATTGCAGAAAATAAAAGATTAACAACAATCACAAAACAAGAACACCAGATTTATCGTGGTTCACCATTAATTTAATGGTTACGTCCACACTCAGGGATTATCTCTTATTATTATCAAATTCTGAATTAATTACATACTCAACCAGCAGCTGTATTTATAAATCAATCTCCACTCCAATAATTGGAAAAATTCATTCGAAACAGACAACTTCTAAATTGGCAAACACATGCCAATAGAAGTTATTTCAAAGAAAGAAACTGTTTCAAATTGTGAGAGAAACTTGCTAATTTGGGCTTCACAAAACCCAACAATCTCCCACTGTAAGACCAAATTGCTGCTCAGAGATATCCCCTCTATTTCCAATCATTACTTTGAAAACTCCACAGGCCTATCCCTAGGCCTGCCAATCTTAAGCATCTTATCAAATTGTTCATCCGCCCCTTCATAGATTCCCGTATCAGCATCTTCTAAATCAACCTTCCAATGCTCTACTTCCAATTTTGCAGTCATGTACCCTATGCTAGCAGCGGTGACTAATGCCTGGATATCAAAGTTCTTTGGTGCTAAAAGGTAAATAAAAATAAAAAAACAGAAAATCAAGAACAAAACAATTTGAACAATTCCATCAAATTCACTGCCAACTTTGACAGCAGTCTTCTTAAATTTAGCTGCACCATCTTTCATATTGGTTGACATATTTCCAAATGTACAAGTGTTGCTACCAGCACCATTACAAACTGATTCCAAACTTTCACTCTGATCACCATTACAAACGGTTTCATCTTTGATCACCTTCAAATTGTCACTATCACCGCCATTAATTTCATTTGCCCCAGGTTCTATGGCATCAATCTGCTCACCATCATCTAACTGATCCCCAAAACTGTCACTGTCAAACATACTAAGAAAATTATTAATAATAGAATCAGTTTCAGCATCTAATTGATCCAAAGACCTTTGCTTGGTAGTCAATAATGACGAATCTGAAGTAGGATGAACAACTCCCACTTCAGCGTGACTCTCTATGACATACAAGGTGCCTAATTTGCTACCCCTTGCAATTACCAAGGCCCCATTTTTAACCTTGCATTTATTTGATTCACAACTAATCTCACAACCTTGAGAATCCAATTGTCCAGCCGAGATTACATTTTGCTTAAGCTGGGGAACATATCTAACATCATGTAACAACCAAGTATAACCATTTTTCAATTTTAATGAAATATCCCCTTTTCCAACAACATCACAAGATTCATTGTTACCAAGAAAAACCTTACCAAAATCACCACTTTGCAGATTTTTGAAATACTCCTTGCATGGAGTGACATGAAATGATGAACCTAAATCAAGCACCCAAACATTAGTTGGAATTTCTTCTTCGGTTAAAATAAGAACATCTGCATCTTCTTGATATGTTGTGTTGGCTTCATTATTGATCACATTATCTTGTGCCCTTTTATAGTTCCAGCAGTTCTTTTTTATGTAACCCGGTTTGCCACAAAACCAACAATCATTGTTTCTTCCCCTAGACTTCGATCTTCCTCTGTTGCTATTTTTGCCTTTATCTTGACCCCTTCCTCTATTGTCAATACTTACAACAGTCAAGGCATCACCGGATGAGAGCTCTTGATTTTTCCTCCTCATGTCTTCACTAAGAAGTGTGGCTGCAACATCATCGAATTTCAATTTGCTTTTGGCAGCCACCGAAGTGTTCACTGCCATCACCACACCTTCCCAACTATTTGGTAAAGAACACAGTAATAAAATAGCTTTGATTTCATCATCCAAATTAATGCCTACAGAAATCAACTGGGTGACTAATGTATTAAATTCATTTAAATGATTTGACATAATCCCTCTTCTCGCATTTTTAAATTATACATTTTTTTCATAGTAAATACCTTATTGGAAGCAGATGCCATCTCATACATTGAAGACAGTTTGTCCCACAACTCCTGTGTAGTCTTCTCTGCAGAGACATTAAATAAAACATTACTGGACAATAAAAGGAAAATTGTAGCTCTTGCCTTTTTGTCCAACTTCTTCCAATCTTCATCAGATAAAGATCCTTGCCCTTTGGCTTTGCCAGCCAATGCATTTGAAAGGTCTTGCTTGATAAGCAATGATTCCATCTGACCTTCCAGAGACTAAAATTTTGTCCTGCAAACTTTTCTATTTTCCACTTGTCTACATCTTCCATGGCTGCAGAAGTTCTTCACAATTTCCTGCACCAAATTTCTCCAACCTGCTCTGATACCAATTGTTGAATATAATTTGCAGAATTAAGTGAAAAAGAAATTGCAGAAAATAAAAGATTAACAACAATCACAAAACAAGAACACCAGATTTATCGTGGTTCACCATTAATTTAATGGCTACGTCCACACTGAGGGATTATCTCTTATTATTATCAAATTCTGAATTAATTACATACTCACCCAGCAGCTGTATTTATAAATCAATCTCCACTCCAATAATTGGAAAAATTCATTCGAAACAGACAACTTCTAAATTGGCAAACACATGTCAATAGAAATTATTTCAAAAAAAGAAACTGTTTCAAATTGTGAGAGAAACTTGCTAATTTGGGCTTCACAAAACCCAACAAACATTGGAGACTTTATTCCTTACCTAGACCGGCCGGTTTAACCGACATACTCTAAGGGTACACTCCCTTAGGTGTTCGGGGTCATGTGGGTCCTCTTAACCCAATCTTTCTTGTTCGCGTAGTATTTTCTTAACTGCACCTTAATAAGTAGGAGGTTGAATCCTGGTAACAATATCATAATTTAACCGCACCTTTTCAAATCTCCGTTGCAGTTTACAGTTGGCATTTTCGTTTCATAACTGTTCACATCATGGTTTGCTTGGTCATTGGATTGGACATTTACGTTTAATCCCACATTCATTTCATTTCTGCATACGAGTGAGTGTAGCTTTTATATTAAGAAGAATGGGTACTGCTATTACTTATTAGAAAATAAAAATAACTTTTTCTTTTATTCTTACATATTGATATTTTTATTAAAGAGATTTATAACTTATATATAATTTTAATAATTTCTAATGAATGTTAGTTATTTTTAATGTCTAATATGTTAATGTTTTAATAACTATTAAATGTATATTTAATAATGTTCTTATATTTAATTATTTATTTTAATGAAAATTTATTATTTATTATATTTTATTTAAATAATTTTTTATTTTTTTGTAAAAAGATCATTAAAATTAAATGAATTTAATGTCAAGCTTATTTTAAATTTAATGTTACAAATATGTTATTTGAGATGTAGATGTTATATTATTTGAAGTGTTAGGTTTCAAATTTGATTTTACAATTGTTTTCAATGAAATGATTTCTCATCACTCCATGATTACAATTGTTTATTCTTTCTTGATAAATATTGGACACTAAAAACAAAATTAGAAAGTAAATAGTTTAAGAATTGTTTTTAGATTCTAATTAGAAATTTGGTTTAAATACCGAAAAAGAAAAAAGGCACTGGTGAATCAAAAGGATAGCAAGAGAATATTCTCTCATAAAATAAATTATAATGTCAAATACTTCTACACATAAAATCTAGTTCCTTTTATGTCACATACAAATATTTATGATTGTTTTAAAGAATAGACTTGGTATTTGTTAAACATAAGTGGTTGAATGATGATTTAGTACTTAAACATTTAAATAATGAGCTTTTATTAATGTAGAAAATGAGATAAATATTTATATTTTAAGAACTTTATACTTTTTTATTAGAAAAGATTGTGTACAAATATAAATTGTAATACATTTTTTTTAATTTTTTTTATTGTACACAACTTTCTTTTGTTTGGTACAATAATTGACTTTTTTCTATTCAATGTTTTGGTCTCAATCTTAGTATGTTTAACTTTTCTCAAGTTTATACAAAACTTATCATTTTTTAACAAAAATTGTTATTTATAATTATAATATCAAAAATTTAGGTACGCAGGATATGATTCCTTTATATCATATATGAATATTTATGAATGATTGAAAGTAATAATTCATTAAAGTTTTACAAACTTGGTGATTGTTAGGTGTAAATAGTTAAAAGGTGATTTAATACTTAAACATTTGAATCAATTTGACTTATTAATGTAGGGAGTATCATATTTTATTTATAATTATAAGTTTAAGAATTTTAAACTTTTATGATTAGAAAAGATTAAGTGTAATACATTGGAATAAATAGTTTATTTTTAGTTCATGTTTTTCTTGTAACTTTTTATTTTTTTTAGTATGATTGTCTTTTCTCTATTGGATGGTTTTGCTTATATATTAGTATGTTTAAATTTCTCAAATTTTTGTAGAACTTATTATTTTTATAAAATTTGTTATATATATAATTATGATTTCACATATTACAACATGCAAGATTTGATTTCTCTGTGTCTCAAATTTGTGCAAAGCTTATTATATTTTATAAAAAAAAATTATTTGTAATATGATTTCAAATCATAATTATAAATAATAAATTTTATAAAAACTAATAAGCTTTGCACAATTTTTTTGAATTGATTATATAATACCCAAGAAAAAGTTGGTTACAAAGTACATATTGCACTCAAAAAGAGAATAACAAGTCTAGGAGACCAGAAACCAACACAAATATGAAAAAATGTTACATATATGAACAATTTTTAGTGCTCAAAGCCATAACAACCTAGATATTATAACTTTCACTGTATACATCCATGTCATAAAACCCAATGGGTGGATTGATTTTTAAGATGTCATTGTTTCTAACTACCTCTAGCTTGCAATCACCCTTAGTAATTCTTTGATTTTCTTTGAGATCCATGTCTTCAAGGAGAATATTATATTTATAATTGTTACGCCTTTCCTAAAATTCCAAGTAGTTCTTCACAAAATGATCATTTCCATCCCTAGCATAGGGCCAATATTTGGTTGTCTTTACCTCAAATCTCAAGACATTGACTTGGCTTGTGTCCAAAAGCTCTCATAACTTCTCTTTAGTCACCTCCAATGTTAAAGTAACTTGTAGGGAAATAGAAAAAGATGAGCATTTTGTAAGAGATGGTAAAGTGTCTCTTCCTTCCTTGCAAACAACCCTCATTTTTTTGATTTTCACAAAAAAACAAAGAATATTAGTAGTTAAAATCAACCAAAAAATATTAAATATTTACTCACACCTTTAACATAACCAAATACAAATTATTGCCATGAAAATCTACTCTTGCCATATCCCACCATCCAAATCAACAAAAAAAAAAAAAGCCAAATTTCTTTAGCAAAGAAATGGTCAAAGAAAATATGGTTCATAGTTTCAAGAATTTCACATATAGAGTATAGGTTATTAACAGGTTGGACATGCTTGAAATTGATAGGTAACTTTTTCAATAAGAGTAACCATTTAAAATAGGTTTTCTTTGGTTCAATCACATTGGACCAAGAGTGTTTAAGAATCTTAAACCATTGCCCATTACTAAAGTTCAATTACCAATAATCATTAAGTTGTAGGTGATAACCTCTTAGGACTTTGACAAAGAGTTGTAGATATTTTTGAGTTCACCTTGTAGAGAAAAATTCTATCCCACCACACTTCAAGTTGTCATAAATTATAGGTTCAAAATTTATTTGGGAAAAAATTGAATGTTCTCATTAGCTTTACTTGAGTCTGTATTTCCTCCTTTGGGAAGTGGTAAACCATACTCAATACTAAGAGAAGCCCAATACTTGGTCTATTTATTATTCATTATGTTACCAAATTATTTGAAGCTTTTACTATCCTAGCTCTTGGAAAAACAATCATGTTAGATAGTCATGGGCTTCTTCTTCCATTGAAGATTCCACCATACTAACTTGGAGCTAATTTTTTTCTCTTCCTTATTATGGGCCTTATTTCCTTTGATCCATTTCATGGCATTTTCCCTTGCCTTCTAGATACTCTTAAAGACATTAGAGCCAAAAGGGGATAAAGAGAACTTTCCAAACAAGAAGTCATGAGGATGTAGGCCCTTCCAAATCCTAGTGTATTTATGGACTACCATTTGAATGTCATTCCTCACTAAATCTTTTTAGGTCTCTTTACCGCTGGCAAATTTAACAATTCATTTAGAAGTAAGTGAAATTACTTGTAGTCTCAAGTATTTAAGTCCAAGGCCACCATTATATTTATCTAAACAACAAACAATCACACTTGATAATAGATTTGTGTCTCTTTCCTTTCCCATCAAACCAAAGGAACTTCCTGATTCTCTTTTGAATTTCATTCACTTGAGAGTTGCAAAACAACCACATTAGAGCACAATATAAGCTATAGGAGGATATTTTTGACAAACTTGCACTCTACCAACCAAAGAAAGATATTATCTAATCTACTTGGAGATTTTGTCTTCAATATTACTTTAATATAATCCCACATTGACTTAAGGGAAAGATTGATTTCAAATTAGATTCTTAGGTATCTCACTTTCAAGTTTGATCCACCCCATAACATGACAAAAAATTTAAACCAATAATTATTAGAAGAAGAATTCTAGCTAGTACCATAAAAATTTCTTTTAGAAATATTCTCTCTAGATGCTTTACAAAATATTTCAATCTTGCTCATCAAGCTCTTAAAATTCCTTTCCTCCTAATTCACAAAGATTGCAATGCATCTACAAATTGTATACTTAGAAATTTTTCCTCATTAGGGAGTGTAAGTCCTTTGACATCCATTCCATTACTCATATCTCTTAACAAACAAAATATGGCATCAAAGGTGATCACAAAAAGAGCAAGGGCTAGTAGACAACCTTTCCTTGTTGATCTTTGTGGCTAGAAGGGTTCATATAAAGAACCATTTATATCAACTTGAGAAATAGTTCATCCTTGAATAATGCATCTACCATTTGAAAAAAAAGTGTGAGGAAAACATAAAACTTCAAAATTCATTATTATAAATGACCATTCAACCCTATCATAGGAATTTTCAAAATCAAGAAAGATCATGTCATTTTCTTAGTTTGTTACATTAGCCGAATCAAATATCCTCCCAACTAATAATAAGATTTTTCAAGATATACCTACCCTTGAAAATGCTAGTTTGAGTATTACTAACAAAAGTAAGGAGGATGTCAATAAATATTAGAGCCAAAAATTTATCAAAAAATATGTAAGAAAAATTAAGGAAGGTAATGGGCCTCTAGTTTCTTATTTGAGATCTATCTCCTTTTGGAAAATTCTTGATGATTCCTCTATTAATATTTCTTCCTAGGGATCCTTTGCTAATAACATCAAAATAAACCTATAAGGGAACTTCACTAATCTAGTTAACTTTTTTCTCTTTAAAATTTAGTAGAAATCCTATCTATGCTTGGAGATTTATCCTTTTTATATGTTCTAATATCCTTTACAATCTCATCTTTAGAGATATCTCTAGTAAGCCAAATCATTGCCTTCCTCTTTGATTTTCCTAGGGATGACTTGTGTACAATGATCTTGGTCTCTTTAATAGTCCACATTGCTATCTTCAACAAATAAAATATTTTTATAGAAAAATTGAAATTCATTTATAACAAAAAAAACCATTTATATGCTGATAATTCGTCCAAATTGATCCAATTTCTTCCCTAGCATTTTTCTCCTTCATATAATCAAAGAAAAAATTAGAACCTTTATCTCTATTTTTGAGCCAATTTATTTTAGCCCTAGCTTTTAAACCATGGATCTTTTTAATTTATAATTTTCTAAAATTATGCTTGAATCTCACCAACTCCTCATTCAAGGACTCATACAATTGAGATTAGATAGAGATAAAATCTTATAGCAGGTTTCCTTCCATCAAAGGCTCTTATTTTTTGCACAACCTGGAATAGGGACCTTGAGTTGCTAACATTTGTATCCTATTTGTCAATAATAGAGTTTTTTTTTAGCAAGATCCTATCAATTTAAAATTTTATCAATTATTAACTTCTTATATTAAAAATAGTTTAAATATTTTAACACATGCATTAGATGGACCTTTGGTTATTGATGATTTAGGGATATTATGTATTGATAATTGTGTGATTGAAAGATTTAACAAATATTAGTCATTTGGAAAAGCCTATGAAATCGAGGTTGAGCAAGTGACTAGATATGGAATGTTTTGCATTGAAAGAGGTGTAATACTATATTATAAGGAAATTGAGGAAAAAAACAAGGAACTAAATAATGATCTCTAAATATTGAGAAAATAAGAATCTATCTAGAATTTAGAAGTAAGAACTATATATATATGAAATGTTAAAAATTGATACAAATACACAATTAAACAAAAAATTCCCCATATTTATTGTAAATGTTTAATAGATGTTATTCATTACATATTTTTTAAATTTTGTATGTTTTTGGTGGAGTTATTATTGGAAGGAGAATATAATTGTAAACTATATATTTTAAGTAAATCTATATCTTTTAGTATTTAAAATTACTTAAATAGTTTCCTTGATGATATCTTGTTTACTTTGACATGAACCATAATAGAAGTTCACATGCACATCAATGTTAGAGAAAAAATATATATTTGTGCCCTTTTTCATTACTATTTTTGGTAAAATTTGACTAGATTGTCCTTTGTGCAATAACAAGTCTGCAAGTGGGATATTCTTGTGTGAATTAATCTCATGACATTACCCTACCATGCATAAGATCTACTAGTGCAAACTTGATTTAGTAATTATGAACCCTACACTTTTAAAATTTAAATTCAATTTAAATCTTGACAAAACCCTCCACTAATCATTGTAAGGTTACCTAAAGCATGTTTATCTTGATTTGCATGTTGCATTTTACTTTAAAAAATTCATTTAAGCATTTAATATTATCAAATATTATTAGGACAATGAGGATTTATCAAAAGAGCATTTTCATTGATAGAAATGTAATAACATTTTCTCATAACATATATCATCATGCCTCTAATCATTATCCCTATGTCATGGAATTGGTTTTATTAGGGCTCTAATTGAGGAGAACATAATCCTCGCAATTTAGCACATTCCCTAAAAGTGTTACTAAACACTTTCTATCTATATTGAGGTTCAAATATTAGAAGATCAAGGCAACTAAATTCTAAACATCAATTTTTTGCTAGTTGATTCTTATGGTATAGATTTATATTTGCACACTAGTTCAATTTCTCATACATGGATATGAATCAAAGCAATACTCTGAGACATTTATTGATCATCTAGGGATCTAAATGAGGATAACACAAGCCTCACAATTTAATAGATTTTGTAATGATGTTTGTAAACTGTCAATCCATAATAAAATGTAAATGTTAAAAGATAAAAATTAATTTCAAAAGTTAATTTTTTATTAGTTGATTATTGGAATTGTAGATTGAAGCTTGTACACTAGTTTTATTTTGTACACATATTTGAACCAAAGAAAATAACACTTATTCACATATTTAAAAACATTTATAGAATCAAGTCCAAAACCTCTTAACACTTCAAATACTCAACATTTACAAAAAACATCACATGTAACACCCCTCTATTTTGCTTTTATGTTAGATTAAGATGCTTTATTAATTTATCATTTCTTATTGAGCAATACAAACTATGTGTGTTATGAGATGTAATTTCCTTGATGTTATACTTGACATGCTTTGATTAAAATAATGTTGGTTTATTATGACATGATTATTGCTTATGAGTTTTATTATTGATGGAAGTGTCAGTTTGATGATACTGTATTGGTGAAGGGGATAGGATTGCATCTCTCGCTTGTTAGCGCCCTACGATTCTGTGATTTTCTCTTCACGGTGTATTTTATAATGATTTTATATGCATGTGCTATTCATGCCTTGGATACAGGTTTGCAGGTACATGACATCGACTCCACCTGGCTTCACAGGTTTGAGCGTGTCGACCCAACGGTATGATGATTGGGAGATAGTAGCTAGGTTACCTGTGTCATGTCTACACTCTAGCCTTAGTGGGTCATCAGTCGAGTCGGTTGTGTCATTGGGTGCTTGTTTTAATGTTATTCATTTCTGAAGGGATTCTTGATTTGAATATAATTATTTAGAATTATTGCATTAAATCATGTTGATGGTTATTTAATTAAAATTATGCTTCGTTGTTAGAAGTTATTATTTAAATTAATTAACTAGATTTAATTTATTTAATTAATTAAATTTAATCCATGGGGATAAATTTAGTTATTAAATAATTTAATTAATTAATTAAATGGGATGTAAGAAAATTAAAATGAAAGAAAAGAACTAAAATTAATTTTGGAAGTTTATTTTAACTTGTGGGAATTAAATTAGAAGTTGAAATTGAATTTTAAAAGGAAAGTTAGCTTTCAAAATCTTGGATTTAAATTAATATTTTAAATTATTAAATTGCATGCAAATAGGATTTGGTTGTTGAAGATATTTTTAATTTGACATGTGTGTGAGAAGAATTAATTATTTATTTTTGGTTGAGAAATTATTGGAAGGAATTTAATTGGAAAAAAGGAGAGAAGTTTCTTCACGGGAGATTTTTGGAGAGGAAAAGATATTATTTTTTGAAATAGGTTTTTGGTTGAAAATTGATGAAAAAAGCAAAGGGGTTTTCAAGAATTTTGGGGGGGTTTCTGTATTTTTACATCTTCCTGGAAGTGGTGATTTTGGGAGAAGCTTTGGAAATTGATCTCTGAAGGGGAGGCTCTGCTTCAACCTTCTCTTCTTCAAGCTTCAAGAAAACAGGTTCCTTCAAGTTTTATTTTATTTATTTAATTGTTTGAGAAAGATTGTCTGTACAAAAGTTAAATTTTGTAGAAGCTTTGCTTAAAATGGTTTAATTGAGATTGAAAGATTGTCTGTGCAATAAGCTTTTGTGTTTTGGTTGTAGAAGCTTCAAATTGTTTTTGAAAATTATAAGGCTTCTTTATTGTTGAATTGTTGTGAAATAAACTCAAAAGAAAACAATCTGTGATTTAAGAATTTAGTTTTAGGTTTTGAAAGCCTCTATGTAAATTTAGAGGAAATAGATTTTAAAAATCTTCTGGTATTTGTTTAAATTTTCCTGTAAATGGCTTTGTTTAGAAATTTTTCCCCAATCGTTTTATTATACTATAGTCCCCAAATTTAAATATATTTGCTATGTTTTAAGAAATCCAGTTTTTAACAAAAAAAATATAGGAAATCGTTGTACGATGTTTATCATTTAGGGAGGAATGAATTCTTTTAATGTTTATTGACTTTGGTTGTTTAGTGGTGGGGAATTGCTTCTTCCCACCCACTGTACCTTGGGTAAGGAGCGGCGGCTGCCAAGGCAGCGGCCCTCCACATATATGGAGGGAGCGTTGCCCAAGGCAGCGACGCCTTCCTTCCCATTAAGATGGGGTTGGCCGGCTGTACCGTAGGTACAGTCTGGCACCCTATGTGGGAATCCCTTTCTTTTTAGAATATTTCAGCGCCCTTTCCAATGCTCACACACTCCTTTGGAATTCGTACTTCGTACTTTGACTATTGTTGATGAAATTTGATCTCCATTACTTTAAATTAAAATATGGTAATATATATAAATGTTATATTTTTATATTCGGAAATTGTTTATTAAAAGTTGTTTTTATTTTGATTAAAATATAATATACTTATTTTGTAATATATATTATTATATATTTAATGTATATATATATGTTGGATTATATATATATATATATATATATATATATATATATATATATATATGAGATTTGTATATATATTGCACGTGTATTTTGACTATTTTATTATGTATTTGGTGGCATGCAATGAGTTCAAATAAATATTTATAAAAGAATAATTGATATGCATGATTTATTTTATTAGAGAAATGGGTATCTTTGGTTTATGGTGGTAAAGTATTATTTTATTAAATAGTTGTGGAAATGAAGAATTCTTGTAATAAGGATATTGGTTTCATTTAAATAGACATTGGATTAGATGCATGTAAATGCATGTATTAAGTGAAATTAATATAATGTGTTTTTTGACAAAGAGAAAATTATAATTTATTTAAATGAGGAATCCGTTTGAGGAAATAGATATTTTATTAAGTTTAAAATCGAGGGAATTGGAATAATAAATGGAATGATGTTCTTATAGTTGTTTAAGTTAAATTGTGATATTTGAAGAATTGATTAGTTAATTGGTTGAATTTTCTCCTTCATCTTTATAAGGATTCTTATTAAATTAGAGAAAATTGTGTATCTTGTCTTATTATTCCTTCTTATCATTGAATGTGAAAGGATTTAGTAGATCCAAATCTTAGATTTAATTATTGTGTTGATTGTTTATGTGGTTTGTCTAATTGCAATTAGAGGAAATGAATATTTAATTAAGTGTGTTTGCGGGAATAGGTATTTAAAAATATAGACAATATGTTAGAAGAAACAAAAGGTTTAATTATTTCAAATTGAGGAAATAGGGGAAATGGTTAGTGTAACATTTATCTCTGTTTGGAAGAGTCTTTTTAATTAATTACTTAAATTGGGATATTTGAGTGGTGCGAATTGTTATAAGTCAATTCGTTGACTATATGCAAGGTTGTGGTAAACTAGAATGTTGTAAACATTAAACTATTATGCCTTTATGTTGTGTTTGAGATATCTTTTGTGGTAATTAGGGGTAATTGAAAAGAGGTATTAGATGAGTTATTGTAAGTCTTCCTAGTGGGGAATGTTAACTTTGAGAGTTATTATTTCATGGTCTTGTCTTTTGTAGTTCTCTATGGTAGTAAGGTTTGTCATTTTCAGTGCGTCACCCGATTTCCACGAATGGGGAATGGTTGATCTTCTTTGAATGGTTTGTCCTTCTTTGAATGAATTGTTGGATATTTTGTACCTCCTTAATTTGGAGTGGTGTTGAATCACATGATAACCGTAGGAGGGTGAAGCTCAATGGGGGCCAAGATCTGGAAAGATCTGACGAGTAACTCATGTACCTTGAGTGACATTTCTCCTAGGTTAGTTGTATGTATAGGTTACAAAAGTGTCATACTGTTAAACTCAAATTTCAATGTAATCTTGAGTTAGTGTTGTACTTGTGGTAGTTTTGTTTAGAGTTGAGCCAGCCTGTGACTAGAGGTTGTAGGGATTGTCCTTGTATCTGTGTTATTGTCTCCTAGTATGGGGGGTGGACCTTCGGGTACCACTTGGTTGGGAGGAACGTGCGCCCTACGCTGTTGGGTCCCCCTTTGATTTGCAGATTGCGTTGCGAGGTTTTTCAGTGGAGAGCTTGCAGTGGTTTCATTTTTAGTTTAATCTTTCTAGTTACTTTAGAATACCTCTTGTAATTATGATTCCCCTCATTTGTTTAGGAGGAGGAATCTTGTAATTGTAATAGTTAGGTTTGATCTGCCTCATTCCAGGAATGACTATTGTAATCTACTTTTAAGATAATGTAACCTGGAACTTATTATATGTTGTCTTAGTGTTAGAATATTTAATGCTTTGTAAGTATGTGCAATTAAATGTATGGTTAATATTTTAATAAATGTTTTGAGTGCAAGTAGTGTGTATGTTTGGTAATCGATGTAATCTTGTCACGTTGCCTTAGGGGTTGTTGCGAAGTGTTGTGCATCTTCTTTGTTAATAATGCACTTTTAAAATTAAAAAATTGTACGCTTCCGCGTTGAGTTGCAACTTCCTTTAAGGTCTTGTGGCGGGACATTACATCACATTTAATTCATTTAATTTTAATATCAATCATCTTATACAAAATATTATTATTTTTAAATAAAACATAATAAACATTATCTTCATTATAATAAACAATTAAATATAACTAACATTAACAAATACTATAAAGAAGATATAAATATTTTAAAAAAAGGTTATTACTAGAGATATAAGGAAGTTAAATCATTTCTATATACTTCACACGCAGAAGATGAACCCACTCTTCGTAATATAAAAGTAACACTCGCCACAATTCATGTAATGAAATGAATGTGGGATTAAAACTAAATCCCCCAATCCAATGAAAAATTTACTGCACACAAAAGGCCCCTGGGACTGTGAGGAGATCATGACCCAATCTATTCTTTCTATTTAGTTAATGCTACAAACATAGAGTTATTTCCGCCTCAATCTAGATTGGAGAAAGATTCAACCTGCATTAGTGACATCGTTGAAGTAGAAGCCTGCACTATCTGTAAGAGATGGGATTTGCCCTTATTTGAAAGGGAAGGATCAGAACATGAAAGACAAATGTGTAAAGTGGAAATGGAAAACGCGAATAGCTACAGAAGGAGAATGGGAACGGGAATGGCAAATGTAAACTGCAATGGTGGAGTACTACGAAAACAGATTTGAAATGGTGTAGTTAAAGAAATGCTACGAAAATGAGAGAGGTTGGATTAAGAGGGCCCCACATGGCCCTGGACATCTAAGGGAGTATACCCTTAGAGTGTGTCGGTTAAGCCCGGCCGTCTGGTTGGACTTGCAGGGTATCAAGAAAAGGATGAAAAATGCTCATGCATTCTTTGACAGAGTAATGCAGAAAATAATTGATGAACATGTTAATTTGAGGCAATCGCAGACTGCAGCTATGAAAGACATCCTTGATGTGCTTCTGGAGATGGCTGAGAGCGATGAGAAGAATATAGAAAGAGATAATATTAAAGCCATTATTTTTGTGCGCCCCTTTGTTCATTTTGCTTTTATTTTTTTAACCCTTGTTTTAAGGTTCTGGTAAATATAGCGGTTGTTTAGGGCTCAGATCCCTACATACATAACCGATGTATTAACCACAACACATAACTATTTATGGGCAGGGTATGTTAGTTTAATGGAAAATGTTGTGTGTTCACGTTCTGTTTATTGCTGGAATAGAGACGACAGCTACTTCTTTAGAATGGAGTATTGAGTGAGATAGTGAGAAACCCTCACATTGCCAAGAAGCTGCAGAAAGAGATTGAGTCTGTGGTAGGAAAGGACCAACCAGTAAAAGAATCTGATCTTGGTGGCATGGAATACCTGCAGTGTGTGGTTAAAGACAATGGATTGCTTGTCTTTTTCATCTTGATTTTTCTTTTTTCTTTTTTCTGATTTTTATTTATTTATATATTTATGTCGTTAGTTAATTTGAAATTAGAAGTTATTAGTCTTGAAGAATCTTAAGAATTTATGGAGACACTATGCTCAACCCAACTTAAATCATATCTAAGTTAAATAGTTAATATGATATTACTTATTTTGAATTGAGATCTAAATACAATAAACAATAGCATAAATGTTACACAATTATTTTGCATGTTCAATATGTGTTTACTATTATTCTAAAAATCTAATTCCTAAGATTAATTTCTATTGATATTTTATATTGTTAAAAAAAGAGGTCTATAAATTTTGAAATAATAAATTGACATTTGGATTATTCATCCAAATTCATAATAGATGAAAAATACTGAAATATGAAAATAGAGTTAAAATTCAAAAATTTATTTAAAATTGAGAATAGAGCTAAATTTGGATCTAGTAGAAAACTAATAGAATCTATATAAAATTTTCCATAACTAGATTAAATTTGTATCCTTTGCATTAGTATTTGCATAGACAAACTAAATACTGCCAACTTGAATGTCGAGCTTTCCTAAAAAAACTCATTTATTGCGATGGTTTTTGTGGTCATATGTGTTTTGGTCACAACCATGTTGAATCTAGATTCTTGAATATGGTTATAGTAATACAATTGATTTTATCTTGAAGAAGTCAATGCAAATAATATGTTGATGTGGTGTCTATCCCTTTGTGTGTAGAAACTACTTATAGGACAAATGAATTATTTTACTACCCATAATTGAACCTCATATACACAAAGACAAAACTATTAGAAAAAGTAATTTTGTGCAAAAAATTGACATACTTAAATGATAAACTTCAAATTCTCCACTTATGAAGCATGCAATGTAAATTATATTCCATACATGAGGAGCATAATTTATTGAAAGGACTCATTATCAAATAGACACAAGAATATGAATTTGTATAAACACCTAAAGGCTTCATAGACTAGGCAAAGTCTCAAGCATATCTCTACATTGTTACAATGTACCAAAGAAGAGACAAGAAAATTTTGAACTAAATTAGATTCATTATTCCCTAAGAACTCAAAATATCCCAACACAACATTTTTCTCTCATTGAAAGAAAACTATTAGCTTAACATTTTTAGAGTATGGGAAACGCAATTACAAAATTTTGAAAGAAAAAAGTAAAGCAAATTTATCAAACAATGTATTATTGGTCATCACAAAATTGCACTTCAAGCTCTCTAAAAGTAAATTTACACCTTATACATTTGGAAATTTGAGCCACTTTAGCTAAATCCATAGTATAAACAACAAGAAACTTCAAATCCCATCCATACAATATAAGCTAAAAAAATAAGTAAAATTTAAAATCATTTAAGAGAGATTTTGCATAAATTATTCTTTATTAAAATTTGTGCATAAGTTCTTGCAAAGGCTATGGTAATTAAAAATGAAACATAGAGCTACTATATGTTACAAAAGTCCACTTTCAATTATGCTTTAATGGATGTCCATAACCTCTTCCAAAGCTCCAATTTGAGTAGAGGTAAGGAAGATGCTTGCAAATGTTGAGTAGTTTAGATTTAAAGTTGTTACTTACATTTTCTTATAAGATTCTAAGGCCTTTTAAACAAACCCATGTTGAATGTATATCTTGCAATCATGGAATTCTATGATCCCACATCTCTTTGAGGCATTTTGATGTAGTTGTGACAAGGTGAATTATTATATTGCCCAGTCACACAACCTACACAACATTAATATCCATAAATAGTAAGATCCAATCACTAAATAAGCAATCACAACAAGCTTTTATTCATTTCCAATAGAAGTATAACGATTACAATGATTACATGCATTATACACCCTCACACCAACATGAGAATTAAAACCATCATAGTGACTCTCTTAGTGGTTCGATAAGAACCAATCGCCTTCAGTGGTTCTTCTTCCCAAAGTTTTGAACCCCCTAGTCATTTTTATTCTTTCTTTAATATTCTTATATGTGTGGAAGTTCAACCAACACCATAGGAAGTTCAATTGATTGATATTTTGACGATTTCAACAACTGGATCATTGTAAAGACACAAAAGTTCAATAGCACGTCAAAATCCCAAAAGTTTCTAGATGCAACCCATAAGTATGCAAGGCCCAAATGACCCTAGGGTTCTTGCAAGGTTCAAATGACTTCAATATTCCTACAAGTGTAGATGCAAGAAGAAACTACACAACAACACTAGAAAGCTACAAGCACCCAAGTACAGATACAATTGGAAAATCCACAATTGACAACTTCAATTATGAAATTTCATTTTACGTTCAATTGGATGGTACTCTTGCAATTTATACAATGTAATGACCTAACCCTTTCGAGAAGTAAAATTTTCTTAATTTTACACCAAGCAAATAAAGATAATGAGTAATAGCCATTGTAATTAAATTTTTCTTTTCTTTTATTGTAAATATCACAACATGATACAATATATTTGAACAATTAATCTTTTCCTTTTCAAATAAACATAAGAGTAAGAAAACATACAAGTATAAACATAGCTGAAGGAGCTTTTGAACAAATAGTAGTAAGAAGGTCCAAGAATCCACCCTTTCAAATCTTGGTACTTCAGTAGCCTACTATGGAGGAGAAGCATCACTCAAAACACTTTTCTACCAACCACAAACTTATAATGTGGTCCCTCGCACATCTATCATTCGATAGATGGCCCTCCCTTCGACGAAGAGATTGGTAGAGTAACAGATATTGTTAACCAACTGAGCATAGTGTTGTTTCCTATATAACTAGATCTTGTGCAAGAAGGCAACTCTCAAACTAGTATGTAATACGGGATCACAGTGAACTGACAGTGTAATCATCACACAGTCTAAGTGGATGTTTGTAGATTACACTACTTTGGCCAAAGTGTTTCATACAATATTTCTACTGAGGGTCATCTATCACATACACTATTTAGAGTTGATTTGAATTAGGGCTCTCTTACACTACGCATAGGTTTTTTCCTCCAATGGATAATCCATACCCTAGACATCCTACAACATATTACACTACTCGAAATGAATCGGCATAACAAGTACTTCACAAGTTCCCTCCCATACTGAAATCTTTATCCTAGGAGTATCACAAGCTCATCTGAGTTAACCTAGTAACTTAGCTGGCTGAACTTTACTTGACTCAAGCCTTCATTTCAATCCTAGTACATAGTAACTAATGCAACTGGTATTCTCCTTAAATGGAGATCATACAAACAATGCAAAACACAAAAATATTGTATTTGACTCCAATTTCCGATGAAATTTTGCTGGAATTTTGACAATCTATTGTCAGAATATCGATGAATCATCGAAATAATTTTCGTCGATATTCTGACAAACTTTAAAATGTCGAAATCAAGATGCAAGTTTTTCAGAACAATGATGATAATTTCGTTGATCTAGCGACGAACAATAGCTAGAACACAAGCGGCATGCCTTTGCCAAAGCGTCGGATCAACAACAGAAGTTTGTCGTAATTACGATGAAAGTTTCGACATATTGCAAATATCAGTGAGATATCAATGCTATTACAGTGATCAAAATTGCCTGAGAAGATATATCGGAAGGACTGGCCTGTGGTCTTAGCGATGAAGTTTCATCAGTTAGATACTCATCTTGTCTCATCGATGAAGCAAGAGGGAAGCATATTGGCAAGACATATACCATCGGAGTAAGTTCTAAATGTTTATCTGACCCACTATGTCACGCCGATAAGATTACATCGGCAGGAGTCTTGGCAACATACTTGAGATCGAAAGAACAACGACAAATATTCATCAAAATTGGGATGAAATAGGCAAGTCATTACGATGAAAGTTCCATTGGATGTATTGCAAATTCATCGGACGCTTTTGGAGGTTCGTCGAAAATTTAACGAAACAATGCAATTTAAAAAAAAAAAAACTATTCGTTCAAATGTAGGCATATCGGTGAAAGATCAAGACTGTTACAGCGATCAAAATTGCTTGAGAAGATATATTGGGAGGACTGGCATGTGGTCTCAGCGATGAAGTTTCATCGACGAGATACTCATCTTGTCTCATCGATGAAGCACGACGGAAGCATATCGGCAAGACATATACCATTGGAGTAAGTTCTGAATGTCTATCTGACCCACTATGTCACATCGATAAGATTACATCGACAAGAGTCTTGGCAACATACTTGAGATCGAAAGAATAATCATCGGGGAGTCTCACCACGTCGGGGAAATTACAAGAATATCCTAGCGATACATGATCTCTTGTCAATGAAGATACAAATGGATTGAAATACTTATTGGGGTGACTCTAGGTGATATTTAAAAGTAGTAGGAGGCTCCAAAGTGCATCCATAGGGATAATGATAGGACATAAGGACAGGTCAATCAAAGAGAGAAATTTGATGTGCCAAGACCATGAGCATTTAAAAGGGGTAGTAAAAGACAAGATGGATTTTCATCAATGCTCAGATATAAAGGATAGATTGGAAGACTTCATTATGAAAATTTAGATCACAATATGATTAACCCTATTTTGACAAATGCAATGACATTAGTGTCAAGAGTTAAGAGGCCATTCAACTTTGTATTTCAATAAATTATTGTATGCATTGAGTAATTGTTGACAAGGTAGAAAAAGGACAGTCATATGACTGTTTAAAATATCAAACAACATGTCAATTGTTGTGTTTAATTAGGCTTACAGAGGCAAGGATTTATCATTTTTTGCATACATCTGCAATCCAAGCTCTAGGTCTGTATTATTTGGTTACTATGTATGAGAAATGAGCAATGAATAATTGTAGAATATGGAGGCTATGGATGATATTATGATGGCCACATTTGATGTTGATGATCAAAAATTGGAGAAAAATATAAAACCTATGATGAGTCATGAGATCAAGGGGACTATCATGGACAGTGAATGACGAATCATAGATGTTAAGACAAAAAAATATTCACCATAGAGCACATGAAGAATAGAATTTATGATGCTATAGGAAGGTTTACTATCATAAAGAATGTATTCTCAAATTTTAAAAGATAGTCATACCAATGTGTAAGTACAATCACTTCAGCAATGAAAGATATGACATGTGCTAGAGGAATGATAGCTAAATAGTGGATTGAGCATAGAGATGGTAACCCTTCAAAGTATAATGTTGTGTTGACATCAAAGCAAGAGAAGAAGGTTACTGTCAAGTGAAGTACAATTGCATGGCTTCCATCAAGAGTACAATTAGATCCATTAGTGATAGTGAAAAGGTTTTGACAGTAGTGTTGATGAATATAACAATTCCCTTTGCTTCATATCAAAATGATAGACTATACTAAGGCAGTGGTATGAAACTTTGTTGAAGATAATCAAGTTCTACGATGAAGAGGGAAATCAATATATAACTATGGTCTGAGCACTATGATAGACAAGTCTAGAGGCCAAAGTCAAGCCAAATGAACAATCTTAAATAAGCTTTGAAGACAAATTTTGATAATGGAAAGTAGAAAGCACGATATTCAAAGGACAATGTAGGACTCAAAGATGGATAGATAGTATAAGTTTGTGAGAGTTCCTTCAAGAGTGTAATGGTGATGAGGTATTGAAGGCTAAAGTTGCTGCAAATGTACACAGATTTACTAAATGGAATCTTAATTACTTTGTTTCCCATTCTCATGGTCAAGGAAGTGTTGACACAGTAACACACAATTCATCATGGGAATTACAGAGAGGTTGAAGACACTATTGCAAAAAATTAGAGGTATGACAAAATAGTGAAGTAACATAAAGTTGTGAAAGAGAAGATTGAGACATTCATATGAAGGAAAATCATCAAACAAAGGTTTTAATAAAGACACAGTCATCCTTTGATAAGTTGAAAGAAAGTCATGAATATAAGAGGACAGTTTGCAAGATAGTCATATACATTGATAAGGACAATGAATAATGTTTTAAATTATTACTCAAAGAGAAACTAGTAACCTAATCCTAATATCTGAACTCCATTGCATAAAATTTTATTGAAAAAGGAAAGTATTATCAGCTGAATACAAAAAACTCCTTACAAATTTGCACAGCAAGCACAACCTACGAACTAGATTCTAATTTTGCTAAAAAAAGAAAAATCAAACTAGTGAATATTAAACTACACACTAGAATCTAATTTTGTGGAAAATGAGCAATTTGGTGAGAAAAAGTACCTGTAGTGCGTCTTGGATACTTAGCTAGTGTACTAAAAAATAGGATTACAAACCCAAAATTATTCTCACTCTGGAAATTCAATAGAAAAATATAGAATGTCATCTTGGATACTTAGCTCTTAGACAATCAATAAAAAAATATGAGCATGTTTATGAACAGTTTTACTTGGTCCCACTCTTGATCTCCATGTTTGAGAGCCTTCTCTTTAAGACCCCATGAATCCACTTTGATCCATTACTGCCAAAAGAGATATTAATGTGTAAACAAGGAGCCACATTTAGACAAACTGGTTGTTGATTTCTTCTAAGAAATTTAGAGACTACAAAAAGAAGATACCTGATGGGGATCATGTGGGCTTCCTAGAGAAAGCACTGCAATATGGCCTCAAGCAGTAATGAAAAAATTTGGATTAGCTTCATAGTAAATCCTGACAGCATGACATTGAGGCTCCTCTTCATTAATTTGATGGTATGAAGAACCAGATCCATATCCTCCTTGAGATACATATCATATTGAATAGAAAAATATAGTGACACAAACAATCTGAATTATGAGATAAAGCCTCTAAACCCTCTATGGAAACATGGCTTTTACCAAATAATCAAAATTTTAAATTTAAGTAATACCCAAGAAAAATAATTCCATACAATGCAGCTACACACGAAACTTACAGATGGTACTGATCTTCCACTTCCGACTCTCCTTCTTATTCCATTTGAAGAGGACAACCTCTACCCCTTGATTCAACTATGTAAGTTTAGCATTAACAAATAAAAATATTTTTAGCACAAGAAACAATCCTCACCCATCTAAACAAGCACCTGTAAGACAAGCCCGAAAATCTAACTTTATCACAGTCAAGTAAAGATTTAATCCTTATAATCAATCACAGTAACTGGAAAGTATTAATTGGATCAATAAGAAGAATCAAATAATTAGGGTTGGGCACTATATAAAACACTACTATCACAACTATTGAAACATGCTCAGGTACTGGGTCCTCTCCCCTAGATTAAATTAAGGAAAACATTATTGTAAATACAATATGTATAGAAGAATATGAATGTAAAGGAAAATGGATATTAGCAAAACATAAATGTAAATAAAAGTAGTGTGAGCAGAAAATGAATCTAAATTGGTCTTGAACAAATAAAATCATACCCAATTAGCATTAAGTTATATTGACCTTGTACTCATTTCCCTTGTCAATCTTGAAGGTTACTTTGATGCCTTCTGTAGAAACTCTCTGCCACGAGGCAAGAGAAGACAGGAAAACCAAGTGTATATTGATGACTTCCTGACAATCAAAAAGAAACAAGCAACCAATCAACCCTATTAGAACAAAATAATCTTATGAATTGATTTTATTTGTTTTACTGGCTAATGGATAATGGACCTAGTTCACTTGAATTGAGATACTACTAAGATGTGTTGACTGGTGATTTTAGACTACCGATATTCTGCTTCAATCTTTATAAGTTAATTTTGTCTTAAATATATTCAAGATAACTCTACAAAAAAATTCCCTGATCTCTTAGAAATTATGCAGATTATTTTGTTAATACTTCTCCATTTTGATATTTTCTTTCAAAAATTCATAGAAAGATATGTAATGCCATATTTGAAACTTACATATTTTAATTTTACTAGTTTTGTAATTATAGGATATGATTCCAACAATTGTGAAACACATTGGAAATATGTTGGATGAATGAAGTAGACTATGCAATTGGTAGGTGTAAAGCCAAATTTCTTAACCCTTGCCAGCATCCTTCTTGCCTATTCTAAAACATGTGCTTTGGAACAGGGCATGAAAATCCATCTAAGTATAATGAAAAGGAGATTTTTGTCAAATATTATATTACAGTAAGTTGAATGAATGTAAGTAGAGAAATTTTTGCATAGTTACAGATGGTACAAAATTTCATGGTTAAGTGGAAGCCTCTCATCAACAACAAGATCCAAATATCCGTGTATCTATCTCAATCGAGCCTCTAAACCCTTCAGAGCTGTCAAATTTTCTACTAACCTGTTATGCACAAAAGTCAAATTTTAGAGACCACTAAAAACAAAAGAAAAAGAGCTTTGAAACCAAATCCACACACAACACAATGTTCATAGTGAAAATTTAGCACTTTCTTTCATCTTTGCATATTGGATTGATGCTTCAAATGATGAATTTCTTATATTGAAAAATGCATTACCTTATTGAGCTTCTCTTTGTTTTGAGAATAGTTTAATATTCTCTACTTAACAGGGCCAACCACGTGAAGGTGGAAGCTCATTTGGCCCCTCCCCCCCCCTCACATCACTCTCAATTCCCCATACCCGGTCATATAACATTAATCATTCATTCATCCATTAATAACATATAACATTCATTCATTAACATATAACATTCATTCATTAACATATTAACATTCATTCATTCATCCATTAATAACATATAACATTCATTCATTAACATATCACATTCATTCATTAACATATAACATTTATTTTTTCAGTTTTTACATATTATCAAAAATATGGTTGTCATAATATGATTACAATCACTTTTTCTTTTTCTTTTTTGTAGCTAAAAAAAGTTGAAGTGGAGTATCATTTTCTAAATCATTTGTCCCCCCTTCAGTTGTTCTGAGCTCTACTTGTGATCTTAATGTATGCCTAGTCGTGTACTCACAACATGGACGCCACTGCAAGGGGGGGTCTGTTGCAATAACAAAGAAATGTTAAATTGATATGTTTTATTATTATTGTTACAAGTATTTCATTAATTAAAAGAACATTAGAGTGGTGCTCTTTACCTGATGGGGCCGCATCATGTTCTTGATCTTGTCTTATAGCCTCATGCTCAACATGTTGAACACCCTCTAAATCCTAATCTAGAGTTGAAACACAAAAGGTTACATTAATTAATACACCAATTGCAATTAAATATGTTTAAAAGAACATTAGAGTGGTCCTCTTTACTTGATGGGGCCACATCATGTTCTTGATCTTGTCTAGCCTGATCATGCTCAACATGTTGATCACGCTCTACATGCTCTAAAGTTGAAACACGAAAGGTTACATTAATTAATACACCAAATGCAATTAAAGTTGTTTAATTGTATTAATCCATACTACGTTTTGTATAGCACATGAATACATCCAGTACCGGGATGTACACCATGGCCTTTATCTACAGGTTGTGCTCCGCCCTCACCAGGCTACATTCCAGTGTCATGTGTAGTATTATCATTGCTTATCTGTGTAAAACAAATAGGCACATTATTATGGTAGGAACTAATATTGAACAGATTGCACAAGTATTCAATTTGAAATAAACTTTATTGAGTTTATTTACCTACGTGTTGGATGCAGTGAAAGATTGTGTTTGCCCAGTTGAGACTCTTAGCTATTCAGTTAGGGCTCCATAGCCTTGGTGGAAGGCAATCTTCAGGTCCTCTTCTGTGGGAACTCTGTTGAAATCAAAGCCCTACATTTTTTCATGCAATCATGAATTTTTCTTCTATGGTGTAATAAAACCAAAATTGTTTGCAATTTATTATTTGGATGCAATATTTCATTTATTGATACATACAAATCGTGCAGCTATTTTCATATAACCACCAGAGCCAAGTTTGTGTTGCTCATTTTTTTCTAGTCTTTCCTTTTTTGCCTTCGATGTGTCGGGCAGCCTATGAAAAATTTGAAATACGTTAGATTATGTAAAAAGAAAGAGTAATCAGTATATAACTACATTGTTGATAGTATCACATACCTTCCTTGGCCTGGTGGCATCTTTCCTTTTTTCTTTTCAGCCTTCTCTTTTCCATCTGTCACCAAGTCCTTCCACTCCCTCTCTAGAATCATGGGGGGACGCTCGTACTTTCTGTTCTTCTCCAAATGTGACCTATATTGGTCCCTCACATACTTTAGATAGGTACCAAATTTCTTAAGGACCATAGTTCAATTGAATGTTTTATCACCAATCAACACAACTAAACGATTAATGAGCTCATCTTTTAAATCTTGATTTTGGGCATTCCACCATGTACGTATGGTGGGCCCAAAGAGCTCCAATGTAATATCACATGGATGTTTATAAAAAATATCATTTCCTGCAAAACGATCATGGGATCATTAGTCTATAAAGAGTGATCAATAAGTAAATTTCAATTGGATTATATAATAATAATTAAAACATTTTAAAGTACTTGGGACCTTCTCTATCTTTATGGGAACGAAATCATTTGTCACCACAAATGTGACCGAAAATGTTCCCGTACTAGTAATACGGGAAGATCCAGGAAATGTTGTTAAAACATCACCAGTACTAGTGGCCTCTGCATCCCCAGGTACATGTACTGACACATGTAGTGGCATGTGTTCACTGCCAGAGGGTGCATTACCGAATGCCTACATGGTTTGTGTTGCTGACATTTCAGTCGACAATATAGGCACGGATGATGGGGTCAGATGATGTGATGTATGCGCAGGAAGATTAGGATGGACACTTGTACTGACCCCTACTTCCCGGGCAACACTTGTAGTACCCTGATCATGGCCAACAACATGATGAGGATGCAAATAATCCTGTAAAAACAAAACATATTTTAGTTCATGACATAAAATATAAAACCATGAATGAACTTATGTTATAATTAAAGATCTCATGACAGTTTACTTGCAAGTTTTGTGCTCTCTCAGACAATATTTTAACCCTTTCTCTTATCTCATTTGTTTGAGGCACTATGAATACCAACTTAAGGATTTCTTCATTGCATTTTTTTTGGGCCTTCCTCATCATATCCAAAATATAAAACCATGAATGAACTTATGTTATAATTAAAGATCTCATGACAGTTTACTTGCAAGTTTTGTGCTCTCTCAGACAATATTTTAACCCTTTCTCTTATCTCATTTTTTTGAGGCACTATGAATACCAACTTAAGGATTTCTTCATTGCATTTTTTTTGGGCCTTCCTCATCATATCCACAGAGTTTGCGGAAAATGTGATGTCATCATCGCATAATAGTGACTGCACCTCCATATGGATGCTCTCCTCTACTACTGGTGCCTTTCCCCGATCAGCCGACTGCAACAAGAATATTAAAAACATTATCGAAATTAACCCAATAAACTCATGAAAAAAACATAATAATAAAACATTTTGCTCGTATCTAATTTGTTCAATTACAATGAGGTAAACCTGTCAGGTAGAAGTGCCTGAATATGGATCATGATCTATGCTCTGGGCCGGAGCCTTCCTCGTATGACAAAAATTAAATATAAAAAACATTACCGAAATGAAACCAATAGACTTACAAAAAAAAATATAATAATAAAATGGTATATTGGAGTCATTAATCGGAGGTTGGGTAAAATGGTATATAGTACATACCACCCCCATAGTAACTATGTTTGTATCTAAGTGATTCAAATTGTAATCGATTAGCAACTCTTCCCCTGCAGTTATTGATTTTATCGCACATACGAATACACGGTTTACCTCTCGTGCCTCGAATATGCAAGTAGGTTGCTTATTTGTTGACCCAGGTCATGTACTATTTATAAACCCTGCAATATTCCCTGATGTTTTTGGCCTTTCGTTAATGTACCTAGTCACTCCTTTATTCTGATCCTTATCTTCTAGTTGTATATAATTTGTTGATGGTGCATACCTACGCATACTTCGTGTATATCGAACCAACTGCATCCAATATTTGTAATTGTAATAGGGTCCAACATACTCCATCAATTCAGTAACTTTGTCGTAACAGACCTCTATGTTGTCCATGAAAAATAGGCCCAAACCATGTAATGACGATGGTGCTATGCGATATATCCTCTCGTTGACACAAAGATCAATGTTTATTGGAGGAAGTTCCTTGGGTACCCATTGTTTCCATAGATGTTTGTACCTCAAGGGCACCTCAATGTCGCCTATGCTCTCATCATCATAAGAACATGACCCCCCTTCAGCAAGAAAAAATTCCATTCGTTTACAAAAATTTCTTCTAATCTTTTGACCTCTAGTTGATCTCCCTCTTTTAGACCTACTACACATCTCGCTTTCCTCTTCTCTTCCTAAATTTCCCTCGCTCGAGGAAGACAGATCTGAGAAATACCTATTTGGTGGTACTTGCACTCATAAGGATGTTGTATGAAGTTCTTTCATGGTGATGTGATCCAAAGGTGACATTATGATTAATCTATCATTTCATCGCTAGAATTTGACAGGTTATAAGGTAATCAAGTCTTGATAGATTGCAAGTTATTATTACTACCGTCCAAATGTGTCCATCACAAATCAAATCTACTTAACATTTTAACTCTCAAACTTTGTAACAAGTGTTAAATGTGACTATGGTCCACTAGTTACACAACCAAGGCCTCAAATATATTCTCTAATTGTAATCAAAGGACTTTTTCTCTTCATTCGATTAAATAAATTTGAAGGGAAATGCCACCAAGTGGTTTATTGGATACCTACATGACTAAAAATAGCAGTAAATTTACATTTAATTTCCATATGTCTAAGTGGTTAACGGAGAGGGAGTGTGTGCTAGGCCTGGTAAAGTCATCATAGTTTATGCTTTGGCAATAAAAATTGTTTAAGTCATCTTAAATCTTCCTATGTCTAATTGCTAGGAGACTTTTGGTATGTTTTAAGGTAGGATGAGTGGTCGCATCAATGTTCTAATTCTCTATGAAAAGGTTTCAACATCTTCAAATAGTGAAATTTAGTGCTTATAGTCATTTGAAACAACAAAATTTTGATTATGTATGATGGTAGGATTTGATAACTTAAAGAATTGGCTACCCAACAAACTTAAAGTTAAAAGAAACTTTTTTAGTTTAAGGGGTTAGCACTTTCATTCATCTTTGTATATTGGTTTGATGCTACAAACGATGCATTTCTTATCCCACTTCTATCATATTGTATTCTCATCCCATTGCAATTGTTGGAGGAGTTGATACCAAAATTTCATATCAAATGCCACGTTCTTGAAGCAATTTTATGTGTTTTTACTATTTTTCTGAAGTTCTTTTGTGTTGTATGGATCCGTACAAGCTTGAAATGCTTTGAGATCATTGGTGTAGATAAATATATATGTTCCCTTTCATTTTCATTTATTTTGAAGTGCTCAATCACTGTTTTGTGGGAGCAAACAATCAAATACAAGGACTGCCTTGTTTTGCCTATGTAAGGGTTTGAGGGCTAAATAGAAATGACATCCACCAATCCACCCATTGACTTGGAATGATAACTTGATGGATTGGTGTGCATCATGGTATGATAGAGGTTCATTGCATTTAGGGGTCTATTAAAGCAAGAAACTTGGCATTGAATTGATGCCCTAGGGCTGACAAGGGCAATTTTCTTGTGAATTTGTGGTTGTTAAGTCAATATTTATCAATTTGATGGATATCTTGGTAGAGTCATGGTGACACTATTTGATGGTCCAATCTCTACTTCGAAACAAAAATATCTCTAACAACTCTAAGAGCTATAATGGGATGGAATTAAAGGAACCTTCATATGAAGGATCTTCTAATAAAGTTCCTTTGAATTAAGGTCTTCATATGAAGGATCTTCTAATAAAGGACCTTTGAATTAAGGTCTTCATTTGAAGGTCCTTCATGCAAAGGTTCCTTTTATAAAGCATTTTGGACATGAAATATTTAAAATAAAAAATACCTTCATTTGAAAGTCTTGACATGGCATGATTTTTTAATGAAGGTTCTTCATTCAAAGGTCATGACGACATCACCTTCAAATGCAGGTTCTTCATTCAAGTAGTATTTTATAATTTTGAATGTGTGATAATAATTTAGGGTTAAAAATAAATCCATTTGAGCCTTTTATAAATGAAAGGACATTTGATGCAATCATATGCCTTGTCAAACTTTTAACTTAATAGAACGTATCTACTATCAAGAAAGCCAATTTTTTTACCAATATGACTATATCTCAAACAATAGGTTTAATTGTGATGGCAATGATATTGACAAGGATTTTTTAATCTAGGTGTTGAGAAGCATAATTGGACACCATCCTAGGAAAGATTCTTCATTCTCACTTTTAGGTGTTAAAATTTAACAATACCTTGATTGATGAAAGAGCCCAAAGAAATTTTCTCCATGGTATCCAAGTACACATAGCATCAGTCTTCTCTTATATGGTTGGACATGATTTAAAAAACTTAGCTAGGAATTATTCATTTAACCTAAGGTTTTCTCATAATGCCATCATTGGAAAAGTATGATCAAATTCTTCTATTGTGAAGAATTGGTCTATGTGCCTCTAGTAATCACTATAAATGTTTGTAAGGATAAAATGACTAATTGCATCAAGTAGGAGAGAATCAACTTTGAGTTCTTCAAAGATTATATTCCTCTTTTCATAATTTTTAAGGGTTGTGTGTGGAGGAGGTTATCACTACCAAGAAGGGAGGAGACCTTTCCTTGCATATGTTTGTGGTGGAGGTATTAAAGAAGAATTGTATTCCTCTATTTCCATTCATTAGATCTAGCTTAGCCTAGCATATACTTGGGCTCCTTTGCCTCTATAAACTTCCATTTCTTTGAGTTTATGTTATGTAAGTGTAATTCCATGCTATGTTGAAATATAAGAGGTGGATGAGGCCAAAAGGAAATAACCCTTTTTTATTTGTACCTTCAAATTTTTTCTTATTGTTTTATGTTTTTAGCAACTTTGTGGACATAAGATTTGAGGTAGGTCGTACAACAAAGAATAACATGTTCCCACCAACAACCAAGATGTGCGTAGATTATGGGAGTTTTGCCAAAACCTGAGGTTGGTCGATAAAAATGTGAAAGACTAAGCTATTTTATTTTTTCTATCTTATCTTATACCATTTTATGAGAATGGGTGTGCCAATGTATGAGAATATATTTGGAAACTAGGCATGAAAATTGTAGGTTAAAGAGAATGGAGGTGCCAAACTTACAGTACTCATTATCCCTTGGTTGTCAATTTTCCCTGAGTGCCCTCAACCTCGTCCTCGACACTGGTATTGACCTTGTTTTCACTCCTCCATACTCTTCCTTGGCACCGGTGTTGACCTTGTTTTCACTCCTCCAAACTCTTCATCGGCGCTGGTATTGACCTTGTTTTCACTCTTCCAAACTCTTCCTTAGCATTGGTATTGACCTCTCACTTCTCCAATTTGACGAGCTACAACCTGGTTTCGTTAGGTTTTAGATTATGTTAATTAAATTTAAAATTATGGTGCCATTTAGAGTAGTGAATATAAAGCAAGCCAAGCCTATTATAGTCATGAGGGAAATAATAAAACTCCTAGGATACTTTGTGAAACCATTTTCCTTGGTTAAAGGGAGGCCATAAAATATACCTTTAGATTTTTTCAATCTTCAAATATGAGGATTTGCAAGGTTCTTAGCAAGATGAGTAATGGAAATGTGTGCAACAAGAATTTTTGAACACCCATGGAATCTCCTTGCCAAAGAAATGGGTTTCATAATTTAATATGATAATTTTTCTCAGCTCTAGAAACAATATGTTTCCTTAAAGAGGAAGGAGAAACCTAAAAGGTAAAAGAGATGCTTAGGAATCTCAACACTTCCTTATGATCAACCCCCTTCTATCCATATAAATTGAACCAATTGGGCTTGGCTAAGAAGGATCTCCTATAACATTGAGTTTTATGCCACTATATATTTGACCTTAAAGCTTTCCAGAAAATATCTAGACATTGAATATCCTAAATAATGTCACGTTTGTCCTCCAAGAGAGTGAGAAAGGATTCATTAGAAAAATGACCATTGAATAGTTGGGCTATAGAGCTAGGAAAAGTAGCACCTTTAATAAGGTTCCATGAAATACTATTAGCCAAAAGATATCCAAAGGCTTCCATAAAAAACACATATAAAGTAGGAGCTAAGGGGAAAACATGTAAAATTGAATGAAAACACCCAAAATAACTTTTTTTTGAAAAAAGTAAAAAAAATTGAGGAACAAATCCTAGATGACATAACTAGTCTAATTCAACACCAGAGGTAGCAAGAGATTAATGAAATTACCACAAGTTTTAAGTAGAAGTAAACTGCCATTTTCAAGTACTAATGCTAGTCTGAAATTGTGACTAGCTAAATGGAAAGAAAATTAGAAAATTGTAACCAACATTTAAGTGGAAATAATTAAAAGTAACCACACTTTTTGCATGGTTGAACCAATTTAAAAATTCAGCCAAAGGTGATAGTAAGAAAATTAAAATTCACCTTTATGAAATATTTAGTCTAAGAGCCAAATTTGGATGGAAAAGTTAGTAAGAAGTAGTGTCGAAAGTGGAAAATTAATCATGAAATCATGGGTAATAGAACATACAAAATATATTGGAAAAGTCAAGAGAACTTATATCTGCACATAAAAACACTCAAAATAATAATTATATCATACAGTTCATTTGGGAATATATTACAATATGGCTTTTACAAAGCCTTTCAAATATACCTTCCCATTTGAACTACTATCTTATAAGAATATAACTAATTATTTAATAACAAAAATAAACAAGTTAGTAAGGTGAATTTATTAATGTTAATCTTAATATTCCAACACCCTCCCTTAAGTTTTACATTCCTCACAACAAAACATGTTGATTGAAACAAACAAATATATATAGGCTAAGCTAACATCATTTGATTTTTCTTTAAGTTCTCCCTCAAGAACATCATTGGCTCGAGTTATACAAGTCCACACTATGTGATCCTTTTTCTTACAATAATAACGTTCATTTTTATTTTTTAATTATTATTACCTCATGAGTATAATACATTCTCATGTTGAGAATCAACTTTTAAATATTTTTCATTGTTCTTTTTTCTTCTCCTAATAGGGCCAAAATCACATCTTCTTGTGTTTGACAAGTTATTGGACTAAGCATAGAAATAACATTGTTGTATTTTCAAACTATTTAACAAAATATCCTTAGCATCTTCATCATCTAATAAAGCCTTGACTTCTACCAGTTGTCTAATGAGAGATCTCAAATTTATTATGTGATTAGACATAGTGATTGTATCTCTCATTTTGAATCTAGATATTTGAAGTTTTAGGAAAAACTTCACATTAACTATTTTTGCTCCAAATATTTTATTGCAATTATCCCAAATTTCCTATGATGATTTATCTAAATCTATATAATAAAATTTAATGTCAAAAAGGGAAAGACCAATAATATATTTGACTTTATCATCTGTTTTATGTCATTCCAATAACTTATTTGTATTTGTATGTAGTGTTTTGTTCCCATGCATGATTCTCTATTATTCATTTATTGCATTTGCATTTTTATTTTCCAAGTATGAAATTTAAAACAATTTTTTTTGTTTAAAAGAATCTTTATCTTAAAAATATGAACTAAAAATATTTCAAAATTTTAATGGCAATCTTATCACTCTAAAAAGTACAACTTAAACATCCCTTTCAAACCTTGTAACCATTTTTGAACCACTCTCCAATTCATTTTTCCTCATCACAAACATTGACACCATTTTATTGTTCTAAACAACTTATTGAATCCTCTTATGCATCAAACTTATTTAATTGTTTCAAAAAAGACAAAAAAAATAAATTTGAAAATATGACTTTTCAAACTTCACACTTCCTTCTTATTATTACCAAATGCCATTATTTTAAATGAAAAACACATGAATGTTATAAATGCATTATTTCTATAAGGAAACAAACCATATATCTCTTTTTAATGACCAACTTAAAGAAGATTCAAAATAGAAACTTGGTCGTTGTATAGAACATTGAAAAACTGATAACAAAGAATAAAAAAAACTACTACAAAGACCTAGGATAGGCTAGAGGCCCACAGTAGAACATTCATCACAAAGCAACTAGCCTTTACAATGATTTTGCACTCGTTGATTCCCTAAAGAAAACATTGTCTTGAGTATAATCCATCATAGTCACATATGATCACATCATTCTTGACCATTTGATATCATGAAAAACCTCCAAAATCTAGTATTCAAATAACCCATATCATCGGCAAGACAAGTTCCATCGGGGTGAAATGAAAAGATCATACTGAGCATATATGTCTCACTGATGAAGTTCCATTGGCAAGAAACGTGTCTTGTCTCACCGATCAAAGCACAAGGAGTTGTATCGGCCAAACCAACGCCATCGGAGTAAGATCCCTGAGTCAGCCCGAGTGCATTTTTCTTGCCGATGAAATATCATCATCGAAACACTCATCTTGTCTTTCCAAAAAAACAAAGAAACATACTATCACCAAGACAAACGCTATTGGAATGAGTTCAAAATGTCCTCCCGACCCACTATGTCATGCCAATAAGATTACATCGGCAGGAGTCTTGGTGACATACTTGAGATCGAAGGAATAATCATCGGGGAGACTTATAACATCGAAAAAATTATTGAATGTCTTAGCGATACACCATGTCTTGTCGTTGAAGACACAAACATATCAAGATAGTCATCGGGGTGACTCTTGGCGACATTCATATGAATCAGATGGATAGATTATGTGATATCGACATAATGTCTCCCCGACAAAAAGATTTTTTAATGAACGTTAGTCAAGCCTAAATAAAAGGATCGCACAAAGTTTCAATTCTCTTGCCGATAGAACATTTGATGTGACAGTGGGTAAATTCGAAGATCAGATACGCTCGTGTTCAAAGCTAGGACATTAATGGAAGTATTACTACCAAATGTGTTGATGATTTCCTGAATTGAGTATAATCCATCATAGTTTTTGGTTGTTTTTATTGCAACCAGGCTAATCTTCTAATCTACCTATAGAATTGCCAATTCCAATCAAAGGCAGCTCGAAGGACCAACTAACGAGGATTTTAACAAACCTCCTACACTTTGGGCTCTGCAAGACCCGAGAGGGTGATCCCTTAATGTGTTTGCAACCTCTACACCATTATTATAAACAACATTAGCAACAACAAATAATCTCATTTAATAGCTCAACATAACAGGATGATACCGAATAGAATTGGTTGTTCATCAATATTATCAACTATTTGGAGCATGAGATAATTACAATAACATTTCATAGTATAAGATAGTCATTGATTTGTAATTTTTAGCAAGCTGTAAGTAAAGACAAACAAATAATGAACCTCATGAATAAGTACAACTTAGACTAGTGCCATATACCATTGGAGGAGTGAAATTCATGAGCATTTAATGGTTCATGACAAATTCAACACATAACATGTAAGATCCTTGACAACATTGCTTTACAATCTCATCAGCGTGCATTCTAACCCAATACTACTTATCAAATCCTTACACAAAAACATATCCACCTACAATTCTATTCAAACATTTTAATTAATTCCTTGAATTAAAGCTAAAATGAGAATCATACACACCACAACGGTGAGATGAACGAAACAACCCTTGATAATTTTATTCAAGATTCAGATATGCTTGTACAATGGAGAGACATGAGTTTGAAATAAATCATTTCAATTCAAATGCCAGTATTGTCGTAAAACAAAAAATCCACATGAATTCAAGACCTACTACAGAATGACTCAAAACCTAAATTGCATTTTCTCTAAAACCATCAGACTTTACAATTTTCTCTGCAGCTTCACCTAGACTCAACCAAAAATGTCTAACTTGCTAACTCGTACTTCTGGCCTTCAAATCCTTCTTATAGAAAATGAAGGAGCAAACAAGCATCAAGCCAGAAGTATACATGTCACCAACATCTTGGACCACCTTGTGATATTTCAAAAACTTGTTATAACAGTTGATCCCTGGAGAATCTTCCTATTCATCCTGCTCGTTGAGAATGGTTGATTCAGCAAAAAAAAATTCATGAATCTCATGCCAAGACTATCATCAAAACAAACTGGAATATGTTGTAACTGCAACAGTTGAGTTGTTAACCACCAATATCCAACTCCGGTTTACTCTTCCTCGGTTAAGTATACATTTACCCATCTATGGTATTCTTCATCAGTTGGCCAATCAAAATTAATTACCTCATTCACCTTAACACTATAAGGTGTGTACTTAACCGCCACTTGGTTTGCTTCTCTCTCAAAAGATTCCAAAAATGAGTTGGTACTAATGATCTTGTCCATACAGCTCACCAATAGGTCATAATCTAAATCATCACAAATTAATTTAATCTGTGCATTGATGACCTCATTTGCTCTATCTTGCCACTGTTGTAGTGATTTAACATTTCCTTGCTCATCAATTATATTAGGTAAAGAGGCATCGCTCCATCATCAAAATCCTTTACCAATTCTCTAATTTTCCTACTCAAGTCATCTGATAAGGCCTGAAAACCTTGCAGTGACTTAACCAACACTTGAGTAGGCCTCAATGATTGGGGCCTATTATTTGTATCAAACCTTGAGGCTTTGTACATTATGTCTAAATCATTGGCTCTGGGGATCCACTTCTCAATTAAGGGTAATACTACCTCCTGATCCCTGTTAATATTATTTATTGAATCCAATAACAAAGAATATAAAGAATACACTGATGGCAATCTGCCATCGACCTTTTCATTCAAATGTCTCAAAACTGTGTCAACAATCTCACCCTGTTTTACAAGTGCTCCCTCCTCACTTTCCTTCAAAGCTACCTGTAACTCTGCAATCTTATGCATTAATTTCTTCTTTGTGGGATTAGCAAAGTATTCAATTTCTTCCCTAATTGGCTCTAATGCAAGATTGAGGGAAGGAGTTTGGCTAGCGGACCCTAGTGTAGAAACAATTGGAGAAGCAGGAGGTACTGATCCTGATGTGGAAGGCAATGTCATAATACCTGGAGCACTTGATGTCTCTCCAACCTGCCTGTATTTCATCCTATCCACCTTAGTTTGTAGCTCAACATTCCTTTGCTGCACCTTTTTGTACTCTCCAATTATGAAATTATACTTCTCCAATAGGCTCTTCTTTTCAACCTCCTCTCTCTCAGCAATTTTCTGGGCCAATTTGGCCACATTCATAGTTAAGTTAGTAGCCTCTGCAGTTGAGGTCTCTGAGGCTCTCTTTATTATTAACCCTCCCCTTAGGTTTGGGTTAATGTCAGTGACATTAGGCTTTCTTCCTTGAGGAGCTAAAGCCCAAATTGCTAAAGTCTCATATTCTTCACTGAAGGCAGAATCCTGCAATTTTGCCTTGACCTCTTCCTCAGAATCCTATAGGGGATGCTTGGAATTTAGAATAGCATTAAATTCTACTGCATCTGCTATGTCTCATTCAAGAAAAATCAACACATCAGCCTGAGTCACTAGTTTTCTCTCATCCTCAAGAGTGATGTTCTTAAACTCTTCCATCAATTCAACTTTCACTTCATCATCATTCTCCTGATCTGACCTTCTAGGTTTTAACTCTCTTCTCCTCTTGCATTTGTCTTGATATTCCTTTAGCCTCATTCTCCATACCAATTGTAAGAAGACTGGAGTCTTGACAAATGCATCATCATCTAAAAATGCCTTACATGCCTCCATCCTAGCATCTTACACACACTTCCCTTTCATATCCAAATCAGACAAGACCAATTCAGCTGGCCTAGGAGGAGAAGGCATACCAACTTGCATATCTTGGTCTGTGACCACAATTTCATCCATCAGATCCTCTTGTACTTTCTCAATCCTTTGCCTCTTAGGGCTTGGCTCTGATGGTGGTGGTGAAGGACTATCCTCCAGTGATGAGTCCAAATCAATTATATTGATTCCCCCAGGTGCTTTGAATTTTTGACTTGGTTGTGTTGATGCTTTCATGATTTATTTTCCTTTTTTATCTTCTTCTTCCTCATCACTGATGTCGTTTATTTTTCTCTTATAGAGAGGACACTTCACTGTAGGTTGGTATGTTAGCCTCATTTCAGTAGGCCTAGCATCTAGCTTCTGTGTACCTTGATCCAACTCCAAGTTTATCTTTTTTGTCATTAAGGTGCCCATGGTTTCCTTGAAGTTGTCCATCAAAAAGTCAATTTTCTTATGAAACAGGCTAAAATCCATCAATGGATCATATTTGGGATCCATTTTGTGCACAATGGCTAATAGCTTGTCATAAGCTATCCATTTCTCCTTGCTCAATTCTTGCTTATTCAAATCAAACTCATTCCTAATCAGATCCTCAGGAAAGTTGAATTCATGCACAAACTTGCCACCTTTTATTTGTTATCTGAAAAGGGAAAAGAAGCCCTCAAGATCATGTTGCCACTTTGGACCACACCTCAAATGGTAATCATCAAAACAATTCCCAAAGTGGACCCAACCTCCCTTAGAAAACATAAAGTGTGAAACCACAGTGTAATCAGGGAAAAAGGTTCCTTTACCTTTCCCTGTAAGGTTGTCCTCATGGATACAACCAATCTGCCACATAAACTTTGCAAATCATAGTCTTGGTCGCACATTGTATGGCAGGATATGTGGAGTCCCTTGGAAACCATACACTCTCAAAACAATGTTGACAGGGTATGGGATAATGTCACCCCAGTTGTGATAAATTCTCAATTCAGGCTTCCTTCCCTTTGGTCTGAGGAATTTGTTGTCAAACAGATTGCACTCGAATGCTTGAATGATGAAATTCAACAATCTGTTGAAACATGGGAACTATCTTCAGGTTGTGGGTATTCCTATGGCAAAGATAGACCTCCAGATTCTAGGCTAGTTCCTATATGATTTTCTAATTAATAACTGAGTAACTTGCTGGGAAAAGGATAGAAATATTTGTAATAAATGCACATAAAAAATTGGAAAAAGAAATTGAACTATGGTGATGTTTGAACCTAAAAATGATGATCTAAAAGGCAGATTGTTTCACAATTAACTCTCAATGTATCTAATTGCACAACAAAATCTGAACAGTTCGAACTCATATAAATGTTTCATACAAAGGCTCTTATAAAACTATCTTTTTTCAAAGGAAAAGGACGGTGTTCTCACAATTAACAAAATACTCTTAAATCATGTGCTCAGCGTATAACCTATGAATTAAACTTGAATGCATACATATACTTATGATTGAGATAGAAAGATAAAGGTTTCAATGTTGAAACACAATAAAATTTTATCAAAAATCAAACATAAGAACAGTGCCTGAAATCCTGAAGGCAAAACCTGATACTATTGAAAAGATGAAAGGAAAAACTCCATGTAATAACAAAGGTAACCTGTAAACCTACTACTATATTAATCTGAAAAAGAAAAAAAAAAAGCTGAGTTACATGATAATTCGCTTTGCTGAATGCAAAGGATGAAAAACAAGAACTAGAGGAAAAATGACTAAGTTTCCTCAATATATACAAAAGGCATGCACAAAGCAGGCAATAATAGAACTGGAAAGAGAACTGAAGTAAAAATGATAACTCCAAAGCTGAAATCCAAGCAGAAGAGGAAACCTTGATAAAAATAACTCAAAAATGGAGCAAATTGCACTCTCTGCTTAGAAAACTCCACCTTTCCATGCACATGATTAAAATAACTATGAAATAAAGTGAAACTGAAAGAAGAGCGTCATCTGCATGATCTGAACAATTGAATCTGAACTCCACTTGTGTATGAACGAAAACTTTTGTTTTAGTATTTTCGATATTTCTCTCCATGCACAGTCTAAAAATAGCACTTTTGTTCATCTCCAACTGGAAGCTATAGTCATAACTCTAACTTCATGTCTTATTAATTAAGCATGAAAAAGGATTAATTTTATGTTTATGTTTGCATTCGAAAGAGTCCAATCAATTAAATTATTTATAAAATATCATTTAGTCAATTGACTTTACAAAATAATATTATGCAAACATATTATAAAGCTAACAAGGTTAATCCTTGATCATGCTAAAATCATGCATAAAAAAAAAAACTTCCTTATCACTCCAGATACATTACCAAGAGTGAATAAACCTAAGGCATTATCAAATATCTCTTCTTGCCATATCACGTCTCCATGCATTAAATAACATAAGTTATTTCATCCTTTAGCATGTTTTTAATCGGCCATCATATCAACACATTATTTGGTCAGCCCCTATATCATTAATTTTATTGACCCAAAGGTCAATACCATGGTGAAGGAGGAATGAGATTGTTTTATTCTAAAACAAAGTAAAAAATACTCAATATAGCAAATTATGACTAGCACAAAGCGGCCCTGACCCTAAACTTATCTTCACTTTTCACTTTGTCACTTGCTGGAGAAGCTTCATTGTGCCACCATGCTGCTAAGGTTCATAGCCAGGGTTTTCAGCTTGTCTTCAAATCAGTTGACCTTCTTCTCCATCTGGTGACTTTGTTGCACTCGACCTCTTCATTGATGGTAAGCTTTTAATTCTATTTTTCCTCTTCAATCGGTTTTGTTTGATGAAGAATAAAGCTTTAGTGGTCGCGACTATCTTTTGTTTTTATTTTTTAGTGATGTATTCACCTGCTTTGTGGCACTGACACATTCCCTACTTCCATGGCCGCCATTCGAGGGTTATTCGAGCCATCTTTGGGCTCTGTCCATGGTTTTCAATTGAAATCTTTCACATAAATATGAAAGGTAAACTTTATTTTGAACTATTCTCTGTACCTTTCCTTAAAATAAAGCTTTGTTAAGCTCTTCTAAAAAATAAATCTTAAGTGAGCTTTTACTCGGCCATTGTATAGCTTCCTTCTATGTTTGTATTTTGAAAAACCCATATGGCTAGGGGTATTGTGTCCTTTTTTCATCTGGGAATGGCTATTCTATATCAAAGGTTGACACCAAGAATTTTTGGATATTACATACACTGTATTTTCTGGCAAAACTTCACATGGGTTTCAAGGAAAAAGAATAAACTCTGCATTATATTTATTGCTTGCTCGTTTTGATAACAAAATTCAATGGTATTTGATTTTGATGAGTGTTAAAACAAGCATAATCCCTCCTCCAGGCCTCGACCATGAAATTCTTCTTGTTATCGCATTCTTTATTCAAATCCCACATGGGTATTCATTTTTCTAAAGAAGAGGAGCTCTCCATGAGCACCTAGCACACATTATGTATCATGTGTTTGTTTTTCGTGGCCATTTATCTTTCCTGAAGGCTGGGTACTATCTGAAACAATGTATTTTCATTATCATGAGCTCGAACTCGAAAGAAAAGCTTTACTTTCAATGAGGAAATTCTGGTGATATTCCTCTGTAATTTCTTTGTGTTTTCGAAAGTATTGGGCCTGACCCATGACTTATCTTCACTTTTCGTATCTCTTTTCAATAACCCACACATGGATAACTTTCAACAATGGAAAAAACTATATTTAAACTGAAAACCAGTGTGGGCTCTAATTCCTTTCAGTGTGAAGAGCTCTAAAGCTGAAAAACCATGCATTGTCTAAAAGCTCTTATGAGATTATGATGGCGCTTGGTCTCTTGCATATCCTTTTGTTAATGCTGAACAAAGTTCCATGCTCTGCCTCCTTGTTCTTGTGTAAGCTGTTGTTCACTTACCTTCATGTCATATTGACTCAGACTAGTAAGAAAGTTGCAAAGACTGTTCTTATCAAACTCTGGTGTAACTGACAGTGCTAATTTTCTTACTAGTCTTGACTTGATGAAATATTTTTTTTTGATGTTGTAAGTATTAAGCTAATGTGATCTCTTCCTAGAAGCATTCATTCTGCAAAAAAGAAAAAATTGTCCCTAATCTTAAAGATGGCTGAATTCATCATGGTGCCTCACTATTCATGGTTGCCATACCTGAAGCGATGATTTTAAGGTTGTGATTGCACCTTATTTTTAATGTATCTTTTAAGGCTGCTCTTTGATTATTTCTTTTTTCTTTTCACCATCACACAATATTGAATTTGGTGGATAAATCAATGGCTTGCCATGTGATATAGTGGCTCAAAAATGGTGGTGTTATTCTGTTATCATTTCATGCCTTTCTCATATTGTATGTTTCCAACGGGACTCTTTGTATCTCATAGTCACTTATCCTTAAGACATGCATTCTGGTACTTGTGGCTCCCATAGATGTATGACTATCCTTTCCCACCTTTGTTGCTATCTCACTTTCAATTGAGCTTCTTACTGCTCTTCATTTTGGAGCTATTTTGTGTATCTGTAGCTTCATAGATCATCAAATGATGTGATTGTGTCTTATCATCTGTAAGATGACAGAGGAAAAATGATAATCCAAATATGAACAATGCTCATATTTGATAATAATGTTGCTTTAAACATAACTTTGAGGCACAAAAATCTTGTTTCAATTGTAATCATCTTTTATGCTTTCTTTGGCAAAGTTGCATTAAATTCATTTTGCAAGGTATCTTTAAGTGATGCTAAAAGATTACCCTTCTGGGCAATCCTATAATATTACTTTGGTGAAAACTCCATGAAATAGCTTGATGCTTGATATTCTGTTTTTGTTTCCCTTCAGTATAAAGAGGCTCTATACTTCATTTAAATGGCACGTGAAAAATGTTAAGCAGAGCTAAAACAAAATATTAACGAAATTGATGAGTTCTTCACACTATTTTTTTAAATCTCTTTGAAATAAGGTTGCTTATATTATCATATTCCTAGTTTCAGCAGCTTTTGTTAATGACTATTCTGACAATATTAAAGACTCTCATATGTAACTTGAGAGTGTGTCCTTGATATATCAGGCTCAACCCTTGTGGGAGCCCATTTTACTCCACATATCTGATGAAACGATCATGAACATAAGAACCCTGCTCCTGCACAGTGAACAAACATTGTTAGCAAAATAATTTAAGTTGAAAGCTTCCTCTTTTCTCTATTCTCTTTTAACTTGATCATTTGATGGATGCCTTTGAATAATGAAATCATATGATGGATGCCTGATCAATTGTACACTATATTTCTATTGATAACGTAGGCATATGGTAGGATTTTATTCACATTGATCTAACCACACTTCTATCATATTTGCATGTGCATCGGAGCATGAAGCTAGATCGATCTAGAGTCACAACTAAAGACCTCAACTTGTCAATGATTCGTCATTCCAGGCAATGACGAATCACTTTCTACTCTATGCCTTCTTATTTTTAGTTGTATAGTTTACTTTACTTCATGCACCCCTTATTTGATTATAAAAATCAAATGAAGTTACTCCCACGGCTTGTGTGGGACTTTGGTTTGTACATTATGAATAAAGCAGCAAAAGTTATGCAATCTTATGATATCATTTTGAAATTTTTTTGCATCATATCATTGAAATTCACATGTAATGAAATATTGCACAAAAATGAGTACTTAGCAGAATTTTTTTGAACATCTTGTGTACCTTTTGGCTTGAATTTGCAATTCAGCTCTACCTGTTTGAGCTGGTGGTGAAAAATAGGTAACAAAAGTCATGTAACTCCTCAGGGATTCTAGGTACATTTACCATCAACCTAGCCCTCAATCTAGAGGCAAAACAGTTATCAAACTGCACCAAACTGGCACTCTCCCTGTTATAAGATAGGTCTACAGTCCATGCCTGCACTGGAAATCTTTCTCCATTAACCATTTTCCTTAACTCCATCTTCTTAGAGAATAAATCAGCATTCTTGTACAAGAACATGTACATCAACATGGAATACCAGAAGAATGGAGTGCCTGCATCCTTTTGTTGCAACTTTAACAACCCTTCATGTATCTTTTCGGCCAAAAAGGAAGCAAAATCATAGATTACCGAGAAGTTTGGGTGTTGTATTTGCACCCCCATAAACATGTAGGCAATTGGCATCACCGTATTAGGGTTGAAACCCAAAATCTGGCACAATGAGAAAAGGTGGCCAAGAAGTGATTTGTAAGACAATTTAGCTTGAAAGGCTCTTGGTCACTAGGGTTGATATAGAACTTTGAACCTATTGCCCTTGCCAGATGAGGTGGGAGAAGTTTAACCCTAAAAAGTGCCTTTGACCTTGCATACTCTTATTTTATCTCCTCAAGATCAATATGAACCAAGAATGGCCTAGGCTCACTCAAGTCAAAAACCTGTTGAAATTCTTCCTTGTTGATGCTCAACATAACCCTTCCATCATTATCTCTAATTACCCATGTAATAGGGTCATAACATGCAGCCACTGACCTAAGAAAATCCACATCAGGGAATACATTAGGTACCACCAACTTTCCCATCTTATACTTCCATCTGTTTGAAAAGGGGTGGGGCAAATTCCTCTGTCCATACCACATCCTAAACATCTCCATGCTTTTCATGGGAACCCTAGTATTGGCAATGTTGGAGCAGTTATATACTAACCCCTTTCCTAGGGCTCTTTCGTGCATCAAAACCAACCCCCTCTTCCTATCATTAGTTGACGATGGGAATTGATCCAAGAAGTCATCATATAAATTTCTATGTAAATAGTCAACCTGGCCAAAATGTTGCTTTGACGGTGCCATCCTAGGTAAACTATGGCTTCCTTGATATTTTAGACCTTTAAAAAAACTAGGGCTAAACAGAAAAATGAGACTACAGAATAGAACCTTGCAATCTCTCACAATTCAAACTAACCTATATCCCTAGAACAATTATCAATAATCTCTTCGACAAGTACACCACAATGTTCCCCAAATTCTCAATCAAATTAGCCAGGAAGTATAGAAAATAACTCATGGCTTTATGCTTTGGATAAACCCAAATCCTTGTTGTGACAACTCGTAACTTCATCCTTGGCTCTGAAACTGCTTTGCAAAGATGTTTGAATGCTTTGTGAGAACAATAGGGCAAAAGAATAATCTCTTTATGTTGATCAAATCAAGCCAATAAACATCTTGTCCGCCATTAAAGCTTGCTTGCGCGTTGGAAAAACGACTCCAATCACATTAGATGCAAATTCAAATATCAGTCGTCGATCTTTCACTTCTATCAGATCATCGAACGGTTACCAAAATAAGCTGACACAATCTCCATCACGGCAGCAAGGTCCCACCATATTATGCATCGTCAAATAAATCCACGTGGCGCTTGCTCGTGATATCACGATCAATAAAGACCTCGCAACTTCTGATCACGCGATGGCGGGCAACCGTAGATTTCAACCATCGACAATCCTATTCACTCAACATAGTTGCTAGCCTTGTCACTAACCATCGAGCACCTTTTCCATCCAGATTATAACATCGTCGTTGATTTGAAGCACATGCATCTTGTAACCACCTTAGTAACCTGCTATATAACATATTAAAACCTGACAGATATATTAAAGCACTTTCATCATCCCTTCGGAATTGCTAGATGAGACACATGGCGCTCACCCATGATATCGCAATCGGTTGAGACTCTGTGGTGGGGTCATCGTGGGATGGCGGGGAACGACTGCGATCAAACGATGGTTGATCAACGGTCATTAAAATTTATTCCCTGCACAATATAAAACATTTATTAAAGGCATAAGGGGACATCACCTAGGCCGATGACAAACAATGGCTTAAGTTGTTTTTAAACATGGAGGCACGGGGCCAACTTAGAATAGGGAAAAATAAATTTAGGCGAAAGAATTAAAACATTAAATCAAAAGGGGCCCGACTTAGACGAAGTGATGGACATAAGTTGTTTTAAAACCCCCTCTATAGAGTAATAGCCAAACAGATCCCACCCAAGGCATAAGATAAAACACTAGGGTTTTTCAGGAAAACAAAAATAAATAGTGATAATAGATTTCCACAATCCATGAAGATTTGTTGAAAGTGTTTCTAGATTAGATTATGTTTTTTTTTTGCATCAACGTTTCGGATCACACTCTGTGATCCATCATTAGGATATGAGAGAGCATAAGGAGTCAAATGAATAGTTGCAAACCAAGAGTTAAATAAAAAGGAAGAGGGAGGGGGCAAAGAAAGGTAGGCACAAGAACCAAGGATGGAGAGAAATATGTAAAACAAAAAAAGATAAAGGAGTCAAAAATCAAACCAAAATCAAACGGAGGAGAAGCAAGCAAAAATAATAAAAGAAAATTTAGAATTTTTAATAAATAAGGAAAAAATAACAAGCAAATAAATTAAAAAATGAAGTAAACATAAAGAGACAAACAAGAAAAAACTAAAATTGACAAAATCTAAATAATGTAAAGCAAGCAAATTATAAATAAACAAGCGAATAAATAAAAATAAAAGAATGAAAATAAATATAACAAAATGAAATAAAAATAAGACAAAAGATAGAAAATACAAGGAAAATCAAAAAAGAAAAGCAAGCCAAAAAATGAAACAAAATTACTAAAGAATAATAAATAAAGTAAAATAAAGAACACAAACAAGGAATAAAAATCATATAAATATCATTATCTATAAATTATATGATTATTTATATAATTTATAAATAACCAAGAATCTAAAAATAGACATATAATTTATAAACATATAGATTATAAATTATATGTTAACATATAGATTATAAATTATATGTTAACAAACAAATTATAAATTATATGTTACCACATAGATTATAAATTATATTCTACCACATAGATTATAAATTATCTATTAACATATAAATTATATGTTAACACAAAAATTATAATTAATGAAAAAATAATAAATTAAAAATAAATATATATAAAATAAGAAAGAAACATAAAATTTAACCAAGGAGACTTTCAAAATTATATTAGAAGCTTAATTTTAAATAAATGTATAAAATAAAAATACAAATAAATTGTAAATTATATGTAAATAAACATATAATTTAAAAAGACAAGATAAAAAATTAATAAAAGTAACAAATAAAAATAAATAAATAAACAAAAATAATAAATAAGCATAAAAGAGGTAAAAAACATGAAAATAATAAATTAAGAGAAAAAAACAAATAAGTAAAAGAGTATAATATAAATAAACAAAAATTAATAAAAAAATGTAAGTAAATAAACATATAATTATAACAATAAACAAAAATGCAAATAAACGTATTGATAAAAAATAGTAAAAATTAAATGAATCAAAAAATAAAATATTAAAAATCCAAAATTTAAAAGAAAAATATTTTATAAAAAACATAACAATAAATTAGGCATAAACAAACAAAAAATTAATAGGAATAAAATTTAAAAATAAACAAAAAATATTATAAATAACAAGAAAATAAACATATAATTTTAACAATAAACAAAATAAATTAGAAGAAAATAAATTAAAATATATAATATATAAACGTAAAATAACCAAATAAGAAATATGTTTTAAATTATAACAAATTTAAAAGAGAATAAATTATAAAGAGATTATAAGTATATAAATTATAATTAATAAGTAAACATAAAATTTATAAATTATATGTTTACATATAAATTATAAATTATAAATTATAAATAATAAATCAGAAAATAAATTGTACGAAAATATAAAATTCCAAATAAGAATATATAAAACATATTAAAATTTAAAATAAATTAACAAGAAAATTGAAAAGAGATTAAAAAAAAACAAAAAATTTAAAAGTAACAAATAACTAGCAATTGCACATTGGTGTGCAATGGGTACGTCGAAGAGGTGTGGAAGGTTAATTAGAGAAAAAATGGTCTATTTTTTATACATTTGTGTAGTACATGAGGTCAATTGGTAGGTTATTTAGCCAATGATATGTTTGTGCAAAAAATGTCTCAATGAAGAAATGATAAGTTCAAACCAACTATGCATCCACTTACAAAACCTCTGAATTAGGAAGATAATCAAGCTCCATTACTCGTATCATATTAATTTTGCAATAGGAAGAGAAGAAGAGGGAGAGAAAGAGGGGGGAGATCAAGAGAGGGGTAATGAGATAGAGATAGAGAGGAAGATATATATGTAGATGGAGAGAGAGAGAGAGAGAGAGAGAGAGAGAAGTGATATATAAAAAGAAGTAGAGTGAGGAAGATATATATGGTAGAGAGATGGAGAGATAATGAGATAGAGAGAGAGAGAGAGATGAAAGAAGAAATATGGAGAGATAGAGATAAAGGGGAAAAGAGATATAAATATAGAGTTCTAGGAAGAGTGAGAAGGAGAGAGACATGTCTAGAGATAGAGGGAGACAAACAAATAGATAGGGGATAGGGAGGGAGTGAGTGAGGGAGATATGGGGAGAGATAGAGAGAGGGAGGAAGAGAAAAGGAGAGATATAGAGAAGAGGGGGAAGAGAGGGAGAGAGATAGGTAGAGAGGGACAGGGAGAGAGAGAAGAAGAAGAGGGAGAGAGATAGCTCAAAATATAGAAAGGGAAAGGGAGAGGGATAAATATAGATAGAGGGTGATATAGAGAGATAGAGAGGGATAGGGAAGGAGAAAGCAAGATAGGGAGATAGAGGTAGAGGTAGAGAAAGATATGGATATGGAGAGAGGAAGAGATAGCTCAATAGATAGAGAGGAGAGAGGGAGTAATATAGATGGAGGGAGATAGAGAGAGATAGAGAGGGATATGGAGAGAGAGAGAAAGAGAAAGATAGGGAAATGGAGGTAAATATATAGGGATAGAAATAGATAGAGAGAGGAGTGAGAGATATAAATAAATAGAGATAGAGATATAGAGTGGCAGAGATGGAGTGAACAAAAGAGAGAGGTAGAGATAATGAGATATAGATAGAGAGGGGGGAGAGATAGGGAGATAGGGATAGAGGGTTCAAGAGTGAGAGAAAGAGAGAAGGAGAGAGGTAGAGGGGGGAAATAGAGAGTTTTTGTGTGTATGAGTGAAAGAGAGAGATATAGATGAAGATAGATATGTATAAATAGATAGAGAAGGGAAGACAAAGATAGAGAGAAATACGGGAGAGAGAGGAAGACAAAGATATAAATCTCTCTCTTCTCTTTCTCTTCTCATCTCATTCTCTTTCTCTAGAAATATGTCTATCTCTACCTCTCTCTCTCTCTCTCTCCATATATATATATATATATATATATACATATATCTACCTCTCTCTCTATATATATTTCCCCTCTCTATCTTCTTACCCCTCCATCTCTCCCTCTCTCTCTCTCTCTCCCTTACTCTCTTTCGATATCCCTATTTATCTCCCCTTCCCTCTCTTTATCTCTCAATATCTCTACCTTTACATATCTTTGTTTCCTATTTCTCTTTATCTCTCTATCTCACTCTTTCTATGTGACTATATCTAATCAAAATTTAGTTTATGACTCTCTCTCTCTAACTTTTAATTTAGATTTTAGAATGATAAAGAGAGGAGTGAGAGATATAAATAAATAGAGAGATAGAGATATAGAGTGAGAGATATGGGGTGAAAAAAAGAGAGAGGTAGAGATAATAAGACATAGATAGAGAGGGGGAGGGATAGGGATATATGGATAGAGGGGTCAAGAGTGAGAGAAAGAGAGAGAGGGAGAGAGATAGAGAAGGGGAATAGGGAGTGTTTTTGTATATGAGTGAAAGAGAGAGATATAGACAAAGATAGATATGTATAAATAGAGAGAGAACTGTAGACAAAGATAGAGAGATATAGGGGAGAGAGGAAGATAAATTGAGAAATAATGAGAAACACAGAGATAGAGAGGAAGACTGAGATATAAATATCTCTTTCTTTCTCTCTCTTTTCATCTCTTTCTCTTTATAAATATGTCTATCTCTACCTCTCTCTCCATATATATCCCTCTCTACCTCTCTCTCCATCTTTCTACCCCTCCATCTCTCTCTCTCTTACTCTCTTTTTTCATCCCTATTTATCTCCCCCTCTCCCTCTTTTATCTCTAGATATCTCTACCTCTATATATATCTTTGTCTCCTATTTCTCTTTATCTCTCTCACTCTTTCTATGTAACTATCTAATCAAAATTTAGTTTTGAATCTCTCTCTCTCTCTCTCTAACTTCTAATTCAGATTTTAGATTTATTTTATTATACAAATTAAAATAAAAATTTAAAATATAATTATTTTATAGTTGGTATGAGTTTTCCACAGTCCATAACGTTGCAGTATATAGCTTTTGGATTCAACTGTGTAAGTTTTCTTGTCGACGTTTTGGATCACACACAGTGATCCATCATCAGGAAGAGGAAAAATGAAATGAGATTGTAGAACAAGTCTTAATAAAGGGAGAGGGAGAAGAGAAAGGACTACAAAAATTTGAGAAAACAATAAAATAATACCATAAACAAAAGAACAAGCAAGACTACAAAGAAAAGCAAATAACAAGAAAAAAAAAAAAAAATTAAAGACAAAAAGATGATCTAAGATTAGAAAATTTAATGATATGTTTAATCTTTATGATGATTAAAATATCTCATTATAAGGAAAAGAAAATAAAAAGAGAAAATAATAAAGACAAGATTAAATACAAAAAGATAAAATAAGATTATAATAGTGATATATTTTAATCATTATAAATATTAAAACATCGCAATGAAAAAAGTCAACTCAATGCATTTAGAATTAGGAGGGAGGGTTGGAATGGAGGGACTTAGAAGGGGGAGCCATGCTAGACTTAATTGCCAACCTTCGTCCCGATTAAGATTGATGGAGTGGTTTCTGATGGTGATGACTTCTTGCAATTTACGCTTGAAAAAGTTGTCTTCCTTAACCACAACCTGGGTGTTCTTGAGGAAAATGTGGTGCTTGGTTTGGTGGGAATGCTTTGCGAGGGCTGACTTAGAGATTCTATCGTGCCTGATATCAGCACTATGTTCTTTGACTCTAGTGTTGATTGATCGCCTTGTTTCCCCAATATATGGGGTCCCACAAGAGCAATCAATCTTGTACACTCCAAAGTGGAGAAGAGGCGGTAAGGGGTCCTTGGTCGAGGGGATGAGATTTCTTGTGGTAGATATAGGTTTGAAAGCACAAGAAATACCTTTCTTGTGAATAATTTTGGAAATCTTATTGGAGAGGCCTTTAATGTAGGGGAGGGTGGAAAATTGAGAAGGGGTGGTTCCATAAGGCTTGGGGGTTGGATTAGCTTAGTTTTTGGCAATCGCAAAAGCTTTGAGGATTTTTTTGTCACGATAGCCATTGAGTTTGAAAACACAATAGAGATGAGAAATTTCAAGATCAATGTGGTCTTTATCACAAATGCGGTGAGCCCGAGTTGCAAGAGTATTGAGGACACTAGCCTTTTGTGTTGGATGGTGATGGGAAGAAGCATGAAGATAGAGGTCTATATGTGTGGAATTTCTAAAGACACGACGAGCTAGGGAACAATAATTAAAATTTTCATAAGATAAATATTTATAAATTAAGTTAATGCTAATAACTTTTAATTATTATTTGTAATTGCATAAAAAGACATAAATAATTAAAATAATTTTTGAACTTAAATCTAAATTAAAAATTTAAATAGAATAAACTAAATGCAAAGTCAAAATATATCAAAATCTAAATATTAATAATAAAAATAAAAAACTTATTAAGTTAATAAATAATTAAATAAAAAATAAACTTAATATATTAAATTTTTTTATATAAAATTGAATGTAAATTTTTAAATAAATTTAATTTAAAATATTAAAATCATAATTGAAATAAAATATTTACAAGTAAAATCGAAGTGTCTTTTTATACAATTTACTCTCTTTTGATATCCATATTTATCTCCCCCTCTCCCTCTTTATTTCTCTCTCACTCTCCTACTTCTCTTTATCTCTCTCACTCTTTCTATGTAACTATATCTAATTAAAAGTTGTTTTGTGACTCTCCCTAATTTTTAATTTAGATTTTAGATTTATTTTATTAATAAATAAAAATAAAAATTTAAAACATAATTATTCTACAATAATTAAAAGTTTAATAAGACAAATAATTGTAAATTAAATTTATTTTAATAATTATTTGTAATTATTAAAACTTAAATCTAAATTAAAAATTAAAATAGAATAAACTAAATGTAAAGTCAAAATATATCAAAATCTAAATATTATTAAAAATAATTAATTTTTAATAAATAATTAAATAAAAGGGTAAAAAACAAATTTACTATATTAACAAGAAAATTATTATTATAAAATTGAAAGAATTTTTTTAAATAAATTAAATTTTAAATATTAAAATCATATTTCAAATAAAATATTTACAAGTAAACTCAAAGTTTAAACTTAATATTAACAAATAAATTATTATTATAAAATTAAACATAAATTTTTAAATAAATTAAATTTAAAATGTTAAAATCATACTTCAAATAAAATATTTACAGGTAAAATCAAGTTTAAACTTAATATTAACAAACAAATAATTATTATAAAACTGAACTAAAATATTTACAAGTAAAATCAAAGTTTAAACCTAATATTAACAAATAGACTATTATTATAAAATGAACCTAAATTTATAAATAAATTAAATTAAAAAAATTAAAATCATATTTAAAATAAAATATTTAAAAAGTTAATTCATAATTTAAAAAAATCTAGTGGGAGGTAGGGTGGGCATCCCTCCAAAGAGGTGGAGGGAAGCGACAAGCATGCCATGGGGGATGAAGGAAGAATTCATGGTGGCTGGCGAACATGAGGTAGCCTAGATGGCATCCATAAGACAAGATGCAAGGCGGTGGTACGAGCCTGAAATTCCCTAGGCTAGCGGCTACCACTGTAATAATGTTCCTTCTTGCATTTCGAGTTTGTTGTTTTTGATTGACATCTCGCTTCAGGTAAACAATACATTTGCATGGTGGCAGTGTTATCGGGATAGGATCATTAACTCCCGATATGCGAGTATAAGCAATAGTTGGTAAGGACGGATTATTCATTGCCTCTGGTTGCAAATATGTGGTAGTGAAGTTTGGCATATTTCCGACACAAAGAGCTAAGGACATAATGGAAAAATGTTCTAAATTTGTGGTGGAAGTATCGGTTGCAGGACTAGCTCGGTTTAGGGTAGATACACTGATTTCTCTTGGCAAGTCGAAAGGGAAGGGTTCATTTAGAACAATCACGGACCAACGCCTGAAGAGAATTTTGTTGTCGTATGATTCGCTAGTGATTACGGCGGTTAAGATGGTGTTGGGTATGGGCCATGTGGAAGGCAAGGAGTATGGGAGAGATAATCTCCATATCTCTTCCCGGCTCCTTGCTTCTCTTCTGGATAATTTGGTTCTGAAGGCCGAAGCCAAACAATTGATGTTGTTGTTGTTTAAGAAGGAGCTAATGGAAGGTATTGACGAGGTACTGCAGGTGGTGATACTGGGTAGAGGATGCCCTCGACCGTGCAACGTGGAGCGAGTGCGTGAGGAAGACACCATCAGAATCTACCCATTCCTTTTGGATATGCAGGGGATGGGCTTGATGCGACATAGAGCCATAGCAATAGTGGCAATAATCTTCTTGAAGAAATTCTTCGGGCTAATGTAGGTGGATCACAAGGACTGGCGTGAGGAATTCGAGGATTTTGTAGTATTGAACAAATTTAAGTGAGTCAGGACTTCAATTCCTTGAATAGTTTTTTGGTGTTGGTTGGGTAGAACTAGATTACAGTTGCTTCCGATCGCCATTATAGTGGCATGTTAGGTTTTATGCAGGTTTTGTTTGGTCTCGGGTCATGGTATTTGGTGACTCTTTAAGCTTTGGTTTGGTTTTGAGGACATGGTCTGGATAATCGGTGATGTTTTGGCCTTTTAAGCTTAAAAGATGTTGCGAAATGTAATTTGTTATTTTCATTTTAATATAAACTCTTTTGGGTGCTACCACAATAGTGGTTTACAATTTCTGAGGGGAACTGATTTTTGCTGAAATCACATATTTTTAGAAAATATAATTATTTAAGCCCTAAAAAGTTCCATTTTAAGGATTCCAATTGAAGAGGGTTTGATCAAACCACCTTAGATCAAACCCCCTTGGATAGAACCTTGCTAGTTTTAAACCATACCTATAAATGAGTCTCCTTTACACCTATCAAAATGCTAATAAAAAATCACTTTTGATTTACCTTTTGGGGGATCAAATGAATTCATTTAAAATTTATTTGAAATGATTATGATAGTCCTCAGAACAAGCTATCCAACAAATCTAATTTTAATATGTTTTGGTTTTATTATGTATTTGTTTTTTTAGTTTTATTAAACATAGGTTTTTCATTGAAAATGAAGGTCTTTGTTCTGCACATGTGGAAAATAGCAAATTATCAAAAGAAAATTTGAAAAATATGAGTGCACCAGATATTGAAGTCCTTGATCCAACAAAAAGATTAAAATTGAATTTTGATATATACAAAAAAAGTTACGCATTATACGGTCGCGCTATGTCTGAATTGTAATTGGTTCGACTTCGAAACTTCATTAAAGAAAAAATATTCAATAAAAAAATATCTAACCAAGTGTAAGCACTAGATATTAGAGGTACAAATCTAAATTCGAAAAATAAATGATGAATATTTAGTCAATTGAGCAATAATTTGATTTTCCAAAGTTTTATGATTTAATATTTAATCAATTAGGAAATAATTTGATTTCCAAATTTGAGAAATTAATATTAAATCAATATGGGAAATAATTCGATTTCCAAATGTGAGTCTATTAGGAATATATATATTATATATTATATATATATTTATAGTACCTAAATAATATATATATATATATATATTTAAATACCACGGTATAAGAGGAGGCTTTCAGAGAACAAGGGCAAGTAGGAGTGGAGTGTAGGGACAGTGATGGAAGTTTTTTTGGGAAAGATGGCAATGGAAGTCATGGGGAAGAAGACTAGAACGACGCAATGTGATCGAGGAATGAAACGGGGAAGAAACGACCTCTAAGTTTTTTTGTCGCAAGGGAGATACAAATCTAAGAATTTTTTTTTGTTTGGTATAAACATAGCAGTTGTAGAGTATTTTTTGTAGACTGATAGTTGATTATGATGTTGGTTTTATGAAAAATTGTAATAGGTTGTTGTGGTATTATTCTGAAGGGTTTAGAACCTAGTGGTGAAGGTTTGTTTGAAAATTGGAAGGTTAGTGGATGGCTGGGGTTTGTTTAGTTAAGCATGGTGAATAGACGTCAAGGTCTGGTGGGTTACTCTGATGATATACTATTGTAATGACTTTTTAATCTATATTAATAAAATTACCTTATTACTAATAAAAAAAAATCACATTATAATATATATATGTGTATTATTTTTACTATAATATATATATACATAATATTAATATGTATTTACACATATATATCCCACCATAAATATATTGCAAGCCAGTTAGCATATTCGATATGTATATATACATATATATGTATATGTAAATTCGTAAGGAAATAATAATAATATTGTTAATATTCACATAATATAGGATGTGTGCATATATACATGTATATACCTCTATGTACACGTATGTGTAGGTATACCATATCGATGCACTTGTATGAACATATCCATCTTCCAACATACGCTTGTATCAATATGTATATACATATGGATACATGTATATACTATATATATGTATATATGTCCACTTACGATTCACTTACATCTATTTACATTACAATCATTATGATCATAATATCACAAGACATATACATAGATAAACACCACTCATAAAAGCATAAAAAAGTAGACTAGACTCCTAATGCAAACATACAGGCTACAAATGACTTACCTATAACCAACACCACTGACTCAATTCACTCAATCTAAGGTGATGTGTGTATGATCAAATAGTTCACTTTACCAGTTAACTGACCAAGCTCCTATCTTGAGTGATACTTCCCCTCCGCTTGGAGGAATGGTTCATATACTTGCATCCACTGACATAATCTCACGACAGTCACATGTTCATAACATTAGCAGTATGCATAAATATCTCAAGTTAGAACAACATAATTCAATAACCTATAATGCCATATTCCATTATGGATAACATCAATTGAAGCAACATTAAATGACACAATCATTAAATGTGAAACCACTCATATTGATAACAAAGAACAACATGTTTTATTCATCTTCTTAAATCTCTTTACAATAATTTAACCCTATTCAGTACTAATACATAGTATCTATACAATCGGGGTGTAACATACAAGATGACATCATCTAGTGTCATGCTGGCATCATAAGTGAAATTGTTCATTGGAACTGATTTGTTGCATCATTTAGGTTTAGTTCACTAGAGTTTACTTTAAAATACCAATGACTACAAACTACCTGCAAAGATTTAAATGCACATGAAATTCTCACAAAAGGTAGATGGCACTAAAATTCTGCAAGTGTAAATGTAACTCATAAGTCCACAATGTTTTGATGACCCCAAGGTTCTGACAAGGTTGAAATGACTTCAATATTCTTGTAAGTGTAGATGCAAGAATAAACTCCACAAGTGTAGTAGCAAGGTAAAAGTACTCAAGAAAACATACAAGTGGAAAATCCACAATTAGGTTCAATTGGATGGTACTTTTCTACAATTTATATATGATTACATCATTGAGTGTCATGTTGACATCATAAGGGAACTATTCATTGGAATCAATTTGTTGCATTATTTAGGTTCAGTTCACTAGTGTTTACCCATAAATTTTGATAAAATACACACAAACATCCATTTAATATACATAAAATTCCCACAAAAGGAAAATGGTGGTAAAGTTTTTGCAAACATATTGATGCATGTGGAATCCTCACAAGGTCAAATGATGTTACGATTCTTGCAAACCACTTGGACATTGAATTACCACAAGGTGGAAAAACTCATTAGAATAGGTTCCAAACATAAGGTGTAGTTCACTTGCAATTTCTTGCAAGTCCAAATGGCTCCAAGTTTTCCGCAAATGTTTGACCAATAGTAGGTTAAAAAATCACAAAACTATAACTTGCTCATTTTTTTACCAGAATTTCACCAAATTTGAAACGTGGATACCTTTTTGGCTCTTCTTCAAGATGAAACCTTTGGTTGGCCATGAATATGAGAAATTCTTCAAAATTTTCCATCAACTCCTGCAAGCAAAAATAAAAGGAAAATGGCATCAACGAAACAATTTAAGATAGCATTGGATGTAAAGGCCCTTGCAAATTTTGACCTTATTTTTCTGATTTTGAAGCTCAAGAATTTTGTTAAATATTTGCCTTGCCACTGTTGTCAGCTGGTAATTAATTCTGATTTTGTTTTCACTTCTTGAGTGATGAAAATATGGAAAGAAAGACTAAAGTAGGTATGCCAATGACTATAAAATACAAGTAGGATCTTGTGCAAAGTAATTTCAGACTTCTCAATACTTTAGGATGAATGCAAATGAGCTAAATGTTCAGCTACAACCAAGAGGCATTTTAACAAACAGTTATCATGCACCCTACTCAAAAAATTATTGAAATGCAACTAAAATATGTTTATGATTTGCAAAATCCAACTCCTCTATATTGTTGCTACAAACTTGAAGTCATTTAAAACACTTGTCATAACAATTGCAAACTCCAGCTACATTCAATGATACAATACAGACTTGAATACTGAATGAAAAATATAATGATGCTCGTAAGAGCAACGATACACTATCAAACACTCAACTATGTAATGTAATGAAATTCAATGTTGGTTGCCTTCACAAGGAGATAATTTACGATATGATTTCAAATGCAAAGGCAGTGACTCAACAATGCAAGTGTAAGTCTAAATGATAAAATTCTATGAGAACCTAGTTAGACGACTTTGGAGAAGAAATGATATCTAAGAAAACTCAGTCGAATCCTTCAAGAATTGATTATTCTCATTGGTATACCACTATGCCAATGTTTCTTGGAGTTGTACGATCTCTTTCCAAGTCAAAACGAACATCAACTAGACTAGTGGAGAGGGGCCATGCCTAAATGCAGAATGCTCAATTTTTACACTTCAATTGTTACCTTCCAAAAATGACTTCCGGAATTTTTTTTGATTAACTCCTGAAGAACACGTCTTCACTAATAAGATTCTCCACAAAGTGCCAAAATCGGATGATATTTTTTTCAGAGTCGAGTTGTCTCTATCAAAAGGCTATGCCAACAGTTGCCTGGTGAAACACGACTTTCTAGCAAGTCGAGTTGTCTCCAATATATTTGATATGGCTTCTCTTATATATATTTTTCTTTAGCATTAAAGATTGTAACCTACTATGTGTCAGATTTTTCCCAAGACTCAAATTCCTTGATAGAAGTCGACTTCAAAATAAAAGCATCCCCTTAAGCAGGACCCGATAAGAGGGACGAATTGTCTTTTTTTTGTATTTGTCTTGTCTTTTTTCAGTTCTTGAGTGAGTTGGGTGCTTGCCAGGTAGCTTGTTTGCACCTCATTTCAATTTCCCTTCAAACTGAAAATCATCTTTAAACAAACCTGCAATTCTTCTTCAAAACAAAAATCGTATTTCTCTTGCTTTTCCAAAATTTGGTCTTATGACCATTAAATTTTAGAATAATTGAATCTATAGAAAATAATCTTCTTCCTCAAATTGAATATTAATTGCAACAATATCTCAGTTTCTGCAATTATGCAAACCTTCAAAAAATGTAATACTAAACCAACTATTGCATTTAATCAACTTGCAACTTAGAAGTGCAATAATACATCAGCTATTGCACCAAATCAAATTCCTCCAATGAAGCACCTGTAGAAACCCTGGATGGATTCCTCCACAATATCCAACTAGTGTTGATATTTCACAATCAAACCTGGTATCCTAGAGTCTTCAAACCCTCACACAAGCAAAGCATTCAAGCTTCTTACCAAACTGGTAATGAGAAGTATAAACATAAGCATGCCCAAATGCCAAGCCAACAGGTCCATATAAATATTTCTCAATGACTTTCAATAAGCTTCTAGAAATATTATTATTTTATTCCCTTAAGTGACTTTATGATTTATTATTTTATTTTAAGCCACTTTATTAAATTAATTAAATATAAAATTATCTTATTATTTTAATCTATTGAAATAAATTTATAAATAAATAATTTAATACTTATTCCCTTATTTCTCTTGTTTAGCCTTTGAGAATAAATAAAGGATAAATGATCCTCAAGGTGGCTATTGAAAAGGAGACATTACAGTCCTCCCTTCTCGAAATTGCTTGTCCCTAAGCAATTGCAAATTGGGATGTTGTAGAATATGTTCGCCTTCCCACATGGCATCTTTAGTTGGCAAACTTCTCCATCTCACCAAATACCTCTTAACCACCATGTTCCTTAATATCTTCTCCTAGGTATCAACAATCTCCTTCGGAATTAGGACCAAACGCCCCTCCTCATCCAACAATGGAAACTCCGATGAAGAAGTAACTTGTTGTCCAAGTACCTTCTCGAGGCTCAAAACATGAAATGCACTATCTGTCTTACTGCTCTCTGGTAGCTCCAACTCATAGGTTACCTCCCCAGCATGCTTGATAATCCTGTAGGGTCCATAAAATTGATACTTGATATTCCTCACACTGCTCTTCCTTGAAGAATACTTCCTATAAAGCTACAAGCGAAGGTAGACCAAATCCCCAATCTCAAATATGTGCTCAACCCTATGCCAATCAGCGTATGTATCCATCTAATTATGTGTCACTTTCCAACTATCTTGGAGCTCCTACAAGATGTATTGGTTCCCCTAAATCCAATACTTAGGCTTAGGAGCTCTATACTCCCCAAAATCCAAGTCAAAACCTGTCTCATTGAATAGCTCCCACCAAACAGCACAAAGGAACCTATTGTCTCTATCACCAACTAAGAAACTAGGCAATCCATGCATCCTGATGATCTCTCTGAAAAATAACTTTTCCACCCAAGAACTACGGTGATGAACCTCGGGCATCCATATTGTCCTTAAACAAACTCCACCTGGATCCCATGAACTAACTAGAAATCCTCTAAACTCAACACCAATTGACTTCTGTTGTGCCACTCTGATAACCCCTAGAGTCCAATCGAACCAAATCTCAAACACCTACTTTGGAAATCAACCGACTGGAGAGAACACAGTGAGAGACATGTCAAACTTGGACTCATCTTAATAAATTGGAAATACATCATACCAAAGTGAACCCGAACTCCTCTTATTCAACCCATCTCTCTACATAATCAAATCTTGTGTATCTGGGTTGAATGAAAATTGATGAGCACACCTCATAATGCAATCAAGGTGAAAATCCCCTGATTTCGCCAAAGGAATACCAGAGTAGTCATGTGTATCCCATCCAATGTTGTCATCATCAGAAGAAGACTCACAACTCACAACCAGATGAGTTGGTCTTGCAGCCATGTCATCATTACCCCTTGCAACTATGTCAAAAAAGCCTCTATCAAGAAGCAACCGCAAGTGTCCTGACTTACTTTCAGGAGTGGGGAGAATACCATCTTGACTGCCATCAATCTCCTAAAAAGATGTTGGGACAACATCAAAATCCAGCGTGAAAGGCTTAGAAGAAATCATCTTCTTCTAATAAGACTGATCAATGTCAATCTCAAAACTGTCGATGTAGAGCCTTGTGCTCAAATCTCCAATGAAAATTGAACTTGTAGCCAAGGATGATGTGACTACATCATCAAAAATCCAATCCACACTGAGAGGTATCCTAAAAAATGTGAAAGATTCCCAACATAGGTGCATAAAAGTATATACCAACATCTATCAAGTTGCTGGCATAAACTAGAACAACACCCTGTAACCTATGAATCAGGTCCATGATGGAGCCCAACATAGTACCACTATTAGAGGATGTAAAGATCTCATCATAAGTCATTTGTCTAACTCCAAGGTGGAAATCCCATCTACCCCTATCCATCCTAATAGTTATCCTCAAAGTGTCTTATGCCAGAACTCCAATCAACAAGGTAGGACAACCATCAATCAATGAAGTAGGAGGTAAAACCCATGAAGATGGTGTTAGGGTATTGCTGCCAACATGCCTATCTCCAAACCATAGATTGAAATCAATCGACAACTCGATCATAGACCTCTCAAGATTAAGAATGATGCAACCATCACCAACTGACTCCTCTTGTCGATCCAACACAAGAGCCACTGCATTTATATCCTGAATGATAGGAGGTAACATACTGTTCTCCTTATCCTGTGCCCTAGTTGTCATAGATGACTGAGTCTTTGTTGAACATGATGAACATCTAGCCAAGATCAAATCTAAGAAGAGCTCATCAACATGAATCTTGGATTCCTGAAGGGTTAATTGAGTACTCCTCAAGGAATCACTGGAAACCATAAGCTTGTGTGAAAGATTATCTACTTCATCCTCTTTCCTTCTCAAAGCATCTGAATGAACCTCAATGAGGTTGAGAAGGTGATCACAATCTAAAAAAGGTGTAAATAATTTTCCTTCATTGTTCCCATACCTTCTTTGACTTCTTGCAAGCTATCATGAGAAGACTCTACTTCATCTCCCCTTTGTATTATCTCTAATTGAACCATCCAAAGATGATTCTCAGTCAGTTTGTGCATTTTATCTTGATGAGATAACATTGCCACAATCTCATCCTCACTCACCTTTAAATAGTTCTCCAAGTTGTGCGGACCTTTAAGTTTACAAACAACCTTCGCTTTATTAGAGGAAGCATCAAATTGTTCTAGAAGTGCTTGAGTCACACAACTGTTTTCTTCGGTTTTGTCATCCATGCACATATCCTGATTTGGAATTAGGTCAGCACTAATTCCACCTATAGAAATACCATCAATTCCCCTATCACGTGTCTCAACACAAATGGGCTCAGGTTGTTCTATGATCTCATCTTTCAACTCAGCTTCTCCACTTAATGATAGCATGTTTTCTTCAAGTAGACAAAATGGAACTAGTAGACCAAATGAGATTAACTCTTGTGCATTCATTTGTTCCCTATATTTCTCAACTTTCCACTCAACCAATCTTTTTGTGAGATCATATGTTGTGGATGAAACATGTTGCTCTCTTCTCCAAATGACTAATAAATTGGATGTAGCTATTTGCAAACATCTTCATCTTCATCAAGGATCAGGGACAAGATATTAAACATACTTATCTTCACACTGTTTGAATGATATTTCCTGATTCCAGAAATGAAGTAGTCAAACATCTGTAGAATCAAATTGTTGCACCGAAATTGTGCAAGAGGTAACATGCCCTAAGTTTCTAGGTCATAAACTCCAAGATCTTTACGCTTTGACCAAAGGTAGAAATTTTTACATAATTTAACCCTTAAAAACTATCCACCATCACCTGAAGTATTACATTCATAGTATCATTACTATATGGTGTTGTAGGAGTTATAAACCTTACAAATTAAACAATGCAAGAGGCAACTGTAAGTTTAACCTCTTCATCTTGATGTTGTAAAATTTTTGGTTTAACCAAAGAACTCACCAAAGGTCTTGTAGCCTTATACATTGCTTGAGAAGTTGATTGTCCAACCTTACACAAACAACTTTCAAACTCCTCCAAAATGTTAAGAAGAGATGCTTTAACATGTAAGAATTTCAGTTTTTCACCAACAAACTTCAATCTCTCATGAAAAATCTTGATGGCCTCCCATTCTTTGTTCCACTCTTCCAATTTTTCAATCAGTTTATTTTGTTCTTTCACTCTTTTTTCCATACCAATCTATTGTTGAATCAATGATTCCATGAAAGCTTTATCTGAATTGCTAGAAGTAGCCATGTAATCCAGCTGAATTTTTTGATATGTTTTGATTAGTTGAAACCAAGATCAACTACTCGATAGGCTGGAATAATTCTTAGCTCTGATACCATTGTAAAGAGCCTTGCAAAGTTTGACCTTATTTTTCTGATTTTCAAGCCCATGAATTTTGTCAAATACTTGTCTTGCCACTGCTCTCAGCTAGTAATTATTTCTGATTTTTTTTTCACTTCTTGAGTGATGAAAAGATGCAAAGAAAGACTAAAGTAGGTATGCCAATGACTATAAAATGTAAGTAGGATGTTGTGCAAAGTAATTTCAGACTTCTCAAGACTTTAGGATGAATGCAAATGAGCTAAATGTTCAGCTATAGTCAAGAGGCATTTTAACAAATAGTTATCATGCACCCTACTCAAATAATGATTAAAATGCAACTAAAAGATGTTTATGATTTGCAAATTCCAACTCCCCTATATTGATGCTATGAACTTGAAGTCATTAAAAACACTTGTCATAACAATTGCAAACTCCAACTACATTTAATGATACAATACAGACTTGAATACTGAATGCAAAATATAATGATGCTTGTAAGAACAGTGATGCACTATCAAATGCTCAATTATGTAATGTGATGAAATTTAATGCTAGTCACCTTCACAAGGAGATGATTTATGATATGATTTCAAATGAAAATGCAATGACTCAACAATGCAAGTGTAAGTCTAAATGATAAGATTTTATGAGAACCTGGTTAGACGACTTTGGAGAAGTAATGATATCCAAGTAAACTCAATCGGCTCCTTCAAGAATTGAATCTTCTCATTGCTAGACCACTGAGCCAATGTTTCTTGGAGCTATGTGATCTCTTTCCAAGTCGAAATGAATATCAAATGAACTGATGGAGAGGGGTCATGCCTAAATGCAGAATGCTCAATTTTTACACTTCAATTGTTGCCTTCCAAAAATGACTTCCAAAAGTTTCTATGACTAACTCTTGAAGAACATGTCTTCACCAATAAGATTCTCCACAAAGTGCCAAAATCAGATGATATTTTTTCAGAGTCGAGTTGTCTCTATCAAAAGGTTGTTTCAATAGTTGCCTAGTGAAACACGACTTTCTAGCAAGTCGAGTTGTCTCCAATGTATTTGATATTGCTTCTCTTACATATATTTGTCTTTAGCATTAAAGACAATAACCTACTATGCATCGTATTTTTCCCAAGACTCAAATTCATTGATAGAAATCGACTTCAAAATAAAAGCATCCCCTTAAGCAGGACCCGATAAGAAGGACAAATTGTCTTCTTTTTATTTTGTTTGTATCTTTCTTGTATTTTTTTAGCTGTTGAGTGAGTTGGGTGCTTTCCAGGTAGCTTGTTTGCACCTGATTTCAATTTCCCTTCAAACTAAAAAATGATCTTTAAACAAACCTGCAATTCTTCTTCAAAAATTGATTTGCCAAAGAATTGAAAATATATCTCAAAAATCGTATTTCTCTTGCTTTTCCAAAATTTGGTCTTATGACCATTAAATTTTGGAATAATTGAACCTGTAGAAAATAATCTTCTTCATCAAATATAATATTAATTACAACAATACCTCAGCTACTGTAGTTATGCAAACCTTCATAAAATGCAATAATAAACTAGCTATTGCATTTAATCAACTTCCAACTCAGAAGTGCAATAATACATTAGCTATTGCACCAAATCAAATTCCTCCAATGAAGCACCTGTAGAAACCCTTGATGGATTCCTCCACAATCTCCAACTAGGGTTGATCTTTCACAACTGAACTCGGTATCCTAGAGTCTTGAAACCCTCAGACAAGCAAAGCATTCAAGCTTCTTACCAAACTGGTAATGAGAAGTATAAACATAAGCATGCCCAAATGCCAAGCCAACAAATCCGTATAAAGATTTCTCAATGACTTTCAAGAATCTTCTAAAAATATTATTATTTTATTCCCTTAAGTGACTTTATGATTTATTATTTTATTTTAAGTCACTTTATTAAATTAATTAAATATAAAGTTATCTTATTATTTTAATTTATTGAAATAAATTTACAAATAATTAATTTAATACTTAATCCCTTATTTCTCTTGTTTAGCCTTTGGGAAGGAATACAGGCTAAACGATCCTCAAGGTGGCTATCGAAAAGGGGACATTACATTGGAATTGAGTGTATTTGTCACCTAAGGGGAACACACCTTCAAATAAGGTGAACTTGTTGAGGAGCATCAAAATATTAAGTCTTTTGAGGCTTAAGGATTCAATAAAGGATAGCATTGGAATTGGGAAGGCTTGTATATTTAGCCCACAAATGAGTTTGATAGAGAAACAACATTTTTCATTAACTAAAGAAATTTGAACTAATAGATTTAGTCATTGAATCTTTGAGCTCCACGATTGGTTTTCCTTTAGATTCATATATTAATATTTAGCTTGTCTCTTCAAAGTAGAATCCTATTGAGAAAGGTAGAATGAAGAACACTGGTAAAAAGACAAATGTTACAAATTTTAAACAAGGGAGGCTTATTTAGAGAGAAACTCATTCTTGAGAAAAATAAGAGAAGTAGCATGGGAGAGCATAAGACCTTGGAAAATATTTTAGGGCCTAGAAAACATAAGAAATGAGTTTTTATTTTCTCTTTGTGGGGATGAGTAGACTCGTTAAGAATAGTTGGTTTGAATTTGATTTAACTATTTTATTTGGGAGTGAGCTTTTGTTGATGTCCTCATGAAGATTATTTATTGGAATATTAGAGGGATTAATAGCCCACATAACTAGCATCTAACTAAGAGTTTTGTAATTGATAATAAGATTGATATCCTCCTCATTCAGTAGGTCAAGATGTTTGATTCTACTTTTTCCCAAATTGCTAGTAAAATTTGGCATGAAGTTGAGTTTTGTATTAGCCCTATGGAGGGTTCCTTAGGATAGATTGTGATGATGTTGAATATTATTTTCCTCTCAAGAAAAAGAGTGATTTATTGTAGAAACAAGTTGATAATTTTATTTACAAAATTTATTTATAATGATAATTGGATGTTGATCAATTCTATGCTCCTAATTATAAGTGTGTGAAAACATTATTGTGGGATAACCTTACAAATGCGATTTGATTTCAGAATGATTGTAATTGGATGATTAGGGGATATTTTAATACCCCAATTTTTCCTTCTAAAATATTAGGAGGTCTTGATGATTATTTTGAAAGTATGATGGATTTTGTTGATTGTTTATCCTTTATTGGTCTCATGGATGTGGAGCTCCAATAAACTTATTTTACCTGGTCCAATAGGAGAATGGGAAATAACCTTATATAGGTTAAGCGAGACAAATTTTGAATCTCAAGTACTTAGAATATTCCACCTAATCTTAGTCTTAAGTATCTCCCAAGAGTGGGATCTGGCCATGTAAACCTCTTCTTTTGCAATGGGATAATCAAGTAAGAAAATGAACTTATCCTTTCAAATATGAAATAATGTGGGAAGTGTGGATATAAAATCCCTTGAACTCCCTTTGGGGTAATAGTAATATTTTGCTTAGCTTCCACCTACGCCCCATATATTTAAATATATTTGGTCCCCTTTTTGAAGAGCTTCTCTCAATGTCGCCATGTGTCCGTCATGCGCTCCTCGCAAGGATTTCATCCCTTGATTTTCTACCGAGCTTCACCATGCTTCCACATGTCAGCACCACACACCTTTGAGGCTTGCTTCCCTTCGATTTTCTATCGAGTTGTGCTCGCGTGCCACGTATCATCATTCCGTGTACACCTTTTTGGAAGACCCCACAGTCAGTGTGGGTAACAAATATTTCTCCACAAGGATTTCATCAAAGGGAAGGAAGGAACGAGCAACAAGCCTCGCCCTATTGCCACGTGTCCTAACTGACTTTGTGGGAAAGTGACACAGGTTTACATGGGAGTTTGTTGCTTCTACACTAGGACCACCACCATCATTTGTAGGAGATGCATCTAGCTCGAAGGTGACTACATTCTATGGCTTGAAATATTTTCTATTGCAACGGCCTAGGGAAATCATTCCGATGGACATAATTGCTCTTTTCATGGAATATTTTATGTTACTGGCCTTCAGGCAGTGGGAGGGTGACGCCACAATAGTGGTTTACAATTCAAATGAGGAAGGAAAACTCACAAAAAATGACCCCAAGGAAAAAAATGTGATTTTTGGGGATCGTACAAACCTACTGGTTTGACTGAACCCATAAGGGGATCGTACAAACCTACTGGTTTGATTGAACCCATCCCCCCCTATCCCTCATCCCCCCCTGAGACAAAAAAAAACCTAAATTTTGGCACTTCAAAGCTTGGGTTGACGATGAAAATGGAGGAATCTTCACAAACCCAACTAGAATCAAGTAGTCCTCAGAACAAGTTATCCAATGAATTTAATTTTTATATGTCTTGGTTATATTATGTATTTGTTTTTTAGTTTTATTAAACATAGGTTTTTCATCGAAAATGAAGATCTTCATTCTGCATGAAAAAATAGCAGATTATCAAAAATAAAATTGAAAAATATGAGTGCACTAGATATTAAAGTCCTTGATCCAACAAAAAAAAAAAATTGAATTTCGATATATACAAAAAAAAGTTACATGTTATATGGTCGCGCTATGTCTGAAGTGTAATTGGTTTGACTTTGAAACTTGATTAAAGAAAAAATATTCAATAAAAAACTATCCAACCAAGTGGAAGCACTAGATATCAAAGTTAAAAAACTAAATTTGAAACAATTAGAATTTTATCCTTCATGGAAAAAAAGTTATGCGTTATACGGTGTGCGTCACTTTTTAAAAATGTTGTTTTTTGAAAAAAAAATCGTGGGAGATGGTAAAAGAAGTGCAATCTAATTCCAAAATTGTTGAAAAAAATATTTTTAGAATCTAAAGACAAAATGTGATGAGACTCTAGTTTGCATCATCTTCAAATTCCTCATGGTTTAGCCGCTATAGGTGCCTGAATGTGAAGATTTATTTAAAAATAATAATTTCAGTGTCCAGTTTGGCCAAAAATTGTAAACCACTATTATGGGATCACCCAGGATCATTTTCTATAAATACTTCTTTCTATAAATGAGTTCAAAACATACAGAAAAATAGTGAAAGACACCAGGCCTTTTGTGTTCTTTTTAGATTATTGTATAAGACTCACAGACTGTGCCATTGTTCGACCTTTTTGTTTCTTAGCTATTTGATAAAACATTATATTGTGTCATTCTTGTACTAGGTAGTTTATTTGTAGAACTTCTATAATTTCAATATAATTTTGTTGATTTAGACCGTGTCTTGGACTCTTCTTTTCAGTGAATGTGTACGGGAGTTATTTTATGTTATTTGATAAATTATTTAGGTTTTTCCTCTTTGATTTATGTTATCCTTGGACATAACAGATTGTTGAACATCCCTTAAATCCCATCCAAAAGATAGATTTACCATGCCCACACCTACATCTTGGTGCATTGCCTTAGTTAGATCTTTATTTTATATATTTGCTTCTTTTTCCCATTCCAAACCCCAAATTATAGAAGAAGCCGACTTCTTTAAAAACCTAGAGGTTACTTAGTTTAGCGCAATTGGTACCCCCATTAACTAAGTTTCCCATTAAGCTATTGCTTGTCAAATTTTGGCATCAATAGTTTCTTTTTTTGGCATGCCCGATGGGATTGCTTAAATGTGCTTAAACCTAAAGTGGGTGTATGAGCCATCGACCTGTTACTAGATCCCAAACAACAAATAACCCTGGCTTGCTAGTGCCATCGCTAGTAATAGTACAAACTAGAACCCATCCAGTAAACATTTTGATCCCTCCACTAGCCATGTTTCCAATTGCTAACAAAAATTATGTGGCATGGGATGTCGGAAGCCCCCTTGTAGCACCAGTAGCACCCGCCATCTGGGCCCCTATCCCAACCTCTTCTTTAAAAGCTATACCAAAATTCATCGGGGATGGCTCAAAAACACCATCTGAACACCTGCAAGATGTGGCAGACGTGTGTTTGGTGCATGGTGTTACTGACCAAAATATATTACTAAGGTTGTTCGCAGCCTCTTTCAAAGGTAAGGCGCTAGATTGATACCACACTCTACAAGCTAACACTATTGGTACCTAGGATTAGCTCGGAGATCCTTTCTATGAAAAGTTTTCGAATGATGGAGATCGATCTTCACTATATCATTAGCTGGTGACCATAAAGTGTGCCCCATATGAAGCCATGGCTGACTTCAATGCCTAGTTCCACACAACTTGGCAGAGGATCCAAACTTCTATTCACCTACTGACTGAGTTGGCATTCATGTTCTACCTAAAATCCATCAATTTTGACATCTCGATGATGATCCAGTCCCTTACTGGAACCACTCTACCGGATGTGTACAGCATCGCTATTAAAGAAAAGAACAACTTGATCGATGCCAGAAAGCTACCACCTCGACCCACTATGCCTATATTTCCAGACATATCGATTCTCGCCCAGGAAGTAGCATCTACCAGTGCACCCACTCCTCCTCAATCTATGTATGCATATTCGAGCGTACAACAAAATGTTGCTTCTACATCTAATCCTTCAAGGGATGAGATGAGCAACATCAAGGAGTTACTGCAAAGTATCTCAAATGAAGTAACTACCATCAATCGTAATCAGTCCATGCCCTAGAAGCTAGTTTACCAAAATTACCAAGGTGGAAGACCTTCCTACTAGTAGAACCGGTACCAAGGAGGTACGTGCACGAGTCTGTAAGCTTAACCGAGTAATCGGATGGTTCCAGTCCCAACTCCACTACCTAATGTCCCACCGAGTTCAAATAGAGAGTTGGTAATGGGGAAAAATCTCATTAATGATGTCAACCCTTGGTGCTTCCCCGACGATGTGCATATGCCCTGAAACTGTCTTCACGACAACCTACAACAAAAGGTGGTAGAATAGTGCAGTCAGGGTGCAACGTCAAGTTCAAGAGGTTATGCATATACTTCTCCACAGATGGAAAACATGGTGCTTACCGCTCAAATGCAAGGGATGTCCTTGGAACAAGAAAATGACATAGCTCCCAACCATGTGCTTTTCTCATGGATGGAAGGAGAAGAGGTGGTATTTGAAAATGAGGCATCTACTTTGGAGACCCGACAAATGCATTTAGATTATAACACTCACTCAAAGAGAAGATTCACGGGAAAGTCGGTCACTCCGCAGCCTAGAAGTGTTCCCGACCAACCTCCTAGTCCTTCCATAATTTCTCTGCAACCGCACTTGTGCAAGGAGATTGTTATATTCAAATCCACCGCCATTCAATGTGGTGGAACAATTGAAGAAATCCTTTACTAACATGTCCCTTTGGGATATATTAGCTATTCTGGAGCAGAAGTCATTGCTGCAAAAAGCCCTCTGGGAAGATGTAGTTATTGAACCAATAGAGAAATCACTCAAGGGAAAGATCATTGTTCCACCAACTCATGCAAAATTTCTCACAAATAGTACAGAGGAGGCCTCTACTGAAGTCAAAGATAAGCCAAAACCAAAGCCCTTTTTCCTAACTCTTATTGTGGGGAAGAAATTATTACACAATTTTATGATTGACTATGGTGCTAGCACCACAGTCATGCCCAAACAGATAGTTGAAGCCTTAGGACTTAGCTATGAACCTTTAAAAAGAGGGGTTATGCAGCTTGATGGGAACAAGGTTGAGACCATACGTGTCATTAAGAACCTCCCCTTGACTCTATTCTCCTGCCCTAGTATCACAGTTCCCCAAGATACCATGATCATAGATGTTCCCCTCATGTTCGATCTTTTCTTATCCTGGGAATTCACTTCAAAGATAGGTGGATATATTTCTTTGGATTGGTCACACTTGATCCTTAGGATCAAGCATGGAGCTAAAATGAAAATAATATCCGAACCTTTACATTTGGAACATTGGTCGATGAATCCATGATCAACTTTGAGGCTACTCATACCTCTTTCACCAAAGAGGAAACGTATTGTACTGAGATACTAGAGGATGAGGAGATGACTGGAGACCGGAACGATCAAGAAGAAGTCCTCTTGAGTGAATATATAGACACTGATCCTTTTGGTAACTATCATGCCACCAGATTGGGGACTTATATCATCTATGATGAAGATCAAGTGATCCCGAAGGTTGTCAAGGAATCCGAGAATTGTCCAGCCTCAGAGATATGGACACTGCATTTTGATGGAGTGAGATGCAAATTTGGTGCAAGAGCCAGGATATGTTTGACATCGACATCCAATGAAAATACACTCCAGTCCTTTCACTTCCAATTCACTTGTTCGAACAATGAAGTTGAATATGAAGGCTAGTGCAAGGTTTAAGCCTTGCAGAGTGGATGGGCATTAAGCAAATAATGGTGTTCAGAGACTCTGAGCTAGTGGTCAATCAAGTGCAAGGGATTTCCACAGCCAAGAATGTTCGCATGAGATCCTATAGACATAGATTCTAGGACCTGATTGAAAGCTTCAAAGCCTTCAATATCCAGACAATTCCCAGAGAGAAAAATACAAATGCAGACCACATGGCAACAATCGGATCTCAATTCGATCCTACTTCCGACTTAATTTATAACATACACTTTGTTCGAGTGATTTTCCGGTCGGCAATCCTAGATAATGATCAAAGTTGGAAAGTGTTCAAAAGTGATGAACACATCACCTCATTCATCCAACAATTGGGAGAGTTCACTGAGCAACTCCAACCAAGAATTGTTGAGGCATATGAAGGGAAAATTATTCAGTTAAGGTCCAACAAAATCCCAAAAGGATTGGTCACCTTCGAAAACACATTCAATTGTGATGATGCAAGAATTGACAAGAGGAGGTTTGTAGCAGACAAAAGCGACTCTACAGATCTTCAGGTCAGAGATGGAAGGAGGCTCAAAGTTGGAAAGGATGTCCTGTAACATGATAAAGAAAGACTCATCCATTTCTATGGGAAATATTAAGGAGTAGTGGCCTGGTCATATGATGACCTCAAGGGATACAATCCTAAAATCATCCAACATACTATAGAATTAACAGAAGGAGAAAAACCTATCTACTAGAAGCAAAGGCCAGTAAATCCAAAGATTGAAGCCTTGATGGTGCAAGAGCTAACAAAACTAATTCAATTCCAGACCGTTTTCTCGATCAAGCCCAGTACATGGGCATCTAACCTAGTTCCTATCTGAATAAAGAATAGAGACATTTGCCTATGTGTTGATTTCTAGGACTTGAACAAATCATCCCTAAAGGACCACTATCCCTTGTCTTCCATGGAGTTTATCTTGCAAGCAATGGCAGGGTTAGAGATGTTTTCTCTACTGGACGACTTCTTCGGTTACAACCAGATCCGGGTAAAAGAGGAGGACCGACACAAAACAACGTTCATTGCTAAGTGGGGAACATTTGCATATGCGAAAATGCCCTTTGGCCTCTCAAATGTAGGAGCCACCTTCCAACAAGAAATGGATATCGCTTTTAGGGATTTGATCAATAAAATCATCTTGATCTACCTAGATGATCTTATAGTATTCTCCAAGCATAAGCATGATCATTTTGATCACCTTGAACTAGCCTTTACAAAATGCCAAGAGTTTGGGATATCCATGAACCCAAAAAAATGTGTTTTCAGAGTGCCACAAGGAAAATTATTGGGACATGTAGTGTCCAAAGATGGAATTGCAATCGATCTGGAGTGGGTAAAGGCAATCAAAGAGCTTCCCCTTCCAGTCAATAAGAAGGGAGTTCAGTCATTTTTGGGAAAGGTAAATTTTGTGAGCAAATTCATTTATGATTTTGCAAGAATAATTAGACCTATCACTCTAATGCTCAAAAAGGATCGATTGTTCAAATGGAAAAAGGAAGCTAGAGAAGCCTTTGAGAAGGTTAAGGACGCTATTTCTTCAAATCCTGTGCTGGTAAATCTAGACCTATCAAAGGACTTCATAATGTATGTATTCAGTAGCAAATCCAGCATTGCTACTATTTTGGCCCAAAAGGATGATGAAGGAAAGGGAGAACATCTGATAGCATTTCACTCCCAGACCTTAAAAAATTATGAGATGAACTACAACTTCGTCAAAAGGAAAGCGTTTGCCATTGCTAAGGACTCAAGAAGTTCTGACACTTCATATCTTGCAACAAGGTGATTGTATATGTTGCACATTCCAGTGTGCATGAGTATATCATGGAGGGAGAAATCAATGAAAAGAGGGCCAATTGGATCACTAAGATCTTCGAATATGATATTGAGGTCAAGTCCATAAAGATTGTCTAAGGAAGAGGATTGTGCGAGTATTTGGCACATGATGAAGATATGGTAGCTAAAGAAGAGCAACCTGAACTTGTTCTAACAAATGAACCCAAGTCTGAAGGTTATTGGCTAACAAATAGGGTAAGATTAAAGAAGATTATATAGATTGAAAAACAACGGATATGCACTTATTGAAGGGGTCCTCTTCAGAAGGAACTTCAATGGCGTTCTACTATGGTGTGTCAACATAGAACAAGCAAGGAAAATTCTTGACACTTTCCACAGTAGTCCCGCAGGCGGACATTTCTTTGTAAGGACCACCACTATCAAAATTATGTGTGTCAGATATTTCTGGCCTACACTATTCAATGACTCATACTCTTTGGTTAAGGCCTACAAGGAATGCCAATTCTTCATGCCAAGGAGGAAAAACTCAGCAATGCCTCTCAACCCGATAGTGGTTGATGAACCCTTTGCACAATGGGGCCTTGATTTTATCAAGATGATTAATCTTGTTTCCAGTGTGGGACACAAATGGATCCTCACGGCTACAAACTACTTTACTAGGTGGACTAAGGCCATGCCCTTAAAGAATGTAGTGGAGTCAAAGATTGTGAACTTCCTCGAGGAACTGGTAACAAGATTTAGCCTACCAAAGACCATCATCTCCAACAATGCCAAGGATTTCATTTGTTCTAAGGTATGTCAATTCACACACGTACATGGCATATTCTTGAAAACATCTCCAAACTACTACCTGCAAGGAAATGGCCTAGCCGAGTCAACTAATAAAAATTTGGTCTGACTCATTAAAATAATCGAGTCAGAACATCAAAGAGAGTGGCACAAAAATGTCTGGGCAGCGCTCTGGGCAAACCACATAACTCCTAAGAAAGTCCTCAAGAATTCACCGTATGAGTTAGTATACTAGAAACAAGCACTATTGCCCATCTCCATGGAGATTCCTACACTACAGTTGCTCAAATTCCTAGAGGTTGAGGAAAATGGATCCATGGAGGTCTGATTGGCCGAGTTAGTGGAAGTACAAGAAAAAAGAGAAAAGGCCCTAACAACCATGTCTAACTGCCAATAGGTGGTTTGATAAGAAAACCTTAGACCGCGATCTCAAATGTGGAGACCTAGTGCTAAAGTTTAATGAGAGGGCCACAAAGCCTAGCCAACATGGAAAATTCGATAGTCTGTGGGAAGGCCCTTTTAGAATAATTCAATGAAAGCAACACAACACATTCAAATTATAAAATATGGAGAAAGAGGCATGGGGATTCTGATTAATGGAATCCACCTCAAATTTTTCAATTAAGCCTTATTAATTGTTCAGCCTGTGTAAATATGTAATTATTGTAAATTTTCCTTTGTGTTATTTTGTTCGTTCGGTCTTTCCAAGCAACCCACATGTAGAAAATTGAAAATGAACCCATATGCAAAATTGAAAAGGTACTCAAAGAAGCAGAGAAAAGGGAACCCATAATGCAGAATAGCAAAAAGTAAAAGAGACAAAAATTTAGTAAAAGTTATATATTCATTTGATAGTATCATATGCTTCGATATTACACTTCCAAAATGGCTCTGAGGCCATACTTTTAAAAGTATATCTATATACTAGCAATTTTTATATATGGTAAAAGCCTTGTCTAGGAATATATACAAAAAACATATGAAAGGTGTTGAGTCTTAAACAACAGTAGTAGGAGCATCATCAACATCGGCATCTGGGACAACTTCATCAACAAGATCGTTAACTGGAGTAGTAAGATCATGAACAACAACAGGGGCATTGATAGTAGCAATGACCAGTGGTGGAGGAAACACTAGGTTCCTAAAATTAGTGTACCACTCTACGTCATAGAAAAACACTACATTGTAGTAGCGTAGTAGAAAGTGGTAGGAACGAGTGACCCTCTGGCGGTGCTCTTCATGTGATAGAATGCAAAATCCACTCATAAATGACACCCACGACACCATAGCATCTTCTTAAATATTTTGCGGAGGTCAATTGTCGTAGGAATACCCAGGCCATACACCGCATTCACCAAAATCTCTCCAAGACCGCCAAGGTACCACTTCGGAAATATTTCGAGTGTGATTCATAGAATCATCGGCTTGGGGACCTGTATATCAAGTAAGGAAGCAACAAAGTGAGAGAAAATGTTGGTATTGACCCTATACTTGTCTTCGTACTCTACACAATCCCTACCCAATATCCATTTCATTGCTATGATAGCCAATGAATGCTTGTTCTTCGTCATTCATTTCAAACACCTGTTAGAAACTTCGCCTAAAAGGGTCATCTGAGACTTCTTTCTAGTGAACCTAATAGGAGTATTCATGACACCTAATTCTACCCAACTACCCAAGTGCTAATTCTTCCCAATTGCTAAGTACAATTTTTGTTGTTGTCTTCGGGTCTATTTATAGAAATGTCTGAGGTACCTATGTGCCATAACCATGATGCTAGTTGAGTATTAACTTGAAAAACCCCACCAAGAGCCTACTCAAATTTCCCACCTAGTTGTGTCTGCCATGTATAGATTGTTGTGTGCGAGGTTAAGGAGAGGTAATTAATTAGTACAAGTTGGTCGAAGTCCCAAGTGATTTCCCATACAATCAAGTGTTGATGTGTCACGATGCAAGTAGGTTTCAGCCTTTGAGGCAGAACTCAAATCTTTTCAAAGTAATCATTGCATATTTGGCTTAATCATTATTTTTAGGATATTAATTGCCAAGCATGTGAAAGGTTTATAAGCTTTCAATCGTCGGCTCAATTTCCCAAGAAAATCATGCCATAGGACATGCTTACTAACTATCATTATGAATTCTTGTCTTTTCAAAAGGGCAAGAAATTCATTTTGCATAAGCAAGGGAGCTAGCAGTACATGCCGAATTTAATGCAAAAAGGCTACCGTTGTTTCTAACTTTAGTCTTAGAAAAAGCTAAGTGTTGCATGCAAAAGAATAAATAGTGTGAAAAGATTCCTAAGTACGCTATCCAGTGCCAAGAGTTTTGAGTGTAGAATTGTTGAAGAACATAAGAGGAATAGAAGCAACCAAGTTTAGAGAAATAATTGTCAATGATGCATTGTTCTTGAATGAGTCGAACCCGAACAAAGAACAAGAATCCATTTGAATTTGTGTTCAGTGCAAGCCTTTTATTGGTGTTATTTTTTTAGGTTTCATTCATCCAATACTGGTGTGTTTCGAAGAAGGGTAATTTTGAAGAGAGGAAGGGACATTGTTTTATCATAGAAATCCACAGCAAAAGGAAATGGCCCAAAATCCTCAAATTGAAGCTCAAGGCGAGGAGACCCAAATCTTGTTTAACACCATGTGTACGACACCCATGGCCAATATTTTTTATGATACCTCTTACGCTTCACCTGTAATACTAGAGAAGTTGAACTGGACTCACACGAGGGATATGGAAAATTAGAAAACTCACAGGGACTAGATCCAAATAAAGGAAGAATGGGATCACATTCATGATCCCATCCTCAAAACCAACCCTAAGGGTCTTAGGGAAGCAACTTGTGAAAGAATTAAAGTGGCCACTAGTGAACGCTAGTTGGTATACAAGCAATGGTTCTGCGGACTCCCGTAGTATATGTTCTCTTTTGTGCATTATTGCCCAAAGCTAGTTCATGAGGGAATTCAGTGTTTCAACCTAGATACCAACACCATTGAAGGTCACGAGATGAGATTTATAATCAGCGAGGAGGCTATCAGAGACATGTTGTGCATCCCAAGAAGGGGCTCTAGAGTAGAAAGGATGGAGTCATTCACTCCAAAAAAAGGGGAACACTTCTAGAGAGGCAGAGATCAAGCTATGGATTTTTATAACCAGAAAACCCAAAGATCTAAGGAAGATTTGGCAAAGCCGCCAAAAATTCCAGTCACGCACATCACTTTTAAACTGGATATGCAGGATGCCTTCTCTATGATGGCTTTTATTTGCAGCATGGACGAGGAAAAATGGGTGCAAGAGTTCCAACTGGGTCTGGGTTTTCAGTTGAGGAGGCAACATTCCTTATTCTGGTATGACTTCACGGAAGTCATTGTCTGAGAAATGATGAGCCAAATCAAGGAATACAAAACACATCATAAGTTCAGGTTTCCTTCTCTCCTTGCTCATATATTTTTACATCAAAACACTGACTTCCTTAAAAAACATATGAGGTTAGCTATTTTTTATGAAAAGGGAGTTACAAGGCTAGTTTATGTATGGACTCCTCTCCTCTCTGCAACCTATGACTATTATGGATTCTCGAATTATTTATTGAATCTGATTCTACAAGACTTGAGTGAGAATGGCGGTCTTTATCGACTCTCTGCCAACCAAATAGGGTGGATGCAGAGTTTCACTCCTAAATGTGACTAGTTTATCGAGGAAGATTTCACATTCATACAGATGTGTGGCTTTACCAGGGAATTGTTCCAGCTCCCAACATGCATCACAGATCAGGTGTTGGCCCTTGAGATGTTATGAAAAGTGTTGGTTATTGACTATACCTTTTGTGAAGGGAAGGCCAAGAAGAAAGGATTTTTCTTCTACCCACTAAGTTTTAAAATGGTGGTTATGGAAAAGAAGCAGACATATAAGTTGCTAGAGGCAAAGTTGGCTCATCTAGGGCTAGTATTGATTTGCAACAAATGGAAATATAACCCCAACAATGAAATAGCAAGCATAAATGTTCGGGTAACTCACAGCCCCCGGCCTTACCGGGAAAAGCGGCTGAATCCCCTATTAGACCAGGATGATATATTTATAGACCTAGTTCACATTCCCACAAAGGATAAAAGGCCATCATGGCTCAATTTCTATTTCCCTTCGGTGAAGTTTAATGAGAAGTTTCAAATCGGTGCCACCCTTCGCAATGAATTGGTCAAGCAATGGTTGTGGAGTGAGGAAAATATTAGATATTTCTGGATTTACAGTCAAGAAATCAAGTGTCGTGATGCCCTATTCCAAGATGTAGACACGAATGACAAATTTGATACTTTGTGGAATAGAGCACATGATGATACCGACACAAGCGATGATGAGGAAATTGACCTGGAGGAAGCTATAAATATAAACAGAAGGGGAAGGAGAAGGAAAAGGAAGAGAAGGTGGCCCTAGCATAGCAAACTGGACAAGCAACGAAGCAGCCTAACACAACTACTTTGAAGCTATGGGTGAATATATCATATTCAGGAGCCTCACAGAAATGCTCATGGGTTGTGAAGAGACCTAGAGGTCAATCCCAACAACTTGGAGGTCTTAGAGGTGGAAGATTCCCCACCAAACAAAAGGCAACGCATAGATGCAGCTTCTGGAGAGAGTTCACAAGGACCTGCAATGAGCCAAGGATCACAGTCGTCTGCAGCTCAGGTATCTTTCTCTTGCCCTCTTCCTGATTCACAATCTCTAGTTTCTTTTGTTGTCTCTGCGTCACCCATCACCTCAAGTGTCGGACTTTCTTTCTCTACTTTTGTTGCAATGGTCGCGGGAGGTTTCTCCCAATTCTCCCAAGTGGGACAATTTTCTTTTACTCCCCCACGGGTTATTCCACCTTTCGTCGAAGTGCAATCTACAACCGCTATTGCTACACCTTTTACATCCACTGCGTCGGCTCTAACCCAGCTTGCTCAGCAAATGGAGTCTGTTGTACCTCTGCTACCGCCACCACTTCCCATGAGTCCTCCCACCACTTCATAGACTAGGCCTTGGTATATTCCCTCTTTCTCCCCATTGACGCTCTCTCTTCCAAAGAAAAAATCAGTCGGAACCACTACTCTCTCATTCCCTTTTGTTATTCCTCCTAGTGCACCCTTTACGAGCGAGCTCATTAGATCGCTAGCAAAAAATTTGTCAGAGGGCGATAGAACAAGACAAGCATGAGCTCTCAAGCTCCAGAAGCAGAGGGACAAGGATGCTAAGAGGCCGACAAAGCCAAAGGTGTAGACACTTTTCAATGAGGCTCAATAGTCATTGCACTTTGCAACCATGCATTTGAACGCCATCAAGCCCCAGGGAGATATGTGACATGAACATTACACCATCCATGCTATGGGACTCAATCTATGCACAACTCGATCGCAAGATAAAGTTGAGCTCACGGAGGAGACCCAACGTGTGGTGACCACCGAATTTCTCAAGTATGGTCGCCAACTGAAGAGGAAAGAAGATGAGCTAAAAAATGTTAAGGAAAGGATAGAGGTCCTACTAATGAAGGACAAGGCAAGAGACGCTGAATTTGCATGCTTGTCACATAAATCACAAGCGGAATAGGCTAGGCTCCAAGAGGAACTTGCAAAGTTTCAATCCCAAGATCCCAACTTGGTCGATGATTTGCAGCAGAAAAAATCAAGAATTACAGGACCAGTTGGCGCAGGTACAAGAGGAGATGTAATGAAAGAACGAAGAGTTTCAATGTCAACGTGCTAAATTGGAGCAAATAATGCAATAGAAGGAAGTGGATTTTCAGGGCCGAAAAGCTCAATTCAAGAAGGAAATCCAAGAGGTAAGGCTCTCCTTGGATAGGGAATCTGCAACTAGAAGCCAAGCTGAGGAAAAATGGCTTGCTAAGTTGAGAACCCTGCAGGAACAACTCTCCACTATGGACAAGAAAATTGTAGAGCTAACGTAGGATGTTAGGTTGAGGGATGCAAAAATTGGTCTTTTGAAGAGTCCTCCCCAACCCCTTGCTGCCCAATCAGACCTCCTTCTAGTAGCCAAATAACTATATATTTCATACTGGGAAAAGGTCAAGGCCTTCTATTTGACTCTTCGGTCGATGCTTCAATTCATGGTGAAAGAATCAAGTTTGAGCAGGGAGGTTCATGGAACGATTGAAAAGTTCCCACAGTTCATTGTGGAGAAGGTTCCCAAGGCAGAAAAGTTGCTAGATAAGTTGTACATAGTACCGAATGAGGACTTAGTGAGTGCAGGGATCGAGGACCAAAAGTTAGTTGCTAAGATAGAAAAATAATTCATTCCTTTCCACACAACCATCCTCCATTCTAGCGATTTCTCTACCACACTGGGCCGAACTATGAACAACATGCAGGCGAAATTATCCCAACTGACTTAGATGAGCATGCCCTTCTCGTTTCTCTTTGATGATTTGATGGCCACAATGAAGCAGATTGTAACAAATATTGAGGATAAGCAGCAGGACATATCCACTTTTCAGAGTTTCAGTCACCCCCCTATTGCTGAGGATATAGAGGGTGCCACTCATCAGATTGCACGGTTGCTCTTTCAACTTGAGTCCAGGACCGAGATATCCATGAAGTTTCCATTCAAAGAAGTGATTGATCTACATGAGGCACAAGAGAATCTATGCTCCATATCAACGCCATCTGAGGCCGACTGGCTACCTCTACAAACTGCTCTCTCAAAGCTCTGATTCCATTGCCCAATGGATAAGACTTTGGTCTTAGAACCAAAAATTTTGGGTTCCTTGTTCCATAGGCGAAACGCCTGTGGTAGTCGCCAAAATTTGTGGATATAAAATCCCTCAAGCTCCCTTCGGGTTGATAATACTATTTTTCTTGGCTTCCACCCGCACCCCATATATTTAAATATCTTTGGCCCCCTTTTTGAAGAGCTTCACTCATTGTCGCCATGTGTCTATTGCATGTTCCTCGCAAGGACTTCATCCCTCGCTTTTCTACCGAGCTCTGTCATGCTTCCACATGTTAGCAGCACACACCTTTGAGGCTTTCTTCCCTTCGCTTTTCTATCAGTTTGCGCTCGTGCACCACGTAGCATTGTTCCACGTACACCTTTTTGGTGGACCCCACAATCAAAGCAACTAACAAAGACTTCTCCATGTGTCTTCTCCATGGGGATTTCATTGAAGGGAAGGAAGGAATGAACAATAAGTCCCGCCCTATTTCCATGTGTCCTAACTAACTTTGTGGGAAAGCAACACATGTCTACATGGGATTTTGTTGCTTCTACACTAGGACCACCAACATCATTTGCAAGGGATGCATCTGACTTGAAGGTGACTACATTCTATGGCTCAAAATATTTTATGTTGCAATGGCCTAGGGAAATCATTGCGATGGACATCATTGCTCTTGCTATGGAATCTTTTATGTTACTGGCTATTAGGTGGTGGGATCATTTTCTATATATATTGCTTCTTCTTTCCGAAAATGAGTTTGAAATATACAGAAAAATAGTGAAAGACACTAGAACTTTAGTATCATTTTTAGATTATTGTATAAGACTCACAGACTGTGTCATTGTTCGACCTTTCTATTTCTTAGCTATTTGATAAAACATTATATTGTGCCATTCTTGTACTAGGTAGTTTATTTGTAGAAATTCTATAATTTCAATATAATTTTGCTGATTTAGACGATGTCTTGGACTCTTCCTTTTAGTGAATGTGTACGGGAGTTATTTTATGTTATTTGATAAATTATTCAGGTTTTTCATCTTTGATTTTTGTTATCCTCATACATAGCAGATTGTTGAACGACCCTTAAATCCCATCCAAAAGATAGATTTACCATGTCCACACCTACATCTTGGTGCATCGCATTAGTTAGATCTTTGTTTTATATATCTGCTTCATTTTCCCATTCCAAACCCCAAATTATAGAAGTCAACTTCTTTACAAACCTGGAGGTTACTCAGTTTAGCGCAATTGGTCCCCCCATTAACTGAGTTTCCCATAAGGATGTTGCTTGTCAAATTTTGGCATCAACGGGAAGCTCACCCAAAATTTAGGTAGTTGGTTATATATTGGTGGAATAAACCTATTTAGGGATCTCCAATGTTCCTCCTAACACAAAAAATTAAGCTAGTGACAAATAAAGTTAAAGGATAGAACAAATTTTCTTTTGAAAACATCTTTTAGAAAAAATATGCTAAATAAGGAATTGAAGGATATACAAAGCATAATGGAAACGAGGGCTTGTGATTGTAAATCTAGACCATTCATGATTAGGTTTTAGATATTATGGTAGATATTTTGTTGGCTTGTCTTTACCTAGAAGACAACCCTATCTTATCAGATCATTGTATTACAATTGTGTGTTGTTATGTATTCTGAGAGTTTGATAGTTGTGTTGCCTTTGGATCTCTGGTTGGTGATACTCCTATGAGAAGATTTCTTTGCAAGTATATTGTAATCTTCATGATTTCTAAATAATATATTGGGTGGCTTTTGGAGTGTGGGGTTTTTCTCCCAAAAGGGTTTTCCCCATGTAAATCATTGAGTTAGGGTATGCATGATATTCTTGTTTAATTTTTGTAACCATTGTAAACATTTGATTTTTTTTTTACATTACCCTCCTCTCAAGGTTAATATATGAAGTTTTTTTGCTACCTTAACTTCCTCACAAGTGGTATTAGAGCCTCGTCACCTTTGGTTTCAGTTTTCAGTTGTTGGGTTTTTTAAACTAATCCAGATTTGAGTGAGAGCTTGTGTAGAAGATACTTTTTGATCTTGTTGCAACAATTTTTAGATAGAAATTTCATCAAGGATAATAAAGGTGGGAATTTTTTTGGAAATAATTTTGTAATGTGGAAGTTGAAGATGGAGGGTCTATTTCAATAGATCAAGATATGTGGGATGTTGTTGATGAGAAATTTTAAAGGCCCATAGATCCTAATTTGGCTTCTCACTATGATGTTATGGAACATAATCCAAGGTTCTAATCATATTGTGCTTGGTAGACTCTATTCTAATCAATATCCATGAAGAGACCTCTACACAAAAACTATAAAAGAAACTTGATGAGATGTATCAAGAAAAATATTTAGTGAATAAGATTTTCTTGAGGAATAAATTGCATTCCTTGAGAATGGAAGAGAGTGGATGAATTATAAACCACTTGGAAGCATTCAATATGTTGGTGGCTCAATTTAAATTAGTTAGTGTCAAAATGGACGAGGAGAAATGCCAAATCTTTCTTTGTTCTTTTCTTGTTTTGTTGGATTCTATTGTTATGGCTATTGGAAGTACTTCTATTATCTTGAAGATTGAAGATGTGGTGGGCCCTTTAGTTTCTAAAGAGATGAGGTGGAAAGTATCCATCAACACTAGAGAGGCCCTAAATGTTCATGGAAGACTTAAAGAAAAATATAAGAAGAATGAGAAGTGTGATAAATCCAAATCTAAGGGGAGATCCAAATCTCTTGGAAAGTCCAAAGTTATTTGTTAGAACTACGGTAAGCTTGGACACTTCTGTAAGGAGTACAAAGAAGAAAAGAAGAAGAAAAATAAGAATTTTGGTTATGCTTCTAAGTTTAAGAAGGAATATGGTGATACATTCATTGCAACTTTGGCAACTCATGTAAGTAATGTGCATGGTTAATTGACTCAGGTGCATCTTTTCATATGGCCTCTAATAGAGTTTAATTTTTTGAATATGAAGAATTTGATGGAGGTAAGGTGTACTTGGGTGATGATTCTTGTTTAAATAATGTTGGCCATGGTAAATTTAGAATCAGACTTCCAAATAGTAGAAAAAAAAGGATTAATGGTGTGTTGCATATCCTTGGATAAACACAAAATTTGTTATATATGAGAAAAATAATAGATGCAGGTGCACAAGTAATATTTTCTGATGTAGGATGCAATATGGTTAGAGGTGCTATGGTGATTAATAAAGTTGTTAAATATGACACATTGTATAAGCTTGGTGCATGCACTATTGAGTGCAATAGTACTTCTATGAATTTTTTTTTGTGGGTACCTCATTGGAAGAGGTGTTAGTGAATGGTTATGGCTTTTAGGTACCCAAGTGTGCCCTCTCTTCTAAATCAAGTGAATAAACTAGAAGGTACAATCTTTTAGTTGAGATATTAGGGGAAGCTTCTTCTTCTTCATTATTAGGTAGAAAGATGGCCTTTGTTGTCTTTGATTTGAGCACTAATTTATTTCCTCTAGAGGTTCTCTCTTTTTCTACAACAACTTTTGTCCTCTTCTTATTTTTTGTGATCACATTTTGTCCACGATAATTGCTAATTTATCTATAGTTGTAAGAAAATTCTTTGTATTCCTCATATATTAGCTTTTGTTTTTCTCCTCCTTCAACCATGATTTCCTCTTCTAAATCAAATCTTACCACTAATGATTTCTTTTTCTCTTGCCTTCTATATCTAATTTCTCTATCACTAGGAAATGTTAATCAAATAAAACCCCAATAGGCTAGCAGTAACATTACTCTTATACCATTGTAATATCCCTATTATTAAAACTATGATTTTTAATCTTCTCACCCAAAAAAATGCAGCAAACTAAAATTAAATAATTACTTATTTCAAAACCTTTTATGTTGAGATAACATATCATCACAAGAGAAGTGTTTGTTGAAAATTAATTTGAAATTGTAGTGGAACCCACTTTGTAACCGACCTACAAAATTGGTAAATTAATCACTACCTGAGAATGCTCTAAAGAATGCCAGATAAATGCCATGTTATGTGAAGAGATCCCAACGCCACATTCAGCTATAAATAATAAATTTAATATTTAATTGTCCCAGAAAATAAGAAATATAAAGCCAACAAGAAATATTAAATTAATATTTTCCCTTGAAATTCCAATTAATCCATGAGAAAGAAAATGGGTTAATTATCCAACCCAACTTGCTAGTTTTGGAAAGGGGACATGAAATAAGCTTTGCTAACAAACTTCCTTTGAGAATTGTGATCTCAACTATTGCATTGGACTTGACCAACCTAGGTTGTTTTAAAATATATACTATTTAGATTAAATGTTGATTAACTTTTTTTAGTGTTTAAACTTTTAAAATAAAATGAACTTGTAGATCTAAGATGAAAATGAGTAAAAGTAGAGAAGTGGAATAGTTTTTTAATTACATAAATAAAATACATAGGAACAAAGAAACCTATAGTTGAATTCTAGAGCTTACTACCATGAACACCAACATATTGTTAGGACATCTATGTGACATATTGCTATTTTGCATGACTAGAAAAACTAAATGGTTGTAGTTCTACTAAAAAAAAATACCTACATATGAAGAAATTAGAAGGTACAATGAGATGTACTAGATAATAGAATTATAAAACTAATAGAAAACTAAATTAATTTGTTATAAAAAAATTATGAAATGGAAGTATGGGAAAATGAAAAGATATCACCAAAGAAGTTGTAAGATGAACATTTCTTCTTCAAGGACTTGCAATGCCAGAAAAGAGTAAGGAAATTTTTTAGGTGTCTTTTTAGGGGCTTACCTCAATCAAACCCTACATAAGAATTCATACCCCTACATACAACCTAGTATTGGATAGATATTTTTGAAATAAAATAACACAAATCTAGTATGATATGAAATGCTAAGTAATATTATCAATAAAAATGTTAAATCTATTCCTAAATGCAAGAATTATTAGCACCTAGGAATCACAAATAGAGAATAAAAAAATGAAGGAAAGGGAATAACAAACAAGGACAATGTCACCTCAGAGGCTTGGAATAACCAAGAAGAACATTATTAGCTCACACAAATTTCTACCACAACTCTATAGAGTCACAAATGAGCTACAAATATTCATATACACCAAGAACTATATAGAGATTCACATAATGACAATGGATGTTGGTTTATTTTAGAGAGTTAAAAAAAGGTCTAATAGAATGATAGAATGGTTATGATATATATTCAAAAATTGAAAAGTAAGAAAGGTACAAGGGTTAGATAATGACTCAAAATATGCCAAATTTGTTACTTTTCAAAGTGATGGTAATGGCAAAGAAAGTATAATGCTTGAATAACCACTGAAATTATGAATTATTGCAAGATGCTAATGTGTCATGTTGATGTTTAAAATGCATTACTCTTTGTATAATTTAGACTTAAATATATTTGAAAGGCTAAGAAAATCACATGGATTATAGACAATATAACATAAAATGTTCTAACATCCTAGCATTAGGATAATTTAACAACAACATCCCAAATTCCCATCATCCATAGTCAAAGATTAGGGTTACAAATCCCCTTCTCCAAAAAGGCTCATAAAATTGTCAAACATTGCATCTTCATATACTCTATATTTTTATTTCTTCATGCCACCCTAAGTCTCCTATCATCATTCTTCACCTTACCCTTCCCCTTTCCTAGTTTTATGGTAATCCTAGTTCTCAAAATGTTCAATCTCTTGCACACAAATAACTATTTCATTCTCTTATAGGATAGTCAACATATTATATAAAAGCTATTTATCACTTAATATTAAATGTGGCTAATACTTAGATGCTAATGTATAGTAATGATGGGAACTGCCCATACCCTTCCCCTCCCCTCCCCCCTCCCCATCCTCCCCACCATGAACCACCAACACACTAATGTTGAATCCATAATGTCTACCCCTTACTTTTCATTCCAACTAATGGTGATTTACTTCACTACAACTTATCAAACAATTGAAATTTAAATAATGAATAATGTACAATGAAGCCCGTTTCTTCTAAATTCTATTTTCTTTTTCAGCCTTAAAGCACACTTTCTCTAAATATAAAATATAAAAAATATTAATTTTCTAATTTAAAAACTAATTAAGACACATTCTTCTTTTCCCTAAAATAATAAATATAATTCTAAAATAAGAAATTTCACATTTAAATCAATTATTATAAATGTAATTGTAAATTTAATCTCTTTCTAAATTATATTATAAAATATCTAAAATTTAATAGTAAAATAATTGGAATGCTATTTTACTTTTCCTTGTTGGTTAACTTGAAATTTTTTAGTTGGCCCAAGCCAAAGATGTCACTTCTAGAAGGCCTTTTACCTTATTGGACATTATTACCCCTTGCATAAACACAAGCTATTAAAATCTATGAGTTCAACAACCCAATAGGGGTTTGAGCATTGACTTGTATTTGTCAACATATCACACTTTTTACCATCACATCGTGTCCTTAACCACATAATGCTATTTTACATTAATTCTATTTCTAAAAGATAATATAAATTACCAAGAAGTAGATAATCAAATTGATAAATATTCAAGAATAAATTAAGTAGTATTGAATACATGCAAAATAGAGAAAATAAACAAGCATCAAATCAAATAAATTAAACACCCAACTTTACTCAGGCTAACCTCAAATCAAGTTTAATGTGAACATGTGTTCATTTTTGAATGTGGGTGTTCAATTTTCTATCATAACAATTGCATTTCTTGAATAATAAAATCGATAGAATATATAATGTGAACATGTGCTCACTTTGAAATGTGGATGTTCAATTTTCGATCATAACAAGTATATTCCTTGAATGATAAAATTGATAGAATATAAATAAATGATATGAAAATAATGAATAATGAATTTTATTCAAATACTTTTAGGAGAAATTCAATTGGATCTCAATTCTAATCCAAAATTGAATGAGTTGATGAAAAGAGGTTGCAAATATGAAAGTGTTGTACGTTATTATGATTTTTAGCCAATAAGCTATATTATGTATGAGCTTTTGGCCTGAAACAAGTCTCACGCCATAAAACAACCATGGTTTGTCGTCAATCTCATGTCGGAATACTGCAAATGGTACGGTCAATTGCCAGTTGTTTTCGTTGTACCTTGGTGGAGCTAGTCGTTCACCTTTATGGCCATGCGAATGTTTTGCAAGATAAGTGTGTGGATAAAATAGCTGTAATTATTTTCCTTGTTTTAAGATTGATGGTAGGTGCAACTATCCCAGTCTAATCTTTATGAAGGTTGGGGTTTGGTGCAGCTACAATTCTTTCGTGTCAACATTTTATTGGTCCACATGGCACATAGGACAATTCCTAGGGTATAGACGACATCATTACCAATATTTGGGTCTTTGGGACAAGAAAAATTCCACATAGTTCTTTCCAGATTGAAATATTTGAGCAGCTGCACCATCGTGTGACCAAGCATTATGTAACCTACAATGATATAAAGGGAGTGTCACACTACTATCTCGGTTCATTCTATAGGCCTGGTTTTGCTTAGTTCATGGTTGTTTAAATAGAGCACAAATGATTACTCTTCCACATTAGCACCGACCATATTTAATTGTTGAGTTGGGTGGGCACAAATGAGGGCCTCCATCTTCTTGTCTGTGACGTGTACCTTTAAAATATCAACCTCCAGCTCAGTCGTCATAAATTTCTATCTTCCTCATTTACTGCTATTCGTAAATATCTAAGAATTCACCGCTTATTAACCCTACAAAAAAGAATGAATCTATTGAGCACAAAGCCAGAATGAATCTATTGAGCACAAACACAGGGCTTTGATAGAGATATTAGTGGAAACAAACTGCAGGAGAAAGAACAAAAAGAAGACAAGATAACGGTGCCTATGGTGAAAGAACACAAAGAAAACAAGTGAAGACAAAGGACCTATGTGTTTGTTTTATGATAACAGGTATTATATTTATGGTTTTTTCTTGCTTCCATGTCATATTTCACATATCCCTTTATTATAGCATCTCAGGAAAACTTCATTTCCCTATCAAATACCAGTCATTTGAGCTACTTTATGTATAAGATGAACCCAATCCTAACATATGATAAAGAGCGACCTCACACAACGTACATTCCAATGGCTGATTCTCTCCCATTGAATATGCTATGCCATTCTTTTAGTTCTTTCTTATGGTGTTAGTTCTCTGGTATTGACCTTTCGCTTCTCAAAACTCTTGCTCGCTGCTATTGATCGTTATCATAAAAACAAATATTGATTTCTACGCTTCGATTAAATAGGTTTCCTATTTCAAGATTGCCTCCAAGTACATGATTAGCTAAGTTTCTTGTCTTGCAATTTTGTGATTAGGGACTATTTTGGGTGATGACCTCAGCTCATAGGCTAATCATGCAAAGCATTGTTTTATTTTACTAGGATGTGTATGCGGATGATGGGTATGGACCAACACAAAAGGAAAGACTTCTACCGAATCCCTCCCCTTCCTGCAAGTGTTGTGTTAGGGTTTCGACATTGATGGGACGAGGAGGTTGAGGGACTGTGTGGGTATTCAAACAACTTGCATACAAATGGAGTCTCGTTCAGTTTTGGGTCTTGTCTAACGGTGCATTGAGCAAATGAGGGAGATGCCACATCTCATACCTGCTGCAATTTATTTAAAATAGGACTATTATTCAAAGCTTGCAGTAGTTGTCACCCATTAGGTGCACGTGTAAGCAACCATCGTTAATGGGGTCGAAGAAAATTTTGAGAGGGAGGCAATTAGAAATATGAAATACAAATATTTTTAAAATTTTGCTAGCAACTTTTTTATATTGCAAAATTAAATATACAATAAAAAAGTATTTTCATATTTTCACTTACATATAGCAGCGAAGAATCAGAATATTATATTTTCTACAAAATACATGTTCAATGAGAGAAGAAAGAGCTTTTAAGAGAAGAAAAGTACTGTAAAACCAATTATTTATACAATGACATATAACTATCCAACAAGAAAAATAAATATAACATATCATCTTAAACTAGCAGAATATAGAAAGCCAGCAACAACAGAGTACTAACATTCTATTACTGGTGGCAGGCTGGTGCAACATTCGTTTGTTTCTCGTTGTTTAGATATTCCAAAAAAATTGGTAATTCTTTTTTAATCTGAATCTATTAAATAGCAATTTGAAATGCTAAAACAATTATCGGACCATGAATTTCGTGACGCTGAAATTGAAGATGGTTGGGATGAGTGAATTTGCATGATTTTTTAAAAAATAATGTATAAAAATCTAATTATATATATAGTTATTTTAAATATTATTTTTAGATTTTAAATTTATATGAGTGATAAACTGCATGTCACACCCCCTCTTACTTCTCTATATTTTCTATGGGCGTAACCCTTGCACCCCCTCCGGTGCAAAGGCTAGTTAATACATAACCTAAAAAATTGCCTATTGGAGAAGCAAAGATCCTTTTGTTTGTCCCTTATCACGAACAAACCTAAGAGATTGGTAGTTGCTAGTGTTAAATAACCACTAGGTACCTTATCTCCCCTAAAAAGCTACGCAGCCAAAGGAAGCAGCATTTCTGATATGGCAAGTTCAGGATTAATAGGCAAAGATGAAGCCATTACACCATTCACCCTTCTGCTCTTCTTCTTGTGTCTTTTCTACATATACAGAAGACGCAATTCATCAAGATTGCCCCCAGGGCCATTTGCATGGCCCATCATAGGAAATCTCCACCAGTTGGGGAAGCTTCCCCACCGTTCCCTTGAAGACCTTGCCAAGAAATATGGCCCCATCATGTCTTTAAAGCTCGGCCATTTTCCTGCAATTGTTGTGTCTTCCCCTGAAATGGCCAAACAGTTCCTTAAAAATCACGATTTGGCTTTCGCCAGCAGATCTCCATCCGCAGCAGGGAAGTACTTGGCTTATAACTACAAGAGCTTGGCGCTGGCTCCTTATGGGGCTTACTGGAGGCTGATTAGAAAAATATGCGTCACAGAATTGCTAAGTACAAAAAGATTGGAATCCTTCAGATTTGTTAGAGAGGAAGAGGTTTCTGCAGCGATGAGCTCCATATGGGAAAACAGCAGGCACGGGACTGTTGCTGTCAATGTTAGCAAGGCTGTAACATCGCTTACCTCCGCTATCATTTGGCGAATTTTGGCTGGCACTAATTTCTCTGACGAAGATGTGGTCGGCAAAGGGAAAGAATTCAGAGCTATGGTACACGAAGTTACTGGTACTATTGCTGCAGTCAACATTGGAGACTTTATTCCTTACATAGACTGGTTGGACTTGCAGGGTATCAAGAAAAGGATGAAAAATGCTCACTCATTCTTTGACAGAGTGATGCAGAAAATAATAGATGAACATGTTAATTTGAGGCAATCGCAGACTGCAGCTGTGAAAGACATCCTTGACGTGCTTCTAGAAATGGCTGAGAGCGATGACAAGAATATCAAAGGAGACGATATTAAAGCCAACATTTTTGTGCGCCCCTCTGTTCATTTTGCTTTTATTTTTTTAACCCTTATTTTAAGGTTCTGGTAAATATACCGGCTGTTTAGGGCTCAGATCCCTACATACAGAACCGATGTATTAACCACAACACTCAAACTGTTTATGGGCAGGGCATTTTATTTTAATGGAAAATGTTGTGTGTGCAGGTTCTGTTTATTGCTGGAATAGAGACGACAGCTACTTCTTTAGAATGGAGTATGAGTGAGATAGTGAGAAACCCTCACATTGCCAAGAAGCTGCAGCAAGAGATTGAGTCTGTGGTAGGAAAGGACCGCCCAGTAAAAGAATCTGATCTTGGTGGCATGGAATACCTGCAGTGTGTGGTTAAAGAGTCGTTGCGATTATATCCTCCGGGGCCATTGTTGCTGCCCCATGAATCTACAGAAACTTGCATTGTGGGGGCTCAGAGGTTTGTTATACCCAAGAAAACAAGGCTTATGGTTAATGTCTGGGCAATTGGAAGAGATCCAGCTACATGGGAGGATCCTTTAACATTTAAGCCTGAGAGATTTATGGGTAAAGATATTGATATAAAAGGGCGGGACTTTGAGGTGCTTCCGTTTGGATCTGGAAGGAGGGGATGCCCAGGGGCTGCAATGTCCTTAGGCACTATGGAGCTTGCATTGGCTCAGCTTGTGCACTGCTTTGACTGGAGGACTGAAGGCGATCCTGCTAAATTGGACATGACTGAAGCCTTTGGAACCTCCCTTAATAGGAAGGAAAGCCTCTTTGCCATTCCTTCTTTGAGAATGAAGGCAGTCACTCCAAATGTTTAAAGTGGTTGAAGTGACAGCAATACTGCCCATTGGGTTTATTTGGTTAGATTTGTTTTCCTAGTATAGGTAACAAGAGTTGCAGTATAGCTGCATTTTTTTGCCAAAGGTTGTAAGTTTAGTCTGCTGGTGTATGATACGATGTCCTATTCTAGCTTAATTTAGATTTAGTTTTATATTTTTCTTATATTAACATAGTTGTGGCTTTCCTAATAAGCATGCACAGTGGATTGCTTGTTTTATATTTTTCTTAAATTTTTCTTATATTAACATAGTTGTGGCTTTCCTAATAAGCATGCACAATGGATTGCTTGTCTTTTACATCTTGAAAATATTTTTTCTCTCATTTATATTTATTTTTATTATTTAATTTGAAATTAAAAGTTATTAGTTTTGAAGAATTTTAAAAACTTTTAATTTCATGCGTCTATGGAGATATTATGTCTAACCAAACTTAAATCATATCTAAGTTAAATAGTTGATATGGTATTACTTATTTTGAACTGAGACTTAAATACAATAAAAAATAGCACAAATGTTACACAATTTTTTAACATTTCCCATATGTGTTTACTATTATTAAAAAAATCTACTTCCTAAGATTAAATTCTATTGATATTTTGTATTGTAAAATGTACAGGCCTACAAATTTTGAAATAAGAAATTGGCATTTGAATTATTCATCCAGATTCATAATAGATGAAAATAGTGAAATATAAAAATACACTTAAAACTCAAAAACGTATTTAAAATTGACAATATAGCTAAATTTGGATCAATTAGACAACTAATAGAATCTATATAAAATTCTCCATAACTAGATTCAATTTGTATACTTTGCATAGACAAACTAAGTAATACCAACTTGAATGCAAAGCTTACCTAAAAACAACTCATTTATTGCCATGGTTTTTGTGGTTATATATGCTTTGGGGTGATCCCACAATAGTGGTTTACAATTTTTGGCCAAATTGGATATTGACACTATTTTTTTTAACTAAATTTTCACATTTGGGCACCTATAGTGGCTAAACCATGAAAAATTTGAAGATGATGCAAACTAGAGTCTCATCACATTTTGTCTGTAGATTCTAAAAATTATTTTTTCAAAAATTTTAGAATCAGATTGCACTTCTTTTTCCATCTCCCACGAAAACTGGTTTTTTTATAAAAATGACATTTTTAAAAAGTGACGCACACCGTATAACGCATAACTTTTTTTCTATGAAGGATAAAATTCTAATTTTTTCGAATTTAGATTTGTAACTCCGATATCTAGTGCTTCCACTTGGTTAGATAGTTTTTTATTGATTTTTTCTTTTTAATCAAGTTTCAAAGTCAAACCAATTACAATTCAGACATAGCGCAACCGTATAACGCATAACTTTTTTTGCATATATCGAAATTCTTTTTTTTTTTGTTGGATCAAGAACTTCAATATCTAGTGCACTCATATTTTTAAATTTTTTTTTTTGATAATCTGCTATTTTTCCACATGTGCAGAATATAGACCTTCATTTTTGACATATGTTATTTTTAAGAATGAATTAGTTTTATGTCCAAGGTCTCTACATATTTCTCTAGGGAATTGGGTAACATAGCATGAATAGATTCCATATATTGGTGGCCTTTTGTATTTTTCCATTTATAAAATAATTTTATTTATTTCTTGTTTGATATTTATTATTTATTTCTTGTTTATTTATGTTGTGTACTTTGTGCATACAACATAAATAAAAAAACTGGTAGCCCTTTGTATTATTCCATTTATTATATTAATTTCATTTGTTTCTTGTATATATCTTAGATCAATTATAAATGGGGAGCCAAGTAGGGTCAAAAAATGCAAAAGGAAAAGGACTCAGGAAAAAATATACATCACAAGATTGAGTCCCAAAAAGTACCACTAGGCATGCTAGAGATGTGTACATACTTTTGATTATGCAAGAAAAAATTAAATAATATCTATCCTACACAAAATTCATGCGACACTCAAGATAAAGCATAGGGGTTGGTAAAACATTGATGAAAATAAAGTAGAAGCTCACTAATACTAACCCCTATTATACTAATCCATGGTGGTTGTGCTCAAGGATGATGAATTTGGTGGTATGTGAGCGCCTTCACTAGTTGCATAACAATTCATATAAATATGATGTTAAAATTTCTTAGGATAACATCATATTTATAAATTTTTGGCTATAAGATTAGATGGATAGGATCAAAAGTATAGATCAAGAGCTCAAATTGGTTGAGACCTTTAGAGGGGTGAGAGGAGGACAAGTTTCCTCATTTTATTGTTGGATGGAGAGGAGTTCAAGATAAAGCATGAATCAATGGTGGAGGATTCCCTTAGGAGGAGAAGATGTTGAGGATGACAAGGGGTAGTTGTGAGTACCTTAGGAATAAGGACACATCTTTTGAGTCATGTGACATGGCACCAAGGCCATGTCACATGTACAAAACCGCCATACCTTATGTACAAAAGGCTAAACATTTGTACATAGTGGGGATGTGCAATATTTGAAGGGTTGATAAAAAATTTGAATATGCATGACATAGATTAGTGAGTTTATTAATTATAACTCATTATGGAAAGTGGATGAAAATGAGAAATTAAATGAACATGTATATTTACATTTTTTTTTGGAAAGGGGATACAGAACTTATGTAAATCATTTATTTGATTTATTTACCTAAGTTGGACTGTAAAATAAGGTCGATTAAGTGATTTTTGGTTAGAAACGAGATCAAGTGAATATCGATGAATAGTGGATGAATAAAAACTTTAATACATAAATAATAAAATATTATTTAATTAATAAGGATATATAAATGAGATAATTAATTAGATAAATAGAGATTTATTCAATCAATTATAGATGAAATAGTTGGGTTAATAAATAAAATTATAACGTTTCAATTTCAAGTGTCTACAACAACCATTATATGATATTAAATATTGTAGAATAATTATATTTAAAAATAGGACATACCTCATAAATTATCCAACTTCTTATTACAATTTAGAACCTAGCTTATTGAAAATTTAGTCATATTATACAAGTCAAAAATAATTTTTAATTTGATTTAAAAAATACATATTGAAAATGACATTACTTTTGATATACAAAATTTAATATAATTTTTCTTATTCAGATATCTTGAAAATCAATCAAATATCCTTGACAAATAATCTAATATTCTTGAAGAACTATCCAATATACTTTATTCTAATCTTTTGTGCTATGAAATATTTTGAAGATACATTGCATATTCTAATCTTTTGTGTTATGAAATATTTTGAAGATACGTTGCATGTTTTTCCTCTTGTTTGATCATATTTTTATAAAGTATTTCCACATGGGTTTTGAGATTTCTCAAAATAAATAAAAAATAGATGGACAAGGTATCAAACTATTGCTCTAATACAAAATCTAACATTATAATTAGTGGAGCCTTTCATTGATAGAGCTTACAATTTTTTTCTCAATAGTTCATCAAATTCCTTCTTGCTCCAAGGTAATCACAAAAATAATCACAATGGTGGACTATAGAGCATACATTTGTGTGTGGCTTCCCTATAAAGAAGGTAAATCAACGAAATTATGATTACCATGCTAACTTTAAATCTCTAGTGCTATCTTTTGTATTGTGAATTTGGGTTTTCACTAAATGAATGATGGTTACATTTGTTAAGGCAAGGTTAGATGAACCCATGCTCTCTCCAAATTCAAGAAAATGATGTAAAGACTATACAATTTTTTTCTTTTGTCTTGGCTCGAACAAAAAATTAGCAAGTTTTTTATTTATTGTTCATAAAAGCATTTTATATAAGATATTATAAATTTTCAATAGTATCTCAATTTTTCTCTTCAACAAACTTGTCTTTGCTCTTTTATTTTTTTATCTAATAAACTAATAAATTTTAATTTTATGCATGAAATAATAAGAAGGAAACATATGTAACATTTTAATATAACATTCAAAAGGGTATTCCAATGAATTTCTTTAACTCCCTAATAATTTTTATCATGAAAAAGATAAAATGAGACAAAAATTCAACAAACTTTTCTAATAAAAGTGAGGATTGGTTTTATTATTTTGGTCTTCTAATTTCTCAAAGGAAAGAAAAATTATTAAAAAAAGAAGAAGCAAAACTTTGGATTTAAAAATATCTTTGTTTCAAAAGTCAATTAATCATTATTAGCATCAACTTAATGATATCAAATTTCTCTTTTTTCAAATATCAACGAAAGAAATAATCAATTGACAACCCTTTCAAATTGTTCTTACAATATCTTTCAAATATATAGATTTTCAATAATATTTTAAATAAATAATATCAAGAATCCTTTGAAATAGCAATACATAAAGAAGGTCGCACATTAAAACCATACTCAAATGAATGAATAAAACTAATTTTATTCACCAATATTTTTGTTGTACATAAATAATTAAAACTACAAAATCATGTATTTGCAATCTCACATTCAGAAGTTCTAATAAAACATCACAAATAATATTTTATAGATGAAAAATAAAGAAGTTACTCAACTCTTCATACTAAAACCCAAAAAACAATGTATACAAGCTAAAATAACACAAACATAAATCTTTAATTATTGACAACTAGGGGTCCACAATTTATAGCTATCAAAATGCTAAATCAAACTAGGGTTTCAAAGGCTATATCTTCTTTAAGCATTAAATGTGAGTTTATCTCTCCAAGCCATCCCAATTTGTTACTTTCAAATTCTATGGAGTTCCTTATGACATGTATATATTATGAAGCTTGACATAAAATATATTAATTATGAATATAAGGATGGATATGAATCTATCTTTACAATCAATTTATTGATGCGACTTTCATGATATTTGTACTGTCACTCATCAAATTCTCGCTTGTTTGGTTTATTAGTTCTTGTCATGGTAGATATTATATGGCAATTGATATAACTTAGAATTATTATTTTTCTTGGTAGTTGTATTATAAGTTAATTTATTGATGTGACTTTCATGATATTTGTATTGTAACTCATCAAATTCTCGCTTGTTTGGTTTATTAGTCCTTGTCATGGTAGATATTATATCGCAATTGATATAATTTAGAATTATTATTTTTCTCGGTAGATGTATTACAAAACACCAAGTTCTTGTCTATTTGGTTTATTAGTCTTTATCTTGATAGGGATTCTATAACAATCAATACAACTTATTGGGAGGAACTATACATAAATCAATACACATTTATTATATTTTTAATCAATTTCTATAGAATCTCTACCATGACATAGACTAATAAACCAAATAAACAAAATATTAATGACTTACCATACAAATATTTTAAAAAATGACATCAATAATTAAAATTTAGAAAAAAATCACATCAATATAACCATATAATATAGGGCAAAATTTTTACACTTCCCCTTTTTATAAATTAATATGACCACTTTACACACAATGTTACCAAAGGCTAAAATAGTTCACTTATTTTAAAAAAATGTCACGTGGGAAAAACATGGGAGGGAACCATTTCTTTTTAAAAACTTTTAGAGAAAGGTTTAATAAAAACTAACTTTTGAATATTCTCGTGAGCTATTTTCATATAAATTTGAATTAGAAAACTTTTAAGCGCGCTAAAGGGAATTTCACATATAAATTTGATTAAAAAATAAAGGCTTTGAACTTCAACTTTTTAGGAAGACATTATAGTAGTAAATCTCTACACTTCTTCACATAGGGCGAACATGTTTCAAATAGTGATTCCTCAACATTATTGCTATTGTTTTTTTTTTTTTCAAGAACATTATTGCTATTGTTATTGGATTTAAAGTGAAGAATACAAATATAAAATAAAGCATTTTATAGAATATTATCTTCTAAGTGCTCAAATTTAGAAATTTAGAGCGGAAGTAAATGTTCAAATTCGAATTAGGAAAATCTTGCATCATAAATTACTGGTTAGGGACAAATTGAAATATCTTAAGATTTTGCTTGCTAAGTGTCTATTTTGCCAACACACTGAAAGTGTAAAACATATTTTTTGGGATTGTTTTTGGGCCAAAAAAAAATGAAATGCTATATTTGCTTTTTTCCTCCATTTTTGAACATGTCTTGCATTGGAAAGAAGCAGTTTTGGGAATTGGGCTTCATAAGAATGTGGTTGTTGATACTATGAGACAAACTATCTTACTTCATATTTGGAAGAGTAGATGTTTAGCTATGTTTTCTAACCATATTAATCATCAGAAAGTAGAAATACTACAATTTTACTCTGACATCATGTTACAACTTGCCTCTTTGTGTTTCTAGTTGAAGGAGGATGCTAAATACAAGCAGATTTGGGAAAAGGTCAAATATCAAATTTTGCAATTGCATGAAGGGGACATCCAGTGTTCTAGACAACTCCAAATAGTGTTTAGATTTCGAGTATAATGTATGTTTCAGCTACTGTCTTATATTTATTGTTGTTAGTTCTACCTATTGGTTAATGTCATATGGGTCTTTAGAGTTGTTAAAGATTATGACAGTGGTTGTTATTCTTATATTCGTGGGTTTTTGCTCATCTCCTTGTTTAGTCCTAGATTGTAATCTGTTGTGGTTCAGTCTTATACGTTGTCTTGTTATTTTATTTTTCCTTCTCTTGCAATTCCCTTTTCTATTGCTCATTTTTTATCAATGTATTTCAGCTTTGTTCAATAAAAAAATATAGAATATTATATAACAACCGAAAAATCACAACACACATATCACTATTAAACATATTATAACTAGCAATCACACCTTAGTGTGCAATGGGTACACCGAATGGGTGTGGAAGGTTAATTGGAGAAAATTTGGTATATTTTTTGTATGCTTTTATGCAATACATAAGGTCAATTGGTTGGCCATTTAGCAAATGATGTTTTTGAAACAAAGTTCTTAATATAGAAGTGATAGATTCAAATAAATAGGGATCCAATGATTGAAACAAAACCTTTGAATCGATAATTAGGCTCCGTTACCAATAAGCTCATGTTACATTTGTAATAGGAAGGGAGGGAGAGAGAATGAGAGATAGATGGGGGAAGAGCAATAAAGAGAGATGGGTAATGAGATAGAGATAGAGATGGAGATGGAGAAGGAGAGGGTTATAGAGAGAAGGATACATAAAGATAAAGAGAGGGAAGAGAAAGGGATATATAGAGATGGAAGAGATAAATATATAGGAGAGGGAGAGAATGAGAGAGGTAGAGATAGAAAGATAAATATAGAGATAGGAAGTGATATATAGAGAGAGGGAGAGATATAGGGGTAGAGAAAGATGGAGAGATAAAAATAGAGATAGAGGGAGAGATTGAAGAAAAACATGGAGAGATAGAGATAAAGAGGTCTAGGAAGAGGAAAAGGAAGAGGAAGAGGGGGACATGTCTAGAGATAGTGGGGGAGAGAGGAAGATAGAGGTAGAGATGAAGATAGAGTGAGAGAGGAAGAGGGAGACAAATAGATAGAGAGATAAAGGTAGAAGGATGCCAATAGATATAAAGATAGAGGTAGAGGGAGAGATAAAGATAGAGAGATAGGGAGATAGAGAGGGAAATATATAGAGGGAGAGATAGAGAGGAAGAGATAGATAGACATAGAGAAAGAGGGAGAGGGAGGAGAGATAGAGATATAGATGGTGAGATAGAGTGATAGAGAGAGATATATAAGGAGATATAGAGAGGGGGAGAGGGAGAAAGAGACATACAAACATAGAGAAGTAGAGAGAAAAATAGAGATGGAGAGAGGGAGAGAGAAATAGGGTAAATAGATACAAGGAGAGAGAGAGAGAGTAGAAGAGTTGGAGGGAGAGATGGAGTGAATGAGAGGGAGAGATAAAGAGATAGAGATAAAGATAGGGAGGGAGAAACATGGAGTATGTGTGTGAGAGAGATATATATGGATAGAGATAGGGATGGAGAAACAAGGAGTGTGTGTGTGTGAGTGAGAGGGATATACAAAAATAGATAGAGGATAGAGGAGAAGTAGAAAGACACAAAAAGAGGGAGAAATAGGGAGAGATGGAAGAGAGGGATAGAAAGAGGGAGAAATAAAGTGAGATATAGTGGGAAAAATAGAGGGGGAAGAGAGAGATGCAAGGAGAGGTAAGGAGATAGAGATAGGGGAAGACATAGAGAGGAAGATGTAGATGGAGATGGAGAGAGAGGATGAGGTAGAGGGAGAAATAGAGATAGAGAGAGGGAGAGATAAAGAGAGATTGAGAGAATGAGAGGGAGAGATGGAGGGATAGAAAGATAGAGATAGGAAGTTATATAGAGAGAGAGGTAGAGAGAAGGGGAGATATATATATATAGAGAGAGAGAGATAGAGAGAGGTAAATATAGGGAGATATATAGAGAGAGAGATGGGAAGAGAAAGAGAGATTTTGATATCTATCTCCCTTTTTATCTTTGTGTCTCTCATTGTATCTCAATCTTTATCTTCTTATCTCTCCCTATTTCTCTCTATATTTGTGTTCCCTTCTCTCTCTCTCTCTCTCTCTCTCTCCCCCCCTCTCTCTTACTCTTTTTTGCTATCCCTATTTATCGCCCCCTCTTTATCTCCGCCTCCCCCTCTTTATCTCCCCCCTCCCCCATTTGATCTATTAATCTCTCTACCTCTATATATATATTTCTCTCCTTCTCTTTGGCTTTCTATTTCTCTATATTTCTCTCTATGTGACTTTATATCTATCTATGTTTTTCCTCTTCTCTCTTTTCTTGTCTCTCTCTTTCTTCATCTCTCTTCCTATCTCTATCTCTCTCTATCTCTCCCTCCTTTTTTCTCTATATCTCAACCTCTATCTATGTATCTCTATCTATTTATATCTCTATATCTATTTGTCTCCCTCTCTATCTCTCTCTAGATATCCCTATCTTTGTTTCTCTCTTTTGTATCTCCCTCTCCCTCTCCCTCTCCCTCTCTCTATCCCTCCGTTTCTAGGTGCATTTCTCTCTCTAACTTTTAATTCATATTCAGTTTCTCAATCCTAGAGGTAGATATGGGTGGCATTTTTATCATTTCTAATTGACAAAATGTCTATTTTAATTTCAATCTTCAATTCAATTATTTTTACAATTAAATGATGCAGCCTGAGAATTAATCTAAAATGACCAAATGCCCAAGAAGTGAGGAAGACTTGAAGGGAACGAAAAGACAAAATGAATGATAAAAATTCAATCGAACAAGGCAGGTCGTGGCATGTGAAAGAGTGAAGATAATGCAGATTTTAATCATAGAGAAGCTAAAGAGACCGTGCCTTATCATGAACTGGCAAAAAAATAAAATAAAAAGAATGATAAGAAGAGATGTGAAGGAGCCCAACCAAGGAGGATTAAAAGAATAAAATGCAGATATAGAGAGTCAGAGACTGAGCATATGAGGGAAAGATATATGGAGGCGTAGCAAGAGGAAAGGAGCAGGGGGCGCCTATGGAGAAGAAGTTTAAGGCAGAGAAAAAAAGTTGTAGAATAGTGAATGAATAATTAATAAATTTAATTGAAGTGCATCCAGATTCAGTTATCATTTAATTTGATCTAATATGCCTTTAGTGATTCAGTGGAATGAAATTTAAGTTTTTTATTTTAGTGTAAGTTCGAATTGATTGATTGAAAAACAAAGCTATCAATTCAATGATATAGCAGAGGTTAGTTCTGTTGTCATCACAATCTAAGATGGTCCATTGGTAGAAAGTGGTGATCGACCATGCATACTCAAAACATGTTAAAAATAGAGTAGATCTTTTCATACAAGATCATGTAGAAAATAATGAATTCAAATCAGAATACCTACATGCATATGATATTAAAGAGCACATATAGGCGATGATTATTATGAATAGAAACAACAATAAATACAAAGAAAAATTAGTTGAACACATGCAACTTACCAACTACCACCAATTATGGAGAAACCACTCAACTAAAAATGATGTAATAAATAATATGCTAAAAATACCCCCTTATTACATCATATTCCTAAGAGAACAAATCAAGAAAGTTTGAAAAGCTTCGAACTTCATAGCTACAAGAGATTTGGTGAATATGTCAACACGTTGCTCTTGAGTTGAACAATACTAAAGCTGGATATTCTATTGTTGAACATGCTCATGGATATAGTGATATTGAACCTCAATACAACTGGTACACTCATGAAAATAGGATTGTGACAAGCTTCAACACACTTTGATTATCACAAAACCAAGTGGTAGGACCTATCTTAGTAACACCCATACCTGCCACAATGTGATGCAACCATATCACCTACAAAACAGCTCCACCTGCGGCATGATATTTTGCCTCTTTAAAAGGGAAAGAAATAGTGGTATGATTTTTGCTCCCCCAAAATATTAGACCAGATCCCAAAAATAAAATGAATCCTGAAGTAGACTTCCTATCATCCATTGAACCTACATAGTCTATATCCATGTATCCACACAAGGAAAAATCTGCATTCTACTTGTATTCCAAGTCATATTCCACTATACCATGGATGTATCTCACAACACACTTTGTTGAATTCCAATGGAAAACCTTAGGTTCCTACATAAACCTAGAAATATAAATGACAACATAGTTGATATATAGCTTGGTATAACTCAAGTAGATGAGATCCCTAATAAACTGACAATAAAGAGTATCATTCACTTGAGATGATGGATAATGGCAAGAAAGTTGTAAATTACTCTCTATGGGTGTCAAAATAGGTTTGCAATATTACATTATGAGTTTCTCTAGTGTCTTGACATATCTCATTTGAGAGATATAGATATGATTATTTTGTTTCCATACTTCAAGTCCAAGACAATAATGCAAAAGCCTGAGATCGGTAATGTCACAATCATTTGAGATCATTCTTTGTAGGATCAATCATCTATGGAGAACTCCTTTTGATGACTAGATCGTCAACATATAAAATCAAAATTACAATCTCCCCCTTTCTTTGTGTGGTAGAGATTGGGATCATAAGGATTCTTGAGGAATCCATGATTAAGGAGATGCTCATTGATCTTGATGTACTAGGCTTGAGGAGCATGTTTAACACTGTGGAGGGATTTGACAAGTCTGAAAAACTTTGTGCTATCGGCCAGGTGCAACACATTCCTTTGGTTGAGTTATGTAGACCTCCTTCTTGATATCTCCATTAAGAAAGACACTTTTGGCATCCATATGATGAAACTTCTATCCAAATTGGGCTACCATCACCAAGACCATGCGAATAGTCTTGATTTTTGTGGTGGGGGGAAAAGTTTCATCATAATCAATACCTTCTATTTTGTGCATAGCGCTTAGCCACAATTAAGGGCTTGTACTTATTAATGTTACCATTTGCCTTATACTTGATCTGAAAGACCTGTTCGCATCCAATAGCCTTCTTCACTGGTGGAAGATCAACAAGTTCCCATGCATTATTCCTTGGTAAGGTCTGATGTTCTGCATTCATGGCATCCTTCCAAGGTGGTGAATCAAGAGCTTGTTGAACTAATTATGGTTTTAAACTTCGAATAATTATACACATGAGAGCCATATTGACCTCTTCATGAGACTTGTTGCAAGTTTGGGGCCCAGTGAAAGAGGTGTTTGTGATTGTATCATCTTTAGCATCCTTATTGGTGGCTTGGTACCATTTAGGAAGATTTTTTTTGCATATGAGATGAGGATGGAAGATTTGAAAGAGGGGGAAACTGATCCAATGGGAACAAAGCCTCTTTTGGTGCTTCTTCGACAAGACCATCATCATTAGATTCAATAACCTTTGGTGTTTGAGAACTAGTAGGAGATGGTGAGGAAGAAATGTTGCATTTTGTTTCCTCATAAAAAAAATCCCTGCTAATGTACACTTTCTTTGTTAATGCATCCATAAGTCAATATCCTTTTGACTCAGAACCATACCCAAGGATGATGCATTTCAAAGACTTACCATCTAATTTTATTCCTTGTACCTTGGGAACATGCATGTAAGTTGTATATCTAGACACTTTAAAATATGATATAGAGGGATTCTTACCAATCCAAGCTTCTTTAGGTTTGATATTTTCAAGAACTTTGGTGGCTAATCAATTCAAAAAATACATTGTTGTGTGAATTAATTCATCCTAGAATGCAAGAGCAAGATTTGTATCTTTCAACATGCATTGCACCATTTCAACTATAGTACAATTACACCTCTCTAAAACACTATTATGTTGAGGTGTGTAAACAATGGTCAATTGTCTTAGAATCCCATGCTCTTGAAGATAGTTTGAAAACTACTTACTTTTGAATTACCCCTCGATTTGAGTGAAGGGCTCTAAGAGAATGACCAAATGAACTTTCTGCAAGGGCTCAAAATTCTTTAAATTTCTCAAGTGCTTTATTTTTGTGAGCCAAACAATAGACCCACATTTTTCTTGAAAAATCATCCATAAAGAGTAGAAAATACTTGGCACTTACATGACTTGGTGGCATCAACCCACATAAATTAGTGTGAACCAATTCTAAGGGCCTTGAGGAATTATTCTTTCCAAAAAGAAAAGGAGCCTAATGTTTCTTTCCAGCAAGGCAATGTGAACAAAGAACTTTTGATTTATGCATGGGGGAAGTCCTCACACCATATCTCTCTTACTCAATGCAAGAATATAGCCAAAACTAAGATGAAAAAACCTCTAATGTCAAAGAGTTGTGGATGCACTAGTTCTCATTGCAAGGACCTTATCTTCATGTGTGACATCAAAAAGTTGAAACATCTTTCCAACCCTTGAAGCATGAGAAACAACTTCACCATTTCTAAATTTATCTTTAATGAGATAAAGTTTTTCACCATTATGATAATGAAATTCAGCTTTCAAGTTGTGCTCAAATAATTGGTTGACTGAAAGAAGGTTCTTTATGAGCCCTGGAACATAAATAACCTTTTGAATTTTGTGTTTGTGATTTTTGAGGGACAAACATATATCTCCAGTTCCCTTAACTTTATGTGATGACTCGTCAGCAAGGGATACTTGCCTGTAGGACCCGTGGATGGAGTGAGATCACACAACCACTCTTTTCCACTTGTCATATGTCTAGATGAACTAGAATCAACATACTAGACTTAGTTGTCTGAAGAGAAGGCCTTTGTTTCAGTAGCATACAAGAAATCCTCTTCATATGAATCTCTTGTAGATGCAACATTGACATGTTGTCTATTTGGCTTTTTTGCCAATGGGGATTATTCTTCTTGTCTCCCTGAGAAGGATTTTGTGGCTTTATGTGATTGGATTCATTATTGGCATAAGAATTATATTGGCAATCTTTGAGATCATGTCCCTTTCTTTCACAAATGAGACATTTTTATTTCTTGGAAGAGTTTTTCTGATTTGGTTTTGATAATCCTAATGGACCACTCCGACATTCATATTGTTTTCCCTTATGCTTTTTTTGTGAGGACCTAATTATCTTGGGAGTATGATGTCTCACCATGGATTGCTTCTTATTGAAACAAGTTTATCAACTCTCAAAGGATGGTTTTTTTCTTGCCACATTGAGACAAGTGACAAACATGTGAAACAAAGGGGATCTAGTTCTCTCAGAACTATGAGTACAAGAGATGCATCTATGATTTATTCCCCTAACACTTGCACATTTGATGTCATAATCTCTGCTACTCTTCTAAGAAATGTCTCTATTTTCTCTTCATTTTGCATTTGAAGGCAATGCAACTGATGTTGCAAGTGGAGAATTTGATTTTGATTTTTGGCCTCATAAACTATTTTAATATTATCCCAAGTATCTTCTGTAGTAGTAATTGTTCTCATATGAGGTTGTACCTCATCAAATACTCCAAATAGAATGATCAATTTGGCCTTTTTGATTGGCCTTGTCAAACTTGGTTTGGTTTGCGCCAACAATTGTAGGTTTGGTGATATTCCTGGAGACTATATCCCAAAGATTCTCAAACTCAAATTAGGTTTGTACTTTTGTCTTCCAGATGGCATAATTATCTCCTCTCAAAAGTTGAGAGTCTGGAAACATGATTTTTGGTGTATTATTTTCCATTTTTGAAAACAAATCCTTATAACTCCCTAATGCTTGGTTTGCAAATTTAATATGACTTATGAAAACAAAAAATGTATACGTTTACTCCAAGGAAAATATTAAATGAAAAAAATAATATAATTTATAAATGTTTTTAATTATCTTAATTATACAATAATTTATTAATTTCCTTTCAATTTTATAATCTTTTGCTTCCCAAAACACAATTAAGTTGGACAATTTTTTGCACCTGAAAATTGCCTAAATTACGCTTAGTAAATCTTCAATGCCTTCTCTACAAACAACATAATGATTATCCAACGCTTCTCTTGCATATTATAATGCAATGATAGTTCTTCTATTCACCTGGAAAACAATTTGGATGTGAATAACTCTTCTTTCACATGCTAGTAAAGAGTTTTCACTACATACAGGCGGTAGCGTTGGGCATTTAAGAATCCCTTTATTTTGAAAAAAAAAGCCCTTGTAATGAAATCTGCAATACCTTTGAATTTCATATGCTTTCATATGGCAACATTTTCATCTTCTTCAAACGTTTTAATGCCTTTAAATAGCTTGCAACTGCTTAGGTGCCAGATTCTATAGATTCTAATGCCCTTGAAATGACATTTTCAACGCCTTTATTCTCCTGATGTTGTGCAGGATTTATCATGCCCAACAACTGGCCCGAAAACCTCATCAATGTCTTTTATATGGCGTCTTAAAGAGCACACATAGGTGATGATTATTATGAATAGAAACAACAATAAATACAGTGAGAAATTAGCTGAACAGAAGCGACTGACCAACTACCATCACTTATGGAGAAATTGTTCAACTGACAATGATGTAATAAATAATATACTAATATATGACAGCTCACCTCAAGCTTACCATAAGAGAGTATATAGTTTTATCTCATCCTAATGAATAAGTACATTGGAGGAGAACTAGAAGTTTTGAAAGTTAAGAAAACCTTAGATATACCAACTTCTCCTTAAAAGCTAAAAGAGGTATGTCTATTCTTAGTAGGAGAAAGGATAGATATGAAAACATGCACCCAAAAATTGGAAACTGTTGAAGCTTAAAGAGGTATGTCTATCTTTAGTAGGAGAAATGATAGATATGAAAACATGCATCCAAAAAATGGAAACATGTTGAAGCTTAAAGAGGTATGTCTATCCTTAGTAGGAGAAATGATAGATATGAAAACATGCATCCAAAAAATGCAAACATGTTGAAGCTAGGGTCAAACTAATGTGTGAGGAAACATAAGAATATACAACATTCATACATGCCTAGCCTAAATCTCAATATAGATGTCCATAACTTAGTGACCAGACTTAAAGAAAATCTAATCAAACAAAATATGAGACCAATCAAACCTATGGTAGTTATGATTATGAAGAAATAATTAATGAAACTTCTAGAGATGTAAGTTTCATCAAAGTAGTAGATTACTTAGAATCGATCTCAAACATAGTCATATAGATCAAGAATAATGGAAAAACTATGATATATATCAATTTAAATGATATTAACAAATCATGTTGAAAGAATGACTTCCCTCTCCTATCTATAAATCAAATTGTAGCTTATATCATCAAATACATGAGATTATTTCCATCATGGATATATTCTCAAGTTATAATCAAATGTCTATTGTAAAGGATGACCAAAGTAAGACAACATTCACCAACTGCTAAGGAGCCTTATGTTACATTATTATGCCCTTTAAGTTAAAAAATGTAGGGGCCACATATTAGAGAGTCATAGCCCACATCTTCCATGGCACAATTCATCATATGGTGGAGTCTTATGTGGATTATATTTTCACAAGATTAAAGACTTATTATTAATTCTCAATAGGTTTGAGCTAAATCCTAAAGAGTGCATATTTATAGTCATAACAATTTTTTTTTGGCTTCATTATCTTTCACTACAAAATATAGGTGGACCTCTCCAAACACAAAGATAGAAAGGGAAATCACTTCTTGTGATAAAAGAATCTTCATGATTTTTTTATTGCATCTTTTCCTTGAAATCACGGGTACAAAATGCGATTTGCTTCTTAATGGCGTTCCTACAAAACAACCTTTGCTTTATGAGCAATTATTTATAGTGAATTCAAATGAACTACTTGATTCACCAGTATCGATCCATGTGAAACAAATTCCTATAGAGATTTCCAACCAGGATCTTCCTTCTGAAAAAGGTCCTAGAAGGAAAAAGAAAAAAGAAAAAGAATCTTTGATCAAGATTATGAATTTTTTTTGTTCTTTATTCAAAATTCATGGAATTCAAGAAAAAAACCCATTGTTAATGATTATGAACCTTGAATTCGAGACTTTAATCAATTTATTGTGTCTAAATGACCCTCCACCATGCTCCTCTATCCATCAAATCCATGGTTAGGACCTTCCTAGTCTAGTTACAGACACTAAAACATTTTAGACTAAATATTACATTTAAAGTACATCTAATCAACACTCTACAAAATAAAAATTCTTAGATAACTTGGATAATTGATTGTCAAATTGCTTTTGATTAGGTTAAGAAGTGTTGCCTCACCGATGCCATACTATTATTCCCTAGTAATACCTTTCATTTATCTTATACTTTAGAGTTGCCAAAGTCCTTTTTGCTTTCATGTTAAAATACAAGAACATGATGGTGGAAAGGAAAGGGCCATATACTTCATTAACCATACCTTACTTTGATTATGAGAAAAGTATCCTCAAGTTGAGAAATAATGTTTGGCCATGATCTTCTCCACATGTTGTATTCACCATTACATGCTAAATTAGGATACATGAGTTATCATTAGGATAAAACCCTTGCAATCATTCCTCATGTAACCAATGCTATCAAGGAGGGTGAGATGCTTCATAACCCCTCTTAGTGAATTCAAGTTTATAGCATCATTCAAAAGTCCATTAAAGGGTGAGTAATTACCAATTGGCTAACAAATAATCATGTTCCCTAAGAAACATCTATTAATAAGTATTTCCTTGATGAAGAGGTGTGCATTGTAGAACTCACTAAATATAATTCCTCTCTTTGACCTATAAGGATATAGTTAGGTATTTGAAAAATGAACCCTAACTTGAGGATCAAACTACCCTTAAAAAGTGGAAAATGTGTATTATCGCATCAAAATATATCACATCAATAACACTTTATACTAAAAGACCCTTGATGGAATTTTTCTTAGATATGTGGATAAAGAGGAATCACAAAGAACCTTATAAGAATGACATAATGTTATCTATGGAAGACATTCATTTCTTGGGCTACTTTTAGCCCAATCTTGAAGGAGATGTGATTAAATTTGTGAAGTTCCCATAATTTTAGATGTATGTGTATGTCCACCATGTAGCCCAGCTCAGGATCTCCAACCCATCATAATTCCATGGCTATTTTCCACATGGGGTTTACACATCATGGAAAAGATCTCACTACCATCAACTAATAGTCACACTTTCATAATAATAGCCACAAAATATTTTGTGAAATAGATTGAGGCTATGCTTCTAAGTATGGCAATCACAAAATTTATTTTGAATCGTATCATTTATAGATTTAGAATCATATAGGTTGTAGTAATAGATAATGTCTCATCCTTGAAAATCCCTTAGATGCAAGAGCTATGCAAACAATTTTACATCAACCATAATTTCACATCTATATATTATCCTCAAAGGAATGGACAAGTAGAGGCCACAAACAAAATGATAAATGATATATTACTTAAATCATTAAGGACTCAAAACAAGATTAGCACTTACAATAGTATCTTGCTTTTAGGATCATAAGATGAGCATTCAAATTCCTATGAGGAAAACTTGAAGCATAAATGTCTAGTCTTCAAATGTATCTACAAAGACTTTGTGACCATGAGGAATATTGAGTTATCAAATTGGATGAGCAATACACTAAAAAAGCCATTCACAAACCCTTCGAGGTCAAATACCTTTTTCTTAGAATAGACAACCTCATAGATAAAAGGACCATCAAAGGCTAAAATTTTAGACCAAACTGGGTTGGAAATATCTACTAAAATAATATGTTAGTGATGAAACTTACCTTTTGTGCACAATGGAACATGAAGAGTTTTATGAAACTGCCAACACTTTCCACCTTAACAAATATTGCATCTAAAAAGAAAAAAATAGCCATAAAATAAATAAAAATTCATTTAATTCTATCCACTCCATCTCACGTTATTCCATATTTGTTTTTTTCCCCTTTTTTTAGTATGAGTCTTAAAGTTGTCGGTATAGAAGCTCCTCTCACTAGGGTTTAAGATTCCCAAACTACAATAAACAACTTATTTGCTCACACTCCTAATAATTTATGTGAATCCATTTTGAATCCTTAAACTAATCTTGAATAAGTGCAAAAAGTTGGATTCAATTTTAAAAAATGAAAATGCTTTTCTTGAAAATCAAAGTTTGTCACAATTAAACTAACAATTTAAAGTACATCATAAATAAACATTAACACAATACAATTATACTCATCCAAATCCCAATTACATCACTTCTTACATATGCTAAACATACAATAAACACAATAGACATGGTTGCTATCACTCTAACCAGTTTAATCACTTGGAAACATCGAAGTGCCTGCCTTCATTCTCAAAGAAGGAATGGAAAAAAGGCTTTCCTTCCTATTAAGGGAGGTTCCAAAGGCTCCAGTCATGTCCAATTTAGCAGGATCGCCTTCAATCCTCCAGTCAAAGCAATGCAAAAGCTGAGCCAACGCAAGCTCCATGGTGCCTAAGGCCATTGCAGCCCCTGGGCATCCCCTTCGTCCAGATCCAAAGGGAAGCACCTCAAAGTACCGCCCTTTTATATCAATATCTTCACCCATAAATCTCTCAGGCTTAAATGTTAAAGGATCCTCCCATGTACCTGGATCTCTTCCAATTGCCCAGACATTAACCATAAGCCTTGTTTTCTTGGGTATAACAAACCTCTGAGCCCCCACAACGCAAGTTTCTGTAGATTCATGGGGCAGCAACAATGGCCCCGAGGGATATAATCGCAACGACTCTTTAACCTCATCAATGTCTTTTATATGGCGTCTTAAAAGCATCTGCAGTCAACACCTCCTCTGCAACATTTCACAGGAATTATGCTCTGATACCGTTAAAGAGTACACATAGGTGATGATTATTATGAATAGCAGCAACAATAAATACAAAGAGAAATTAGTTGAACAGAAGCAACCGACCAACTACTATCAGTTATGGAGAAATTGATCAACTGACAATGATGTAATAAATAATATTCTAATATGTGACAACTCACCTCAAGCTTACCATAAGAGAGAGTATATACTTTTATATCATCCTGATGATTTCATTGGAGGAGAACAAGAATATTTGAAAGTTAAGCAAACCTTAGATATACCAGCTACGCCTTAAAAGCTCAAAGAGGTTTCTCCATCCTTAGTAGGAGAAAGCATAGATATAAAACATGCACCCCAAAAAATTGAAGCTTGGGCCGAACTTATGTGTCATGAAATAGCAGAATATACAGCATTTCTCATTGACTTTGTAGATATGTTTACATGGGCATACTCATACATGACTAGCCTAAATCCCATTATAGATGTTCATAATCTAGTGACTAAACTTAAGAAAATCTAATCAAGCAAAATGTGAGACCAATCAAATCTATGGTAGTTATGAGTATGAAGAAATAATCAATGAAACTTTTAGAGATGAAAGCTTCATCAAAATAGTAGATTACATAGAATCAACATTAAACATAGTCATATAGATCAAGAATAATGGAAAAATTATGATATGCATCAATTTAAATGATGTTAATAAATGATGTTGAAAGAATGACTTCCCTTTCTTATCTATAAATCAAATTGTAGATTATACCATCAAATATGAGGTTATTTCCATCATGGATATATTCTCAAGTTATAATCAAATATTTATTGTAGAGGATGAGCAAAGTAAGACAACATTCACCAACTGCTAAGGAACCTTATGTTACATTATGATGCCCTTTAAGTTAAAAAATGTAGGGGCCACATATTAGAGAGTCATAGCCCACATCGTCCATGGCACGATTCATCATATGGTGGAGTCTTATGTGGATTATTTTTTCACAAGTCTAAAAATAGATAAAATTATATTAAAGATTTATTAATTCTCAATAGGCTTGAACTAAATCCTAAAGTGTACATATTTATAGTCATAACAAAAAAAAATGACTTCATTATCTTTCACTACAAAATATAGGTAGACCTCACTAAAATAAATGTTGTTTCTTATATGGCTCCTCTATCCATCAAATCCATGTTTAGGACTTTCCTAGTCTAGTTAGAGACAATAAAGCATTTTAGACTAAATATTACATTCAAAATACATCCAATCAACACTTTGCAAAATAAAAAATTCTTAGATAATTTAGACAATTGATTGTCAAATTGATTTTGATTAGGTCAAGAAGTTTTGCCTCACCCATCCCATACTATTGTTCCCTAATAATACCTTTCATTTATCTTATACTTTAGAGTTGTCAAAGTCTCTTTTGCTTTCATGTTAATACAAGAAGATGATGGTGGAAAGGAAAGGGCCATATACTTTGTTAACCATACCTTACTTCATTATGAGAAAAGTATACTCAAGTTGAGAAATAATGTTTGGCCATAATCTTCTCTACATGGTGTATTCACCATTACATGTTAAATTAGGATACATGAGTTATCATTAGGATAAAACCCTTGCAATCATTCCTCATGCAACCAATGCTATCAAGGAGGGTGAGATGCTTCATAACCCTTCTTAGTGAATTCAAGTTTATAGCATCATTCAAAAGTCCATTAAAGGGTGAGTAATTATCAGTTGGCTAACAAATAATCATGCCCCCTAAGAAACATCTATTACTAAATATTTCCTTGATGAAGAGGTGTGCATTGTAGAACTCACTAAATATAATTCCTCTCTTTGGTATAAGGATATAGTTGGGTATTTGAAAAATGGACCCTAACTTGAGGATCAGACTACCCTTAAAAAGAGGAAAATGTGTGTTGCGGCATCAAAATATATCATGATCAATAACACTAAAAGGTCCTTGATGGAATTTTTCTTAGATATGTGGATAAAGAGGAATCACAATGAACCTTAGAAGAATAACATAATGTTATCTATGAAAGACATTTTGGTGGGCACACTACAATAAGGAAAATCCATTGCTTGGGCTACTTTTAGCCCAATCTTGAAGGAGATGTGATTAAATTTGTGAAGTCCCCATAATTTTAGATGTATGTGTATGTCCACCATGTACCCCAAGACAAGATCTCCAACCCATCATAATTCCATGGCTATTTTCCACATGGGGCATACACCTCATGGAAATGATCTCACTACCATCAACTAATAGTCACACTTTCATAATAATAGCCACAAAATATTTCATGAAATAGATTGAGGCTATGCTTCTATGTATGGTAATCACAAAATTCATTTTGAATCATATCATTTATAGATTTAGAATCATATAGGTCGTAGTAATAGATAATGTCTCATCCTTGAAAAACCCTTAGATGCAAGAGCTATGCAAACAATTTTACATCAACTATAATTTCACATCTACATATTATCCTCAAAGGAATGGACAAGTAGAGGCCACAAACAAAATGATAAATGTTATATTAGTTAAAATCATTAAGGACTCAAAACAAGATTAGCATTTACAACAACATCTTTCTTTTAGGATCATAAGATGAGCATTCAAATTCCTATGAGGAAAACTTGAAGTAGAAATGTCTAGCCTCCAAACGTATATTCAGGGACTCCTTGGACCATGAGGAATATTGAGTTATCAAATTGGATGAGCAATACACTAAAAAAGTCATTCCCAAACCCTTCGAGGTCAGATACCTTTTTTTTTGAAAAAAATAACCTCATAGATAAAAAGAGCCATCAAAGGCTAAAATTTTAGACCCAATTCGATTGGAAATATCTAGTAAAATAATCTGTTAATAATGAAACTTACTTTTTGTGCACAATGGAACATGATGAGTTTTATGTAACTCCCAACACTTCCCACCTTAACAAATATTGCATCTAAAAACTAAAAAAATAGCCATAAAATAAATAAAAGTTCATTTAATTCTATCCACTCCATCTCACCTTATTCCATTTTTTTGGTATGAATCTGAAAATTGTTGGTATACAAGCTCCTCTCACTAGGGTTTAAGATTTTCAAACTACAATATACAACTTATCTGCTCACACTCTTAATAATTTATGTGAATTCATTTTAAATACTTAAACTAATCTTGAATAAGTGAAAGAAGCGGAAGTGTTTTTCTTAAAAACCAAAATTTGTCACAACTGAACTAAAAATTTGAAACACATTATAAATAAACATTAATGCAATACAATTATATTCATTCAAATCGCGGAAGTGTTTTTCTTAAAAATCAAAATTTGTCACAGCTGAACTAAAAATTTGAAACACATTATAAATAAACATTAATGCAATACAATTATATTCATTCAAATCCCAATTACATCACTTCTTACATATGCTAAACATAAAATAAACCCAAATAGACAAGATTGCTATCACTCCAACCATTTTAATCACCTGGAAACATCAGAGTGCCTGCCATCATTCTCAAAGATGGAATGGCAAAGAGGCTTTCCGTCCTATTAAGGGAGGTTCCAAAGGCTTCAGTCATGTCCAATTTAGCAGGATCGCCCTCAGTCCTCCAGTCAAAGCAGTGCACAAGCTGAGCCAATGCAAGCTCCATAGTGCCTAAGGCCATTGCAGCCCCTGGGCATCCCCTTCTTCCAGATCCAAAGGGAAGCACCTCAAAGTCTCGCCCTTTTATATCAATATCTCTACCCATAAATCTCTCAGGCTTAAACGTTAAAGGATCTTCCCACGTCTGGATCTCTTCCATTTGCCCAGACATTAACCATTAGCCTTGCTTTCTTGGGTAAAACAAACCTCTGACTCCCCACAATGCAAGTTTCTGTAGATTCATGGGGCAGCAACAATGGCCCCGGAGGATATAATCGCAACGACTCTTTAACCAGACACTGCAGGTATTCCATGTCACCAAGAGCAGATTCTCTTACTAGGCGGTCCTTCCCTACCACAGACTCAATCTCTTGCTGCAGCTTCTTGGCAATGTGAGGGTTCCTCACCAGCTCACTCATACTCCATTCTAAAGCAGTAGATGTTGTCTCTATTCCAGCAATAAAAAGAACCTGCACACAAAACATTTTCCATTAAATTAAAATACTCTGCCCATAAACAGTTATTTGTTGTGGTTAATACATCGGTTCTGTATGTAGGGATCTGAGCCCTAAACATTCGGTATATTGACCAGAACCTTAAAATAAGGGTTAAAAAAATATAAGCAAAATAAACAAAGGGGCGCACCAAAAAAAAAAGGGGGCGCACAAAATTACTGGCTTTAATATCATTTCCTTCGATATTCTTGTCATCGCTCTCAGCAATTTCTAGAAGCACGTCAAGGATGTTTTTCTCAGCTGCAGTCTGCGATTGCCTGAAATTAACATGTTCATCTATTAGGATTTTTTGCATCACTCTGTCAAAAAATGAGTGAGCATTTTTCATCCTTTTCTTGATACCCTGCAAGTCCAACCAGTCTATGTAAGGAATAAAGTCTCCAATGTTCACTGCCGCAATAGTAACAGTAACTTCGTGTACCATAGCTCTGAATTCTTTCCCTTTGCCGACCACATCTTCGTCAGAAAATTTAGTGCCAGCCAAAATTCGCCAAATGATGGCGGATGTAAGCGATGTTACAGCCTTGCTAACATTGACAGCAACAGCCCCGTGCCTGCTATTTTCCCAAATAGAGCTCATCGCTGCAGAAACCTCTTCCTCTCTAACAAATCTGAAGGATTTCAATCTTTTCGTACTTAGCAGTTCTGTGACGCATATTTTTCTACCCAATCTCCAGTAAGTTCCATAAGGAGCCAGGCCACGTCCTTGTAATTATAAGCCAACCACTTCCCTGCTGCGGATGGAGATCTGCTAGCGAAAGCCAAATCGTGATTTTTATATAACTGTTTGGCATTTCAGGGGAAGACACAACAATTGCAGGAAAATGGCCGAGCTGTAAAGACATGATGGGGCCATATTTCTTGGCAAGGTCTTCCAGGGAACGGTGGGGAAGCTTCCCCAACTGGTGGAGATTTCCTATGATGGGCCATGCAAATGGCCCTGGGGACAATCTTGATGAATTGCGTCTTCTATATATGTAGAAAAGACACAAGAAGAAGAGCAGAATGGTGAATGGTGTAATGGCTGCCAGATAGGCTTCACCTTCGCCTATTAATCCTGAATTTGCCACATTGGAATTGCTGTTGAGTAGCTATTTGTACTGGTAGCTATTGGGGACGAGGAATCATCCTGTGGTCAAAGATCATCAACTGCAGCAACTGATGGTCTTAGGGTATATTAGTTGACGGCAATCTTCTGGTAAACTGCAAATTTATATGCACCTTTGGGGTAGAAATAAATAGAAATTAAGTACAGCAGACATGTACAGTTGACAATTGACAGTTTCAAATGCAAGATAGGCATTAGACGACCATAGAAATGATCTGAGCCATTCACATCAAAATCAGAAACAGTGACTGCCGCCTCGTACTAACGTACTGCAGATTCGCAGGCATCCAATTAAATAGCTATGTCTCACCTTTGGTCTGTATGTATGTACACTTGGCAGGCCGACAACCATGTGCTCTTTTAAATCCCTGGAACACAGAGTAGGTCTTACCCTACAAAAAGTAGGGGCATTTAATTTTGAATAATTTTGTCGGCGGAACTTCCCCGGCATTTCCAGCAGTCTGACGCCGCCGGGATGATTCCGGTGGGTTCCCGGTAGAGGATTCGTTTCTTTATTTAATTAGTTAATTGATTTGGATGACTTTTATGGAGCCGGCTAACTCGTAGACAAAATTCACCTCCGTACATGGAAAAACGCATAAAACAAACATAAAAACATACATATAAACATACATGTGATGGGACGGTATAATGTGGGGCCCGCAAAGACAAGTGACGGACATGACGGAGGAAACGGAGGTAACGGAGTGTTTGGTGATTTTAAAAATTCCGGCTCTTCACGTTTTATTAAATTTGCCGCTCGTCCATGATTTTAAAAGTTGTCGTCCATATGATTTATTAAATTTGTCGCCTCTGTTTTAAAATAATTGCCACCTTTTTTAAAAGAAGAAATTAAAACTAATGTTTAAGTAAAATTTAAACTAAAATAAAATATTTTTTATATAAATAAAATATATTTTAAATAATTTTAAATTAAAATAAAATAATTGCAAATTAAGTTGATTAGTAAAATAATTAATTATTAGTATATTATTATAATATTTTTTTAATATAATTAAATTTGTATTATTATTTTATAATTATTAAATTATATTATATTATTATATTATAATATTATATTAATTTTATTATTATAATAATAAAATAATTATATGTTATTATATATTTATTATTATATTCTATATTTGTTATTAATTTATTATTATATATGTTTATAATGTAATTTTAAATTTGTATTATTATTATATTAAATAATATTTTATTATCTTATATTATGTTATAATATATTATATTATATCGTATTATTATATATTTATTATTATATAAATAAATTTATATTAGTATTTTATAATTATATTAAATTGTAAATTATATATTAGTTTTAGGATGGGGTGATGGATGGTGGATAGGGATATAAGGAAGGGGAGATGGAATGTTAATGAGATGGGAGATACATAACAATTTGGATGAAAAGATGCATAATAATTTGAATCTAATGGATAATGAAATGATTATGATCGATGAAAGATGATTCTAAGATTAACAAATCTATATTAGCCTAATGAATCTAATGTATTAAGCAATGATGATGGATGATAGTTGATACGATGCATTATGATATATGGATGTAGGTTTCATGCCATGGTACATCAGATGCAAGAGAGGAAAAGTGGAAGATGAAAGATAGAAGGAGAAATAGGGACAAGGGGAGGCAAGTGCACATGAAACTCCTCCCCAAACTCTCTACCCTTGAGCTTAGAACAAGAAAAATCATATAACTCACAATCCACTGTGTTTTCCAACCTACGATTAATTTGTGTATTTATTTTTTGATAATATGATGAAATTGAAACACAATTTTTAATCTAACTAATAGTTGTGCTAAATTTTGAAAGTTTCTTTCATTACATTCGTATTCTCTAAATAAGAAATTTTTTTCATTAAAATATTTGCAAGTTGGAAAACATTAGGTGTTATGAAACCTACAACCCACATATTATTGTAAAACCCTCTACACATAGCAACACAATTGGTTAGTCACCCATCAGGTCAATTTGATTAGTTATACGTATCCCCCACTTGGATATCCTCCTCAAACTCTCCACCCTTGAGCTTAGAACAAGAGGAATGCAATCACTCACAACCCACTGTGTTTTCAAACCTACAATTATTTATCTATCTCTCAACTTCTCAAGAGAAGGAAGAATCTCTTTAGTCAATACATTATCTTTCTCATTCACTTTGGTCTACCTTTTTTGAAGTATTTTTGGGTCCCTATGTCTCACAATCCACCAACAAATCTCCCCCTCCTACTAAGTCTATTTCGGGTCCCTATATCCCCCCTCACCTTACCACTCCCTATCTCCCCCCTTCCCACTCTCTCTCTCTCTCCCTAGAGTATGCTTCTTTTTTTCATTCATCATAGTGTAAGTATTCTCTTTATACAAATGTATGAATTTATTGATTTGGATATTCTAAAGATACTTATATTTAGTCTTGTATATATTTCTAAAGATACTTCTCCTTTTTACTAGTTCTTTATTGATACCATCACTATTTAACAAAACTCTTTTCATGATCAATGACACACACACACCACCTCTCTCTACCTCTCCCACCCTACATGTTGGAAAACACGGTGGATTAAATGAGTAGCTTGCAACCAATACATTATTTATCTCATTCACTTTGGTTTGCATCTTTTCAAGTGTTTTTAGAGCAGATTCCTTTTTCATTTCATACATTCTACTGCCTACACAAAATAGTTCCATGTTGGAAAACACAATGTTGATTGTCCATTATTTCATTTTACATGTTTAAATTTAAACAATGGAGAGTACGGGGAGGAGTTTCATTTTGGGGATACATAAAAATAACCAAATTGAGTTGAGGAGTGACTAACCATAGTCTCAATATACTTCCTCTATTTTAACCATAATTTCTTATTATTTATATTTCTATGTATTTATATACCAAGGATGAATCTTATAACACCTACATCTTTCATCTCAAACCGATAATCCAACTAAACCTTGAGTTCTCTAATTAACACTTCATTATTCCTAATGATTAATATATCATCATATGTAAAACTATGATTAACTCATCGCGATTCCTTGGAAAACCCAATTCTAATGCATATGGATCAAATTTTTGTTACAACATACATGGTGACTACTTTAATGCATACAAAGACCCTTATAGTTTACAATCCAAATATTATATACCCCTTATCTGAAATTATGCACCCTTTAAGCCATCTCCTATTTATAGAACTAATTTTATCGTATGACACATAATTTGAGTCAAGGATCTTGTATCTCCCCTTAAGCCATCCTCTTAGGATCCCTTAATTCATTGTCTTACCTACCCTAAATTCATCCTCTTGTGTCCCCTTAAGTCACTCTCTTAACTCCCCTTAAGCCATCCTCTTAGGACCCCTTAAGTCATTGTGTTAGCTACCCTAAATCCATCCTCTTGCATCCCATAAAGTAATTATCTTAACTCCTCTTAAGTCATCCTCTTAGGACCCCTTAAGTCATCCCCTTAGCTATTGTATCATCCTCCATCTATATAATATTCATCTATTATTTTATTTCATTATGAACTACCACTTACTCTTTCTTCAATTTCTTCATTATAAGGCCTTTCAACACAATCTTTATGTCTCTCTTTGGATTAATTTGGAATCATCATTGCATTAATCCATTAGGTTAAACCTTAAAGCATAAACCCTAAACCTAACATCCATCACCATTGCATTAATCCATTAAGTTCATTTTAGGCTAATATAAATTTATTATTCTAAGCATCTTTCGTCCATCATAGTCCTTTCATTATCCATGCATCTTTCCATCCTAATCATTACATTATCTCCCATCTCATTAACCAAATAATCTTGAATCCAAAAGCTTTATTTTGGATGGAAATGATTCCTGTACCTATTCAACCATATTATTTTGATCTAATGGAATAAAAGGAAAGTTTCACTTGTATGATGATATCTAGAGAAAAGGTGGATGTGCCTCAACATTGTAGGTTGAAAAAGTACTCTTGATTAACATCTTTTCTAGATATTTTAAAGACAACTTGGATTAATGTGTAATTTTTTTGTGACAATTATTACACCCATTTTATTGGAGATAGGGTCCTCTAGTTACACATTACTTTAGAGAAATAAGTTCTTCCAAACTATATTGAATTTTTTTTTAACTCAATATATAATTTTAAAAGGATAAAAATTGAGGGAATTTTCATATGGAATCATATCTAACTAATGCAACTGATTGTTTCATGAAATTCTCACCCCCCCAAAAAAACTAAAGGCTAGGTACAAGGTTCTAGTGCATGTTATTCCCCACTCTAAGATCACCACCTATTATCCCAATTACCTCCCTCTTTCTCTCCCTCACTCTCTCTACCTATTGACAAGGGATAGTAAGTGGGATAGAGGGAGGGAGAGAAAGAAGGAGGTAATTGGAACCTAGGTACAAGGTTCTAGTGCATGTTATTCCCCTCACTCTCTCTGCCTACCTCTCCCTCTATTCCTTCAGCCTTACCTCTCTCTACCTACCTCCCCATATCTCTGTCATTTCCTTTGTCTCCTTTTATCCCTCCCATGCCATCTCGCTAGACCTCTCCCTCCCCCATACCTCTATACTTCTCTCTATCTCTCATCTCTCACCATCACTCCTAACCGTTCTCCCTCTTCCCCCCCCCTCTCTCTTTCCACATACTCCTCCCTTTATCTCTATCTCTCCCTCCTTCCCTCTCTCCCTCCCTCCATCCCTCCCACCCCACATCTTCCTCACTCTACCTACCCCTCTCTCTCTACCTCTCCCTCCTCTCCTCTCTCTCTCTCTCACACCAACTCTCTCTACCTCTCCCACTATACATAGATCCCTATCTCTGTCCACCTCTATCATTTTTACCTTACCTCTCCCTACCTTCCTCTCCATATCTCCCTCCTTCCCCCTCTCTCTCTCCCTCCTTCCCACACAACCTCTCTCCACCTACCCCTCCCTCCCTCCCTCTCTCCCTACTTCCCTCTCTCACTCTCTCTCTACATACATGTCCCACCTTACCTCTCTCTCTATCTCTCATTTACACACACAACCTCTCTCCACCTATCCCTCCCTCCCTACTTCCCTCTCTCACTCTCTCTATACATAACTCTCCCACCCTACCACTTCCTATAATAAATAATTTTAGACAACATCAAGATCAATTAGAAGCTATGAAATATTAAAGAAGAAAGTGATAGAGCAACTAGGTCAATTTGATTAGTTTTAGTGCAAGAGAAGGTACATAAGGAGCTTGAATGGTGAAGAGGAATGCAATATATAAATAAATAAACTCAAATAAAGTAAGTTACTTGATTGATAGAACTAACTACTATATAAGTACTCATCATGGTTGAAGGTACTCTCATTGGTCTTCATATCTTACCTATCTACATATGCTCCCTGGGTTGCCAACTATGAAATGTATTTTCAATTTTTTGATTCAATTGATTTTATTTTCTGTCAAATAAAGATATGAATATCCGTATCACTCCATCCAAAATCATGAGATAAACTTATAACTTTATGTAATTTCAAATATTGGAGATATAATTAGATCTTTTAGTTTTGATAAATTACCATAAATATGTTACAAACAATAGGGTAGAATTAGAATTTTAATCCTACAAAAAAAATATTAAGAACATTTGATATAAACATGATAAAAAACTATATAGTAATAATTATAATATATATGGGTTGTTCAATAAGAATCCATCTCTCTACCTAACCCTCTCTCTAACTCTCCCTCCCCCCTCTCTCTCTCTCACACACACACACTAGATCTCTCTCTTTGTACCTCTCCCACTCTACCTTTGTATCTATCTTTACTTCACACTCAATTTCTTTACACCCACCTCTCTCTACCTACACCTCTCTCCCTCCCTATTTTATCTCTCTCTCTCTCTCTCTCCCTCCCTACCTCTCTCTATATTAAGCAACACACTTTGGTCTTCTTCTGCATAATAAGAAAATGTTGGTTGTTGACATTGATTAATTTCTTATATGAAGCAACATGTACAGTGTGAAGTGTGTACTATGAAGGATACCCTATGATATCCCTACTAATTATTTTCTATAAAACATTGGTCTCCTGAAGTTGCAGTGTTGGAAAACACACTATCCTTTGTTAGTTATGTAGTCAATTCCACCTTCAAATTTTAGAAAAACTCTTTGGTTATAGTAAAAATGACATTTCCAACTATCCCTTGACATGGGATAGTGTGTCTTTCACTTTCTTGATATGATTGGAACAGAAAAATGCTCACATTATTTGTAGTTTTGGAAAACACACTATCCCTTGTCAATTATTTCCTTATGAATTTGCAGTGTTGGAAAAAAAATTGTCCCTTGTCAGTTATGTAATGAAACCAGTATACTTTCCTTATC
>CM021110.1:131584041-131737877 GCA_007115665.2 Sequoiadendron giganteum | reverse complement strand
CCCTTAAACCCTCTACCCTCTACCCTTAACCATCTACCCTTAACCCTCTACCCTCTATCTCTCTCCCACTCCCTCCCTCTCTCTCTCAAGACTCTCCCTCCTACCCCATCTCCCCCTCTTCCTCTCTCAGGTCTCTCTTTCTCACACACTCACTCACTCCCTCTATCTCTCTCCCCTCTACCCTAAACCCTAAACCCTTAACCCTTAAACCCTAAACTATTAAACCCTCTACCCTCTACCCTTAACCCTCCCTCCCTCTGTCTCTCTCCCACTCCCTCCCTCTCTCTCTCTTTCAAGTCTCTCCATCCTACCCCCTCTCCCTCTCTCAGGTCTCTCTCTCACTCACTCAATCCATCTATCTCTCTCCCATCTCCCTTAAACCCTATACCCTCAACCCAATACCCTAAATAATCAACCCTATAGGTCCTCAACCCTATATACCTTCAATTCTCAACCATATAACCTATACATTGGATCCTCAACCCTCATATATCTTTGTCCCTCCCTCCTCTTCTCTCCTTATCTCTATCTCACTTCTCCCTCCATCTCTCCCTCCATACATCCCACCTTCTCTTCCCTAATACCTCAACCCTATACCCTCAACCCTTAAAACCTTAAACACTCAACCCTATACCCTAAACCCTCAACCCTCATCCCTTAAATCCTAAACCCTCTACCCTCTACCCTCAACCCTAATCCCTGAACACTTAAACCCTTAAACCCAATTAAACTCTCTACCCTAATCCCTCTATTAGGTATGTCACTCACTCACTCCCTCTATCTCTCTCCCATTCCCTCTCTCACTCACTCTATCTATCTCCCTCTCTCTCTCTCACTATCTCTTGGGTATATCAACCCACCCTCTCTCTCTCTCTCACACACACAAACACTCCCTCTCTCTCTCTCCCACTCCCTCTCTCTCTCACTCTCTCTCATTCTGTCTCTATCTCTGTCTCTGTCTCTATCTATGTCTGTCTCTGTCTCTTTCTCTGTCTCTGTCTGTCTCTATCTCTATCTCTGTCTCTATCTTTGTCTCTGTCTCTGTCTGTCTGTCTGTCTCTCAAGTCTCTCTCTCTCTCTCTCACTTACTCCATCTATCTCTCTCCCCTCTACCCATAACCCTAAACCCTTAACCCTTAAAATATAAACCCTTAAACCCTCTACCCTTTATCTCTCACTCTCTCACTCCCTCCCTCCTTCCCTCCCTATCTCTCTCTCAAGTCTCTCCCTCCTATCCCCTCTCCCTCTCTTAGGTATCTCACTCACTCACTCACTCCTATCTATCTCTCTCCTCTACCTTTAACCCTCTACCCTTAACCCTATACCCTCTATCTTTCTTTAACTCCCTCCCTCTCTCTCTCTCTCTCTCTCTCACTAAATCCCTCTATCTCTCCCCCTATACCCTTAACCCTTAAAGTAAACCCTTAAACCCTCTACCCTTTATCTCTCTCTCCTCCCTCCCTCCCTCCCTATCTCTCAAGTCTCTCCCTCCTACCCCCTCTCCCTCTCTCAGGTCTCACTCACTCACTCACTCACTCCCTATATCTCTCACTCCTTGTATCTCTCCCATCCCTCTATCTCTCACTCCCTCTCTCTCCTACTCTCTTAGGTATCTCCTTCCCACCCCCTATCTCCCACTTTTTCTCCCTCTCCTTCTCTCTCGGGTGTCTCCCTCCCAAACTCTCTCCCTCTCCCTCTCTCTTAGGTTTCTCCCTCCCACTCCCTCTCCCTCCCTCTCTCTCTCTCTCACTCCCTCTATCTCTCTCCCACTTTTTCTCTCTCCCTCTCTCTAATGTCTCTCCTTCCCAGCCTATCTCCCTCTTTCTCTCTCTCAAGTATCTTTTTCCTACCCCATCTTCCTCTCTCTTTGTCAATTCTCCCCCTCCTATACCCTCTCCCTCTCACAGTGACTCCCTCCCTCTCTCACTCTCTCTCCCTCTCCCTCTCCCTATGCCTCTCTCTCAAGCGTGTCCTTCCCACAACCTCTCCCTCTCTCTCTCAAGTAGAGGGTTTAGGGATTAAGGGTTAAGGGTTGAGGGATTAAGAGGGTATAGGGGTTGAGGGATTAGGGTTTAAGGGTTGAGGGTTAAGGGTTGAGGGTGCACCTATGTGTATGTCATTATTTTTAGCTTAATTTCTTAAAAAAAGGTAAAATAATAGTTCAACTTTCTAAAAAATAAGCAAAATAATAGTTAATTTCCACTTTTCCTAAAAATTCATAAATAGTATTTATAATATAATAATAATATAATATAATATAATAATAATATAATATAATATAATATAATATAATATAATAATAATATAATATACATAATATAATAATAATAAATATATAATAAAATTAATATAATATAACATAATAACATTAGTATAATAATAAAACAATAATTTAATAATTTAATACTACAATTAATCATATTTTATTAATAATATAATATTAAGGATAAATATAATTTACTAAGTATAATATTTCAAAAATCATATAATAAGAATAATAATATTATAATAATAAGAATAATAGAATATTATAATAGTAGAATAATATAATAGTAATATCAAAGTAATAATACAATATTATGAATAATATAATAATTTAAATATTAATAATATATTATTAATAGTAATAGTAATGTATTAATACAAATATAGCACTATAATAGTAAATATATAACAAAAAAATCATAATATAAAAATATTATTATATTATAAAAATAAATAACAATAATAATATAATACTAACAATATATAATACCTAATCCAATGATTTATTAATATAATAATAATGTAACATAATGCAAACTTGATATATTAATAAAATAATAATAATATAATAGTAAACGTATAAAAATAATAAAAAAATATATAATAAAAACTAAATTAATAGTAAAAATATAATATTATAAAAATAGTAATAAATATATTAATAATAATATATCAACAAAATCATTTCTTAAATGACCAACCAATTTGATCTTATGTATTGCACAAATGCATGCAAAAAAATTTAAAACATTTTCCCCCTAATTAACTTTCCATACCTCTTCGGTGTACCCATTGCACACCAAGGTGCGATTGCTAGTTTAACTATAGTCGTGCTTTGATTTTTCTATTTTATATCCTTTCCCACCTTTATTTCACTTTATCCGCTCCTTATATTTTATTTCCATGCAGCCTTTATTGTGTTTACCGCTATACCACGGTCGTTATCTTTCTACCCGGCGGTATGACGGTCTTAACCGTCAAGGTCTTCTCCTAACTGTTACCGCTCTACCATGGTCATCCCTCAAGCTAGTTGTGGTATCACAGTAACCGCTTCACCATTAACTTATCGCCTCTATCTCCTTCGTTCAAGTCTCCATCACCGGTTGCATCTGTTCCTACCGCACTACTGCGGACTCCTCAGTGACCATCCATGGTTGCACGGTGACTGTCCATCGATCACTGCCCATTCACTCCCTGACTATTACCGCAATCACCGCGGTCACTATTTTAATGGCCACGGTACCGTGGTGGCTCTTCTAACTGCTACCTCCACTGTCACTTACAGCCCACTGCGATACCGCGGTCAATGTTTTGACCGCGCGCAGTGTGGCGGTAAGCACTTTATGCCTTCTCCCAAACCGCTACCACCATACAGCGAGCCCCCTGATGGGAGGCCATGGTAAAGTAGTAAGACATAAAAATTAAATATTAAAGCAGCGGAGTAAGGTATTTTAGCTTTATAAAAAGCGGTGATTTTTTTTTTTTTGAAAGGTAATGAAATATAATGGAATTAAATGGGGGGAATATGTGAGGGCGGATAATGAATTTTATGGGAAATATAGTGAAATATAAGGCATGAACAAATAAAATAACTTAGGGTTTTGATGGAAATTTATGGAAAATAATAGGAAAACCCTAGGAATTTTTATGGAAATTTTGGGTTCTAAGAGTGGTTCCTGTTGGGGATGAGTGATTTTGCAAACCAATGCAAGAATCCAGAGTATCTTTGGTAGAGAAGACCAAGCAAAGCCATGAAAAATGAAGGCGATGACAGATGGAGGGAATGAACAGATGAATAATATGAAAATGGAGCAAATGGAGAAGTGGAAAACCCTAAACTACTGTGCATGGAAGATAATTTTTTAAAGAGGCATTCCTAAGAATTGTCCATGCAATGGAAATTCTTAATGCTCTATACCTGCTTTGGTTTAAAACATTAAACCATTAGGGATGTCCCCAGGCCACCTCAAAAAGAAAAACCTGCACTTTCCTCTGTCATAAACTTTGTTCTGAATAGAGCTCATCAAATTTCTTTTGAAACTATCCATTCCACCTACCCTGCAATATGCACTGTCATTGAAAACCTTTAGGAAATCATTGCATTCAATCTAATTCATATTCATCTCATCAGTCTGCATTTCATTATTATTACTATCATATGAAAAATCTTTGTCATCTTCAGCATACAAAGTGTACCCAAATTCAACAAAACATTCATAGGCATGCTCATTGTCATATGTTGCTGAATGTGCCTGCATCTGCACTGGGACTTGAAAATCTGAGGGATTAAGAGGGTATAGGGGTCGAGGGATTAGGGTTGAGGGTTGAGGGATTAAGAGGGTATGGGGGTTGAGTGATTAGGGTTTAAGGGTCTACCTATTTGTCCCTCTATACCTATTTCTCTCTCCCTCCTTGCCTCCTCTCTCTCAATATCTCTACCTTCTTTCCCTCTCTACCTCTCTCTCAATATTTCTACCTTCTTTCCTTCTCTACCCTCAACCCTCAACCCTTAACCATCTACCCTTAACCCTCTATCGTCTATCTCTCTCCCACTCCCTCCCTCTCTCTCTCAAGACTCTCCCTCCTACCCCCTCTCCCTCTCTCAGGTCTCTCTCTCTCACACTCTCACCTCTCTCTCCATCCCTACCTCTCCCTATATCTCTCCTTTCATATCTACTTCTCTCTACCTAGTTGTCCCTCTATACCTATTTCTCTCTCCCTCCTTGCCTCCTCTCTCTCAATATCTCCACCTTCTTTCCCTCTCTAATTCTCTCTCTATCACCTCTCTCTATCTCTCTACTCCCTCTCTACTCTCTCTATCTCTCCCCCCCCCTCTTTCTATCTCTCCTCTCTCCCTCCCCCTCTTTCTATATCTCTTTTCCCTCTCTCTACCTATATCTCTCTCCTTCTATCTATCTCAACTATCCATCTTTACCCTTAACCCTCAACCCTCAACCCTTAACCCTTAAACTCTCTACCCCAATCCCTCAACCCTTAACCCTTAAACCCTCATCCCTCAACCCTCTACCTTCAATCCTAAACCCTTAACCCTAAAACCTCAACCCCTATACCTTGTACCCTATATGTTGGACCTTGAACCCTAATCAATCAACCCTATATCATCAACCATCTACCCTCATCCTTAAACTCTTGACCCTCAACCCTTAAACCCTAAACCATTAAACCCTTAACCCTGAATCCTCAACCCTCAATAGAGTAGAGAGGGAAGGAGAGAGTAAGAGAGAAATATGGGTGAGGGAGAGAGTGGTAGGTAGTGGAGTGAGAGGTAGGTAGGGAGGGAAGGAGAGAGAAGTGAGATAGAGATAACTAGAGAGGGAATCTTAGGTCTCTCACTCACTCACTCACTCACTCTCTCTCCCTCTATCTCTCTCCACTATACCCTTAACCGAAACCCTTAACCCTTAAACCCTAAACCCTTAAAAAATATACCCTCTACCCTCTACCCTCAACCCAATAACCTCAACCCTAATCCCTCAACACTTAAACCCTTAAACCCAATTAAACCCTCTACCCTAATCCCTCTCTTAGGTATGTCACTCACTCACTCCCTCTATCTCTCTCCCATTCCCTCTCTCTCACTCACTCTATCTCTCTCCCTCTCTCTCTCACTCTCTCTTGGGCATATCCACCCCCCTCTCTCTCTCTCAAGTCTCTCTCACTCCCTCCCTCCCTCCCTCTCTATCTCTCTCCCTCTCTCTCTCACTCTCTCTTGGGCATATCCGCCGCCCTCTCTCTCACTCACAGACACACTCCCTCTCTCCCACTCCCTCTCTCTCACTCTCTCCCACTCTGTCTCTCTCCCTCTCTCTCAGGTATCTCCCTCCCACCCCCTCTCCCTCACTCTCTACTCCCCTCTCTACTCTCTATCTTGCCATTCCCTCTCTAGTTCTCTCTATCTCACTTCTCTCTCCTTCCCTCCCTCCCTCTCTAATTTTCTCTATCTCCCCCTCTCTCTCCTTCCCTTTATACTTTCTCTTTATCTCACCTCTCTCTCTCCCCCTCTCTCTCTCCCTCTCTCTTCCTTTCACCCACCTTTTCTGTCTACTTCTCGCTATCTAACCTATCCCTCTATACATCTTTCTCTCCCCCCCTCCTTCCCTCTCAATCTTTCCACCTTCCTCCTTATCTCTCTACTTTTCAGCTCCATCACACATCTCTCCACCTAGACCTCTCTCTATTTTTGTCTCACCTCTCTCTAGTTAAGGGTTGAGGGTTGAGCGGTTGAGGGATTAAGAGGGTACGGGGGTTGATGGATTAGGGTTTAAGGGTTGAGGGTTGATAGGGTATAGGGTTTGAGGGATTAGGCCTCACTTATCTCACAATCCCTCTCTATCAGACCTCACTTACCTCCCACCGTACTTTCTTAGGTCTCTCCTTCCCACTCCCTCTCTCCCACTTTGACTCCCACTCCTTCTCTCATGTGTCTCCCTCCCAACTTCTCTCCCTCTCTCTCTTAGGTTTCTCCCTGCCATGCCCTCTCCTTCCCCCTCTCTCTCTCCGACTCCCTCTCTCTCTCACTCCCTCTATCTCTGTCCCACTTTGTGTCTCTCCCTCTCTCTCAAGTCTGTCCTTTTTAGAGGAACATATTTGGCGCTTGCCAAATTTGGCATGCGCCAAAGTTAGTGTGCACCAAATGGGTTTTACCTTGAAACGGTAAAAATAAGGCTTGACCTCATGATTCAAGCCCACATTCTCCTGTATTTGTCTAGTTCATCTCTTTATCCGAGTCAAAAACGCCTTTTTTTTTGCAGTTGACTTCATATTGTACCAATCTATGCTTGATCCATCACCTTTTTACCAACAATCTGCATGGTAGACAACGTATAAGAAGACATTTTGAAGTTTCTACATCATTTTACATTATCTAAGGTAATATATTCATTTTGGTAAATTGAAATGTTTTTATTTAGTATATTTGTTTGTTTTTGACAATATAAACTAAATTTCCTTAATTATTTTATTAATCATAATAATTGCACTTAGAATTCAACATTGAATTAGATGAGATTTTCATAGAAAAGTTCAATTTTTATGAGTTTGAAGAACAAAAAAAATAAAATCATGACATTTACTTAATATAAATTTATTTATGAATTCTATTTGCATTGCTTATAGTAGTCCATTTCTGGCATGGCTAGTGGAATTCACCATATTTCATTCTTTTTTCAACTAATTTGGAAAACCTAATAGCTTTCATCAATGTTAATGCAAGTGTCCATTAATTTTTTTGTTCCATACAAAATTCAGCTTCATCACATGTGCTTAGATAAATTCAAGTGAGTTGACATAGTTGAGAATGCTTATTGTCTTTCTAAGTTACCTCATTGCCAAAGAAATAGTGAATAATTATAAGATATAGCATCACAAACCCTTCTTTGAATCCATTTTCTTCATGATATTGTTGACAATCAAAATTTTGGTTTTGAGAAAAATAAACACAAGAGTCTCTAGTTTTCATTTAGGTGGCAACAATTTATACCCTAGGTTTGTGATGCATAGTAGGGAGACAAAACCTTCAAAAATCATAATTAGATCAATTTCAAACAATCTTCAATCTCAAAAACCTCAATTCAATGCTGAACTGACCAATTCACATCAAAAACAAAACAAAGATCATCGATAAATAACAAGCTATGCTTTTCAAGAAGACTACCATTCTAAACCTCTGGAAGATTTTAACAAAACCCACCATATGTAAGTCTATTGCTCGAAATGTTGTATTCATACAATAGTCACTCCTAACAGAATGAAATAAACTCAATATTACTAGAAACTCTAATCCGTGAATTGTTCATCATAACCTTTATAAAGTTCAAGTTCAATAATGCTAGTCAAAAGACAACTTCAAAATCAACGTTCTAGGCCTCTGGTGCAAGAGTACCTTGTAAGCTCAATTTTGTCAAAAATGTCATCTTTAGTTCAAGCATGGTCAAATGCTGGGATTTTAGTTAATGTTGAGTATATTGTGTTCAATATGGTCAATTAGACCATTTTATAATGTATTTGGAGCTAAGGGAGTTCAGTTGTGTCATAGCTTGCAATTTGGCTAAATGTGGTTAGAAAAGTTGCTAAAAGATGCAAAAGTTGCAAAGTTCGAGGGAGTTGGAATGAAATCAAAATATGTTTAATAACCTTCAATGCCTCGAAGGAGACGTTGTTGGTTGATTTGTACCCCATTTTTTACCAAGAAGAACATTATAAAATTCTAGAAATTTATTGGTTTCTCTTACTTTTCTTGTTGCTGTACGGCTTGTACAAACTGTAAGATGATATGAAACCTATTGAATGTTTTAGATTAATGAATTAAATTTCATTTTCATCTATTTAGAGGTTCTAAATTTTTGTATAGTGAAAGTTATATTGTTTTTACTATTGCTACCTACTTTCACAGTGTTCTTGGATTGAGGGGTTTCATTATGTAATTCAACCCATTACACTTTTTCTGCCTATTGTAACTTGTGGAATGGGTCCTCTAACTTTTAAAATACATGCCTAACCTATTTAGAATGTTGTGGGGTCAAGGTTGGGTGTTTGGGATAATGTTCTAGGACTATAGCACGGTCTTTTCATGGTGAAAATTAGGGCTTCAAGTGGTGTTTTGACAAAATGTGGGAAGGACTGTCCATGTAATGTATTATTCACCATGTGCAAGGTCTGGTAAGTGTTTTTGGTGCTTTGTATGGGTGTGACAGGTCCGAGAGATAAGAGTTTCTTTAAAACCCCAAGTATTTTGCATAAGGCAAGAGGGTTTAGTGTATTAGGGGTCTAGATGTCATGGACCTGGAAACAAATCAGGAAATTGGAGGTTTTAACACATAAAATACTATTGTTTGAGGATTTTGAGTAAATATGTAGTGTTTAAAATGTACTCTCTTTGTAAATTAGGCTAATTGAATAACCTTTTCTAAGGTGGGTCTATTGGAAGTCAATTTTGGTCCAAAGGAATTGATGCTAGGGTTTACCTATGTTTTATAACTTGTAAATGGGTATCTTAATCATCCTTGAGTTTGTCAAGTGTTTTGGAAAATCTTGGTGAAAAGGCCCTTGAACCGGGTTACCTATGCTATAAGGGAAAGCTTGGTAGAAGTTGGGATTTTCAGTTGAACATCTGATTTTTCTTTGGAATCTGATTGATTCTCATTGATTTTCTATATTGAATGGTTTCCACCCCTCTCTGCATCAATATTTTTGTAAAATGCATTACTTACTTTTGCTCTATGTGTGTTTGTGGACATGTAGCATTCAAGGTCATGCCGAGGAAACGACCGAAGCCTCTAACACCAGAAGAACGTGCAGTTAAAAATGGAAGGAGAAGATAATAAAAAAATGTAGCTCATGAAGCAAAGGAATTGCAGCCCATACAACCATAAATTCCCGTGCAATCTAAGAGAGATGTCAAATTGGAAAATCAAAGGGCACGAATGAGGAAAGTTCGTGGAAGGACAAGAATGGATACAGAAGTTGGGGGCACATCATCAACCATAGGTGAAACTCAATGCACATCTCTAGTTGAAGACACATTGACAAAAACATGTGGTTTTCCAGGTACATCAGAAATCACATCTCCAATTGAAGACACACCATCAAAAACATTGCGTTTTGAAATTACATCAACAAACACATCTCTATTTAAAGGAACTCCACAAACGACATCTCAAGTTGGAGGTACAACATCGTTTACATGTCAATCTCAAGGTATGTCATCAATTGTACCTCCAATTGAAGGTACACGATCTATCCCCGATGTTGTTGACCTTCCCAATATTGACACAAATTTACATTTGAGAACTACTCCTAAAGTTTTGCATAGAAAACCTATATTTTTGATTGATATTGATTTCAATATTTTGAAATGGATGCCTAATAAGATTCCAAAACGTACATGTCAAAGATACGCAGAAAGGATATGGAGTTTGTTTTTTGCGAAGCTAAGTGAGGGTGGAAGATGCCAACTATTTGTTGAAATGATGAGGCAACTCAAATTTAGGCCCACCATGAAGGATCTTGGGCTAAGAGTTTTGAATGACTCAAGTGAAAATTCCATTGTAAAGAACTTGATGAGTGCATACGAGAGAGTGGTTTCCACCTCACGCATGCAGGATAGTTGTGCCACAAGACGTGTGATGACAACAACACTGTTAAGCAGTCAAACAAGGAACAAGGTGAACCTTACAAAGGAAAGTAAGTATTTGAAAATAAGTAGATCATCTCTAATGAGAGCCAAAGGAAGGCGTGAAAGAGTGGACGATCCAAATAACAATGAGTTATGGGAATTTTCGGGTAGAGTGCCACGGAAAGACACAAGAATTGCTCAAGGCTTGAGATCTTTAATTGTGAATTATTGGAAGGATAACACAAGGACCTCTCCTAATCAAAGAGATGTTGTAAGAAGGAGAATTGGTAGTAAAAAATGTGAGCCACATCTAATGCATTATTTGAATACCACTCAAACCCAATTTTTTGCTGATTTTGTACAGAAGTTTCCTCAAATTAAAATATGTCAAAGGTATTTTGAAATGCTAAAGCATTTTTATGTCAAAATAAATCACACACGCACTACTTGTTGTTGTAGGGTTCATATTGAGTTTTCTAACCATTATGATGTTTATTGACTTATATGTGTAGATATGCATACTGACAATGTTTTGCAGGAATGTAACATAATGCCTCCACCTAAATCATCAAGGAAATTTTTGTCTTCCATTTTATGTGAAAGAGAGGATGGTCAATTTTTTTTACAAAAAATCATGTTTGGATCGCACATGTGATAATTGGGGTGGCATGCAACATTTTCCAATTTGCCAACACATGGCTAGTACACACACAATTGGAGACAAAATTGTGGAATTTGGCAAATATAAGATAGTGGCATATAGTCTAAAAGATGGGAAAGAAGCAAAGAAGTGTGAATTGGTCAGTGATAAGATTCCAGTGCATCAGTTTATGGGCATTTTTCATGATCAGGTGGTTTATGATTATGCAACACATACACACAGAGCACAATGGTTGGATTCATAGCTCAAGTTATGCAAGGACACATTTCCACTTCGTCATATCATTTTAGTTGTCAACTTCGCTGAGAACTACACACTACAACCACAGAACGAGGTTCAATCACAATACTACAACTCCGTGCAGGTTGCTATATTTGTACATATAGCATTCATTCATGCAAATGATAGTACAGAGGAAAATAGGAAAGTATTGAGGGAGTATCACTTTTACATTAGTGATGATCGCACACATTCTACAGAGTTTGTTCAAGGTTGCTTTCATATGTTCTATGTCAATCTGGCTAGCAGGGGCATATCATTTAGTCAGCATATCATATGGTCAGATAATTGTACATCACAATTCAAGAACGCCAGAATGTTTTACTGGTTGAGCAGGATGCATAGGATTAGTGGTGTTCAACATATGTTGAACTTCTCAGAGGCCGGGCATGGAAAGGGGGAGCATGATGGAGCAGGTGCATGTATCAAAAGAGCCCTAGCACGAGAAGAATACACAAACAGTGTAAAGTTGATAGATGCAAGATCAATTGTCCAGTGGTGCAATGGTTCAATGGGTCCAGGTAGTGAAGGTAATTCTTTAGTTCATGGATTTTTTCATTTAGTAGATGATACTAACATTGCAAAATATGAGGATTGTTGTACACTAATAGGATCGAGTGAGCTACACTCTTTTAGAAGCTCCAATGCAGGTACATGGACAATCCATACAAGGAAGATGGCATGCTTTTGTTATGCATGTACACTTCAATTATGGAATGATTGCGAGTCAACAAAGTGGGTTGATGAATGGTCTATAAGAAGTCTAACCCCACTTGACACTTATCAGCTCCCGACGGCTCTACAAATCACGGAGATGCAATCATCCATTGACTTTGATCATGTATCAGACCTACTAGAACTAGGTAATATATCTTACTTACAAGTTTTATTATGTTGCTCAGTAAATAAATCTAACAAGATGAACATATCAATGCAGGGAATGTTTATGCGGTGATTGCAGATGAAGACAATGAAGAGGGTACAAATTATTACCTGTGTCGTTGTATCGAAGCCAAAAATAAATTGGAGTCCCCAGTTATAGATGGAGAAAACATAGAATTATCCAACAGGTTCGGTGGTTGTTATTGGAACATGGCTTCAAAGGTATCCAGTTAAGAATGTTGCAGTTTGGTTGTTTGAGGACTTCGACACGCATCGGAAAATTCTTCATTATTCGAACCTTATTGTCACCACCAATGTTCATTTGATCAAATATAAGGGTAGACCCGCGAACAAGAACTTGTGGAAAGTGCGTGAGTCTGACCACAAGGCAATAGTCGACACAATAAAGAGTAGAGAAGAACCAGATGGTTCCCTGGATTGATTTGTAAGTATGCACATTGAATTTGTAAAGCCATGTTATTGATCACTCTTTTGGACCAAGACCTTGCAATAAGGATTTTTCACCATTACTGTTTGATGTCATATGCATTTATGAATGTCATTGATCCTTTTCTGATTATGACTATAGGTAATACTAAAGTTTGTCAAAGTATATAAGAAAAGAACATCAGTTGCTGGTGCAAGTGTTCAGTGGTATGAGAAACATCGGTTGCTGGTGCATTTTCTGGTTGTCAATCTTCTCTTTCTTTTCCATCTCCTAGATTTATCGGATTCTTATATGCTACATGTTTTATGTTAAGCCTTTCAATGATATATTTGAAATTTATACGTAGGGTCATCGAGAGATGATAAAGTAGTGAATGGGCACATCACCATTGTAGGACCTTCAATCGACCTCCTTATCTAGCATGCATGAAGGTGATAGCAGGTCTTGTCAGCTGTATGACTGACATTATTTAGTTATTGCTCTTTTAATGATTTTTATGTGAGTCTATGTCTAAGATTGAGAGGCTTTTGCAGGTTTTTTGTGGACCAAATTCTAATGATACTACACAACCACATCTAGAGGCTACTACCCATGTGTTTCGTAGGGACCAGGGGATGTACATGTTTTGAACCATTTTGGAATGCAAATAGCTGGGCCAGCTAAGGTGGAATGGAAAAATGAAACTGGGCAACAATTCATTTTGTTTCTTCTCAAGTACAATATATTTCATGATTTGTGCTGGAAATGGGAGGATTATTTCCCTGCATGTATTGATACAAGTATTGACAAATGGGAAGATTTTCAGGATGTTCTTCCATCACTATTTTAATATTTGGAATTGACTTAGTGTATCTTTTGATATATTAAAATCATGAGAAATTAATACATGCAAATGTGTATATTCCTTAATATATGCCTCAATTAAATGTGTATATTACATTTAAAATTAGTTGTAATGCTTCATGGTTTACATTCAAAGTTTTCTTCATTGAATTCCTCAAAACTCACCTATTAAGAGAAGCAAAGACAGTTTCCTGAGTCCCAGGCAGAGTTCATTCAAGGAGGGGTTTGAGAGTCTCTTAAGGCACTAATGTCCATTCCACCGATGTAAGGTTAGATGGTCGGTGGAATGGATTTTTATTTAATGTATTTTCAATATAGATATGTTTATATGTGTAGGGGAAGACATGATGTATGAGTTTGTTGTTGTCCTAGTGATTTTTAATCATTTTTGGAGCATGAATTCATGGCTAGAAGTTAAGGTTTGAAGAAAAGACCTTGGAATGGAGTGGAAAATGGTTTATTAAGTATGTACAGACCATATTTGATGTATCCTAGCCCTTGCTAAGGCGTTTTGGGGTCAGGAGTGTAAAGATTCAATAAACCCCTATGTGGGCAAGCCTAATTTGGCCTTTATGCAAGCGTAAAAGTAGTTTTTTTGAAGGTGTTGTTCCGAAACAACCACTCCTAATTTTTATATATGTTATATAAATCAATAATGGGTATTCCAAATAGGTTTTATATCATGGTTTGGATATGTTTTATGAAAATTATGGTCAATTTACAACAAATTTCTAGAAAATTAAGCCTTGTAGCAGCAATACAGTCATTTTTAAGGTTGATCCTTCCAAAACAATTATACCTTAATTTTTGATATGTTAAAGTATTCAATAATGGGTCCTTAAAAAGGTTATTTTTCTATGGAGAATCAATGTGGTTTGTGAAATATACCCGTTTTAGTCTAGTTGGGCTAATACTAGCAATTTTGTGTTTTGATTGCAAGAAAGTGTGAATCTATACAAATAGTGGTATGAGTGAATGTTTTTGTTTTGAAACTACCTAAAGGATGATGTTAAAGGTGTATTAAGGTTTGTGTTAAAGAGAGTAAAAGAGAGTAAAGAAAGCAAGGTTTGTAACTACAAAGATAGATAACATTGATAAAACAGTGAAGAAGCATGCTGGCAGTGTGTTGGGACTGATGAGAGAGTTACAAGGACAACTTGTTGTTAAATGGGTAAAATGTTGAGTTTTGGAGATTTCAATGAACCTGACTTGGAGATTGTTTTCAAATTGCCATTGTATGAATGTTGAGAGTCTTTGTAGGGCCTTGGTGGAGATGTGTTGTTATTTTGCAAGATTAAAGGTTTGAAAACCTTGAGGGTGAGTTGATGCCTATTAGGCTAAATCATCATGAAGAAGAGTTCTTTGACTGAGAATTGACATTTCCATTGTTGTGAGTCTTCTCCACCCTGGCTCTGCATCAAAGCACAACTAAATTTATCATTTCAAAGCAATTTTTTTGATGCATTTTTTCAAGCAGTTCACTGCCTTGTCTATGATATTGCTTACTATTATGTTTTTGATATATTTTTTTGAAGCATCCATAGCTTGTTCAAAATAACTTGTTTTAGGATTTTAGCCATAGCAACAAGGTAGTGAGCTGTTTGAGAAGATGCTTTGGTAGACATGTATGAAAAATGTGGTAGCATAGACAAGGTAGTGAATTGTTTGAAAAAATGCCTAAAAGAAATGCGGTCTCATGGTGATTATTGTCATTGCATTCCATCACCATGAGACCACAATTATTTGAGGCATTTTTTCAAACAGTTCACTACCTTGTCTATGCTATTGCTTACTATTATGCATAGACAAGGGAATGAACTATTTGAAAAAATGCCTCAAAGAAATGTGGTCTCATGGAATGCCATGACAAGCAAAAGCAATTGGCAGTTGCTCCTAGTTATGCAATGTGAAGTAATTGCATAACTACTTAGGTTGACTTTGTAAAAAGCTATATTGTAATTGAAATTTTGTCATCTATCAACATCTAGTTATTCGTTATGCAATGTGAAGTGATGCTTTGAGTTTGAAAGATGTGCAATGCATGAATATAAACTACAAAAATCTATTTTCTACAAAGGATGGTTATGGTGGTTGATTGGCTCAAGGGGTAGTTGGAAGGTGGTATCAAGATATATTACAGTAACACCCCGAGTTGAGGGTTGATTTTGTTTAGTTTCTAATAAGAAAATATACTTTTGAAAATGATGATCACTGGTTTTCTTTGTTTTCCTAAATTTTCTTTGCCTTGCATAGGCCCATACAAGTCTATCATGACTTGAGGCTTTGGATACTTGATTGCATATGTGTTTACTCTCTTTTCATCTGTTTTGAAGGTTTAAATCCACCGTTGGTGTGTGTGGGATCAACAAACTTGGTTACTTCTTTGTTTTTTGTGTTAGGGGTTTTGAAGGAAACACCATGACACATTAGCCAATCCACCTACTGTTTTGACCTTGTTACTCGATGGATTGGCCTGCACCATGATTAGTTTGGTGTTTGAATACTTTGGAGGCTAAGAGAATGAATAAACTCAGTGGGGTGTGAAGTTCTAATGCTGTTCAAGGGTGTTTCCACCATGAAAGTAAGGAACTCAAGTAGTGAATCTAAGAAATACTAAAAGGAATGGGATTGTGAGTGTATTTTAAGTAAGGGCAGAGGTATTGTGGGGTGTTTGGACCTTTGGAAGGATTGGGGGAAATTAGGCTTGGACTGGGTTTTGAGTTTGTTGCAGGAGCACCTACACCACATCATCAATTTTTTTTATTTGAATACATCAATAGGGAAATGTTAGTGTCTTTAGGTTTATTTTGTCTAATAATCTTTGAGAGATCAATCATAATGCAAATAAAGGGTGTTTTGTGTCTTAGAAGTCAATTAGAAATCGTATAAGTTGTTAAATGTTGACAAAGCAACTTTAACACAAACAAATGTAATTAAGGGACCAACTAATCCCAAGGTTGGTTATGGGCGTTGGGGAGAAGATGGTTGTTGGAAAATGCTTTAAAAATCCTTACCTAGGCTCGAATGAGAGAGTGGAAGAATATTTGTAACAATTTTACACAATAAACACCATGGTTTTGAGCAATTTTCTGGAAAAATACTATTTTCTTGATCTTTTTGAGTGTTGTATGGGCACATACAGGTTCTTCATGGTCTAATAATTTTAGAGGATGTGTCTATATGTTTTCTAATTCATTTATTTTTTATTTGGTGTCTTAACTCTTTGTTTGTAGAGAGAACCAACACAAACAGTGATTGTCCCAGTGTTGCCGAATCAAGGGTTTGAGAGGAAATTTGTGATGTAACAATCAATCCACCTACTGTTTGCTACTATATCTCGGTGGATTGATTGAATTTTTTTTATAATAAGTGTGTCAACTCATTTTGGAATAAGGAGTCATAATTATGTGGCGTTTTTGTGACTATTCTAAGACTGGACAAGGGTTTTCCAACATGGAAGTGAGGAACCAAAGAGAGGTTTTTAAGAATTAATGCCTATAAGGGTTATGTGAGGGTTTAATGAGTTTGTGCAGAAGTATTTTTAGGTTTTTGGGGCTTTGGAAGTGTTGAGAGAGTTCTGGAGTTGTATGTTTCTTTAAAACCCTTGATTTTGTGAAGGTTTAGGAGGGTTTCTTGGGATAGTGAGTTAGAGGCTCTGTAGACACAAAATAATGACAAAATTTGAGGTTTGGCACCATGACCTAAGAATGTACAAGGAATTTGGGTAGATACCTAAAGTTGGAAGGGTGGTCCCTTTTGAAAAAAGGGCTAATTATGAAGCCAAAATTGAAGTAGGTGTGCTGAAAGTCTATGTCGGTCCAAAAGAGTGACCACTGATTCTTTGGTATTTTGTGTAGCCCTGAAAATGGTATCTCAATCCATCTTGTAATTGTCTAGTGCTTTGGAAAGGTTGGGAGAAATTTGGCTAAAACCGAGTTTTGAGTACTACAAGAATAACTAGTCACAAATGTGAGTTTTGGAAACCTTCATGAATCCGACTTAGGGATTGTTCTCAATTGATTCAATTGTCATTGTATGAATGTTGATGGTCTTTGTAGGGCCTTGGTGGAGTCTTGTTTTTCATTTGCAAGGTTGAGGAGTTGAGACCCTTGAGGGTGGGTTGATGCCTATTAGGCTGAATCATTATGAAGAAGAGTTCTTGATTGAGAATTGACATTTCCATTGTTGTGAGTCTTCTCCACCTTAGCTTTGCATCAGAGTGCTACAAGGGTGGATTTTTGGGTAAGGTGTTGAATGATGAGTTTGATTTGATGGGGCTTTGAGGTTGTGTAGATTCCTCAAAATAGGTTGTATTAATCTTGTTAGGAGCCCCTTGAAGGCAAGTTGTCAGACTGATTGGGTTTGAGCCTCCTTGCCTCTGCATCGGTGAGGCACAAGTAATTGAAGCATTCCAAAGGATACAAACCACCATGAATGGAGCTTATTTATACAATATGCTTTAGATCCATGGCTTATTGAGCATTCAAAAGTAATTAATTAAGCATTAAATGTAAAAAAAATCCATGCCTACAAAATTCAAGCATACAACTTACACGATACACATGATAACATCATTCAAGAATGGCAGTACCAAAATAAGAGTTTCTTTAATAAAAAATCTGAAAGGCTATACAATGATATATTGATAAAAGTATATAAATATATCCAAAAAAACCATATAGGCTTAGTACAAAGGAGTCATATAGACGTAAAATATCATGTATATATATCAATAGTACAAAACATATGTTCCAAAATGCCACATAGGCATACAACAAACAACACTAATACATAGTCATTTCCCTTTAGGGGAAGGAAATAGATCTCGTGTTGCCTTCGAAATTTGACTGGATGGAGTGACTGTTGCTTCTCTTATCTTTCGAACACACACGCTACTCCTCCTCTCTTCACTTTGGACCTTCAACTGATACAATTAAAAGTAAATAGGTTAAAACATAGAAATTGAATTGTGGAATGGAATATAACAAAATATATAATCACTTACTGCATATATATAGTCATCATGCACATTTACAACATCACCACGTCCACGATCTGGAGTGACAATCACCTGTAGCAACCATGAAGATAGAAATTAAACTACATAAAATTATTGTGAAAATTTTCTATAATGGACCATAAAAGAGCAAATATAATGTCAAATCGACTAATCTATTCCATACCTCTCTCAATGGATCAGAACTAGCTATTGCTGCAACCACTCCATGGTCCATCGTGCCACCAACATTAGCAGGGCTATCTCTTATCAACATCTACAAATGAAACAATATCTTAGGTATCATGTTGATATAGGAGAACATAATGTGACATGATCAAGGAATACTTGAATTCAATTTTTGTGTTTCTCATCAATTTTTTAGATTTGTATATACGCAAAATTATGAAAACCAGCTAACATAGATTTACAACACCATTAATGAATAAAGGCTACCTCAATGTACGTTGTTTGAGGATATGAATCACAAGGTGTGGAGGACGAAGTTGCATCAGGAAACTGTTTGAAATCTGAAGAATGTTATGAGACAAACATTCAAATATAACATTCAACTGTTCAAATGCAATAATAATATCTTTAATACTAGTTGCATACCTGTGGACTCATCGTCGATAATGTATAAGGGTCTATAGGAATAGAGCATCCCTCATGACCAGTGCAACCCTGAAATTTCATCATATCAAAATTCTACTAATTTAGTTATTCTTAAATTTCAAAACATATTTTAATAAACAACATTAAAATAACTTGCCAAATTTTAACTGAGTGTCAATGTCGAATGTATCATTCAGAATATCATCTGTGAAAGCCATCGCCTCTGCAACTGACGTAGGCTATGGAGCAGCATCATGAGGACCTTGATAATCGTACGTGCAAACAACACCACAAGTGCCACAATGGTGGGGTGGAGCTCGGGGCCTACACGTATACTAGAGGACTTACACACTGTAAAATGGTCTGGGTGAGTGAGCCAATCGACTTCATCATGTCCACCTCTATACTGTCCTTAACAATGGAAGGAATAATGACATGCTCCACCATGGGTCTGCCCAAGGCTCTTGGTGCCAACTGTGGATTACGTCGTGCAACAGGTCTATTGTGTGTGGAGCCCCCACCCATACCTTGAAAGTCTAAGATGTCAAAATAGTTTGGCATTTTATTGAGGACAAACTCGCAATAGAGTTTCCTCAAAAAGTATTGCGGCACCTCATGGTTATTGCATGGAGGTTGGTCAAATACCATCCACAACCGCTCCCAAAATTTGATTTTAATTAAATCATGGTGGCACCAATGGATGGGGAACCTCCTGCATGCATGGGACAAAGGTTCATTGGTTTTTGGGTCTTTAAATAGGGCACACAACTCGGCTTTGCTAATTTTTAGTTTTTTGACATCTGCATATGACAAACCATTAGCATAAAATTGCCTCATCTCATCTCTCTTAGTTGACCAAAAATTCATTTGCTCGCTCATTTCTCCTACATGAGTTAAAATTGACTTCAATGATTCAGAAATCCCTCTTCTATAAGGGTGGGTTTCGGCATGCTCGGTTAATCTTGCAATTAATTGTTGAAGGTCTCTTTTATTGTTTTTAATTTGATTTTGGATATTTTCTTGTGTTCCTTGAGGATGCCTATGAATTGATGGAGGGGTTTTGGGTTGTTCTTGTATAGGAGGCTCTTCACGAGGGGGTGATTGTGCATTCTCAATGTTTTGGGGTGGAGATTCATTCCATGAGAATTAGAACAAAGTTTTATTATAAAAATCTATTTAACATTGCATTCCAAATCAAATTCGAAATAAATAGAATAGAAATACACACCTCTTTGCAATCTTCAACCTCTCCGATGTGTTGGTGGCATCCTTGTGGAAAATGGCAAGCTAAGGATGCAAAGAATGAAAGAGTTTTGGTGAGCATGAGTTGCAAACCTCAATTCCTCCTCCTCAAGCCTTGGGTTGAACAGAAAATGAGGGTTGCAAACCCGTTTTTTGTTTTTATGTGTAGAAACACATTTGGCGCACGCCAAATTTGGCGTGCGCCAAATGCCAAATTTCATTTTTTCATTTGGCGTGCGCCAAAGGCCTTGTTTCAGGTTTTTTTGAATCATTTTTTCAATTTGGCACCTAAATTGTGTCACAGATTGGTGCACTTACCCTTGATTTTGGTGGATTTTTTTCTTGAAAGGTTCTCTCCATGTATATGTTGTGTCACTTCTATCTCCTTGTCTCATTCTTCTACAATCTTCTATCTCTTTCTACAATTGGTAAAATTGATCTAAACAGATTAATCATAAACAAAGAATTATGACAAAGAACACTTAATTAGATCTACAGTCTCATAGTTTTACAAGTTTTAAGCTACAATATTACCTTCATTTCCAATAGTTCGTATTAGAGCTAATGGTTGGTTAGGGTTTGGGACACCTTTCTCTTAAAATTTTGAAGGTTTTCTGGTTGTAGTGGGAGATTTTACTATTGTGTTATTGCATATTTGTAAAAGATGTGTGTTACAATGAGTTCTAATTCTCATCTAGATACTGAAAGATCCAATGGATCTAATAATGAGATTTGGAAACTAAAAATGGAGGATCTCCTTGAAGAGAGAGATCAATGGTTAGTTGTTTGTAATGAGACAAATCCATCTACAACGATGTCAAATGAGGATTGGGCTAAGCTTGATAAGAAGGCAAGAGGGACCATAAGGTTATGTCTTGCTGATGTTGTTCTCTTGAATGTTTTAGATGAAGCTACCACACATAAATTGTGGAAGAGGATAGGTGATATCTATCAAACCAAAAGTCTTACTAATAAGTTGTATCTGAAAAGATAGATGTATTATTTAAAGATGAAACATGGTGATTCTATTGTACATCATTTAAATGATTTCAATTTGATTCTAAGTCAGTTAGCATCTGTAGATGCAAAGATAGAATATGAAGATAAATGCATTTTTTTACTTTTTTCTTTATCAGAGTCTTGGGAAAATCTAATTGTTGCTATTAGTGGTAGTGGTGCAGATCCTAAGATGGACAATATAATTCCTACTCTCCTATTAGAGGATATGAGGAGGAAGTCTAAAATGGGATCCCAAGATGCCTTGCTTGTAAAAGGTAGGCCTAAGGAAAAGGAACCTAAGGGAGTCAAGAAAGGAAATGGTAATTCCACAGGACGGTCTAAAACCCCTAGTAAGAGTAAGGTAAATTTTTTGAACTGTGGGAAATTGGGACATGTAAAGAAGGATTGTAAGAACAAGAAAAAGAGTTATGATTCTTCTACAAAGAAATACTCAGATGATGGTAATGATGCATTGACCATTTCATGTAAAGTTGTTAGTGATGAATCTTGGCTTATTGATTTAGGTTTCTCCTATCATATGACTCCTAACAAGGAGTGGTTCACTAAGTATATTGCATATCATGGAGGGAATGCCTTCTTTGGAGATAATAGCACAACACAGATTTTGGGCAAAGGAGAGGTAAAGTTGTGCTTTAGTGATGGTAGGGTTAAGACCCTTAATGATGTTTTACATATTTCAGGACTTGCTAGAAATCTACTTTGTGTATCTAAGTTCAATAATTTTGGAATACATGTGACATTCAAGACAAAGGTGGTTGTATATTGGTGAAAGGGAATATGGTTGTTGCTAAAGGATCTCAGATTGGGACTTTGTTTAAGCTTAATACCTTCAATTTGAATAAATTAGCCAATGTAACTGAAGCTGGAAATACGTGTATGTTGTGGCACCATAGATTGGGCCACATTGGTGAAAAAGGTCTTAGGACCATTCTTAATAAGAAATTGGTTGATGGTATTCCTGATTATAAAATTGGCAAAAATGATTTTTATGAGCATTTTGTGTTTGGAAAGCAATCTAGATCTTCATTTCCTAATGGAACAAATAAAGCTAAAGGATTATTAGAGATTATTCATTCAGATGTTATGGGTCCTGTGGATATTGAATCTATTGGAAAATCTAGATATTATGTCACATTTATTGATGATGTCTCAAGATACACTTGGATTTATTTTATGCATAAAAAATCTGATGTGTTTAATAAGTTTAACTAATTTAAGGCTTTAGTTGAGAAACAATCAGATCATAAGATAAAAGTGTTGAGATCAGATAATGGTGGTGAATATTGTTCTAAGGAATTTGATGATTATTGTAAGCATGCAAGAATTTTGAGACAAAAACTACTCCATATACACCTTAAAAAAATGGAGTAGCAGAAAGGATGAACCAAACCTTAATGGAAAGAGATAGGAGTATGTTAAGTAGTGCTAAGCTAGATTAGTGCCTTTGGGCCAAGGCTGTATGTACTTCTTTCTATTTAATCAATAGATCTCCTAGTTCATCTATTGAAGATAAAACCCCTTCTAGGATGTGGTTAGGTAGGAAACCTAATGTTACACATTTAAGGATATTTGGTTGTGAGGCTTTTGTTTATTTTCCTAAAGAAAAATGGTCTAAGTTGGATCCAAAAGCAAAAAAATGCATATTCATAGGTTATGGTGAAAATGTAAAAGGTTAGAAGCTTTGGAATCCCCTAACCCAAAAAATTACTTTATCTAGAGATGTGATTTTTAGGGAATTTAGATCTTATACTAGAGAAGAACAACCAAAGGAGAAGGATACTTCTTGAATAGTGCATTTCGAGATAAATAATGATAAGCATGAAGATACACATGTTGAAGAACAATTGGATGGATTGGATAAGGAGAGTTCACAGAACTCTGAGATAGATGCTCATGATGAGCATATTGAGGAACAAGAAGAACCTTCTTTGAGAAGATCCACAAGAGAATGAAATCCTATTGATAGGTATAGCCCACCTGATTTGCATTGTATATTTGCTTTGATGATTACTAATGATGAACCTAGATCTTACATGGAAGATTTTTCTTTAGATGAGAACAAGCTTTGGTCACAAGCTATGCATGAGGAAATGGTTTCCTTGGATACTTGTGACACATGGGATCTTGATAGTTTTCCCAAAGAAAGAAAGGCCATTGGTTGTAAATGGATCTTTAAAAATAAAATTGGAGAAGATGGTAATCTCGAAAGGTATGTAGGATAGATTAGTAGCCAAGGGCTACTCCCAAAGAGATGGAGTTGACTTTAATGAAATCCTCTCTCCTATTTCTAAATTAACTTCTATTAGATTCTTTTTATCTATTATTTCTGCTTATGATTTTAAGATAGAGCAAATGGATGTGAAAACTGCTTTTTTACATGTGGATCTTTATGAGGAGATTTATATGAGGCAACCTGATGGTTTTGTTGTAAAAGAAAAATAATTATTGGTTTGTAGGTTAAAGAGATCTTTATATGGATTGAAATAGTCACCTAGAATGTGGTACCAAAAGTTTGATGCTTTTGCATTAAAAAATGGTTATGTTAGGAGTGAGGAAGATCATTGTGTTTACATAAAATTTATTGTTGATCAACTTTTAATTATTATATTGTATGTTGATGGCATGTTGTTTATTGGTAACAACAAGGTGATGATCAAATAATTGAAAGCACAACTCTCTAGAAAATTTGAGATGAAAGATCTAGGGGTTGCAAAACATATCCTTGGTATGGAGATCAATAGAGATAGATGTAGCAAAAATATTTTCTTAAGTCAAATCAACTATGTTGATACTATGTTGATACTATTTTGAAATGGTTTAACATGCATGATAGTAAATCAATTAATTTTCCTTTACCAGTTGGTACGAAGTTAAGTTTAAATATGGGTCCTAAATCTGATTTTGACCATGAGGAAATGTCTGAAATTATATATTCTAGTGTAGTTGGTAGTTTGATGTATACAATGGTATGTAGAAGACTAGATATAGCCCAAACAGTGGGAGTTCTAAGTAGGCTTATGTATAACCTTGGTAAAGAACATTGGACTTATGTTAAGAGGGTGTTTAGATATTTAAAAGTTACTTCTAATTACTATTTGGTTGATCATGGTGCTAATGATATTGATATTATGCACATATGATTATACATACAGGGTTTTATTGATTCAGATTGGGCAGGAGACCTGGATAGTTGGAGGTTGACAAGTGGCTATGTGTTTACATTGTTTTGAGTTGTGGTTAGTTGGATGAGTAAGAGGCATCCCATGGTTTCTTTGTCCACCGCAAAAGCAGAGTACATGGATGCTACACATGCCTCTAAAGAGGTAGTTTGGTTATAGAGACTTGGGAAAGGTATTGGTTTTAATTGAAAGAAAATTAGACTTGAATGTGATAGTAAGAGTGCTATTTGTTTAGTCAAAAATCCTATGTATCATGCTCGTACTAAGCATGTTGATGTTTAGTATCACTTTGTGCAAGAAATGGTTGAGAGTGGGAAGGCATTGATTGAGAAAGTTGACACTTTGATCAATGCTACAAATTATCTTACGAAACCAGTTCCTATAGATAAGTTCTCTTGGTGCAGGAAGGCCATTGGCCTTGAGTCCTGTACTTGATTTATAATAATGATTCATTATTTAGAATAATTGGAATGTATAATGTCAAGTGGGAGAATTTTTGGAACAAGATGTCATTTAATTGCAATCCTAAACATATTTCATGTATCTCCAAAGTCCTTGGAAAGTGTTCCCTAACACTAGGATTAGAAAGAGATTAAATTCAAATGAAATGAACATGTAAATTCACATTTGTGATTATTCCTAAATAATAGGAACATGTGGGGATGTCCAAGAAAATATCCTACAAGATAGGAGTACATGGGGCACCCACAAGAAAGGTGGAACCCACCTTGCTTCAGTTAATTTTTTGAAGGATTGATAACACTTCAATAATGCATGTTTAGATCCTACAAATTAGGGATTGATATTTACATGAGTGGAGTGAAACTATCAGTTCAGTATCAGTATCAGTTCATTTCATTTCAGTTATGGTTTAGTTATCTTAAATTGCATGAAAGATAATAGGTGGATACTTTCAGTTAAGTGGGGATGATCAATCATGCATAATGTTTGCATGAATTGGTTGAGAGATATGTTTCAGTTAACTAAGATTGACTTGGGAACACCTTGGGTGCCCAAGTTGGCATCTTTTAGTTAACACCTTTTGCATGAGAATATATTTACAAGGCTCAATCAAGTAGGCCCACTCTTGGGCGCCAACTTTGAGTTGAAGTTTGCAAGATATCTTATTGACCAAAGTTCAATTTGGGGTGCCTAAATTGAGGAATATTTTGGTTTGACTTCAGATTACATTGTGGAACTCTACTTTCCCAATCTAGGCATATATTTTTGTGAGGAGATTTATGCTCTTATATTGTACAAATCTTATGAGTTTACATGCTAATTATTGTCTATTAATTGCAGCAAGTGTATGAGAGTTCAATGAGAGTTTATTGTAGGTTTTGAAGAAGGATTTTTGAAGGCAAAGAAGCATATCAGTCAAGGATTGATACAATATCATTGTAATATTGTTCTAAGGTTAAATAATACAAGAACTATTGATTCTAGTGGATTTTTTTCCCAAAAGGGTTTCTCCATGTATATGTTGTGTCACTTCTATCTCCTCATCTCATTCTTCTACAATCTTATGTCTCTTTCTACAATTGGTAAAACTGATCTAAACAAATTAATTATACACAAAGAATTGTGATAAAGAACAATTAATTAGATCTATAGTCTCATAGTTTTACAAGTTTTAAGCTACAATATTACCTTCATTTCCAACAACATTCCATTCAAGTATACAAAGAATATATTTTATCTTGATATTATATTAGTGTATTCTTCCCTTTCTTTGATTTGATAATTTCTTTGATTGAATAAATGTTGTATAGTTAATTGAGTTAGCATTATCTTTCTTAGATGTGCCCTAAAACCCATCCCCAAATGCCTGAGGTATTGGGAGCATCCTTGATTTCCAAGACTGCTTACATACCCTACTTCCAAATGCGATCAAGGCATACAATATTTAGTTTTGTTTCCTAGGATAATCGAACCCAAAGCATATACTATCATGTCATCATCCATGCTCTCCAAAACCAAACCACAATCAACGTTGAATCCCTAGTTGCATCTTTCTATAGCTAGGACCCCCATAATCAATCCCGCAATGACTAAGGTCAAATCAGTGACATGTTCTCGCTATCGATGCAAGCTGATTTGGTAGCTCTCCACCATAAAGAATTAGCATATAGTACTCTAAACATGGCCTCTAGGCTAAGGTTGGTATCATAGATAACCCTCACACCATAAATCAAAACTCGAAGGATGCACCAAACATCCTTAAGGGTGATAGTAGCCTCTCTGATAGGGAGGTGGAACGAAGAAGTCTCCGAATGCCATTGCCCAACTAGCGTGGTCATCATCACAAGGTAGGTGCGAATCTCCGCCATAAGTGAAATGAAGTGTAAATTGATGGCTCCTAGGAAGAAGTTCTAATAATCCCTAAGTCTACTCAGTCAAGAAATTTTTTTAGGTCTCCTCTCCCATGACTATAGAGGATGGAAGTTCTCTTGCATGCAACACATGCACGACATCAAATTTGTTAAAATAAAATAAAAATTATAAATCAGGTACCCTAAACCAACAGTGTGTACCTTTAAACAAGTGCATTGCATTTTCAATCTTACAACAGTGGGACACTTTTACAAGTGCACCGCTATAAAACAAGTGCACTGAGTTAAACATGTGTACCTCACTGGTAAATTTTACAAGTGTGTGGCTAAAATACATATGTGTGACACTTTTACAAGCACACTTAGGGTTTAACATTTGCATTGCTCTAGTATTTTTCAAGTGCATTGGTCTGGTAAAAATAAAATGTACAGGGTTTAACATGTGTGCCACACTTTTGCAAGTGTGTTGCTGGCAGCACAAAAACATCACCGACTGTAAGAAGTACACCATTGAAATCACAATGCACTTGTTGAGAAATTTTGACCTTAAAAAATCATGCATAAAAAGTATGTGAGAAAATTTTTTCGGGGTACGTACCGGTGGTCCTATGTTGGCTAGGCATTGGAACTCATGGACTCGATCTGCGAGGTGTAGCGAGAGCACATAGTCTGCCATGGTGTCAGGAGCTCTACAAGGTCTCTCTTCAAATCTCTCAAATTCTCAAACTCAAAGTGTGCAAATGACTTGGAAAATGACCTTTAGCCCTTGTATATGCATGAAAATTAGGGTTTTTGACCTAGTAGCATAGTGTAAATCTAGGGTTTTTCTCTTATATCTCTATTTTTGAGTTTGGTAGCCTATTTGAAACATTTTTTCAATATCTTGGAGTTTAGTTTTGTGTCCTCTTTTTAGTTGAACCAATTTTATATCCTTGTTGCGATCTCGACCTAAAAATCAAATTTTTTGCTCAATCTCTCAAGGGGCAGTATACCAAAATTTATTCCTTTCATTGGGGAATAGCAAGGCATCCAAAAATCATGAATTTTTAAATTTTTGATTTGAGCAGCAATGTTGATCTAAGAAGCATCTATTGTTTGAACTAATGTAGAAAGTACCTCACTTCAAAGAGGGGTAAAATGTAGATATTTAATTTTTTTATTATCAATATCATGTATTTGATTTGATTACTAACACCATTTTTTCCTAATTCAACCACTTTCACCTATTTAATTAAATAATTTTGATCGTTTAATTAAATTCATCATTTTCTTATGTTAATTGGATAATCAATATTATTAGGTTAAGTCACCTCTTTCATATTAATTTTTTCCCTATTTGATTAAATAATATGAATTATTTGATTAAATACCTCAAGTCCTCTCATTTGGTTAAAAAATATTAATCATTCAATTAGATGCCATTAATTTCCCCTTTTAATTAAATGACTTAATTATTTAATTGAAATCCTAAATTCCCTTATATTGTATAATTAAATAATATCTTAATTATTTAATTTAATAATATCTTTTAATTTCTCCACCTTGCACAATTAAATAATTTTTTAATTATTTAATTTGACTAATTTCCCACCCCTCAAAGGAATATTCCCATGGAATATTCTTCCATTTCAAATTTGAACATTTCCCTCCAACATGGAAAATATCTTGCACATTCCTCCTAATTTTTAGGATTTGTGTTTGTTGAAATCAACTGTAACCTTTGATTAATTTTATCAATCTATGTGATCTTTCAATCTCATCCATGGATTTGATCATTGATCCATGTCATTCCCTCTCATTCATTTCTATCCCTTGATTAACCAAGTTGATCCTTGCCATTGATTCATCTAAAAAATCTTATAAATAGCCTCCATTTTATGAGTAATTCATCCACAAATCTTGAGAGTAATTACACCATAGCCATTTTTAGAACCATATTTGAGAGCATTTATCCCTTTTGCATCCATTTCATCCATTACTCCATTAAAAAATCACTTCAAAGCTTGCTTCAACAATGGGATCTTAGGAAATGGCTGATCATTCCACATCAAATCAACACTAATCCCCCAATGGGATCAGGTTTGCAAGTGTAATTAGGTTTTATTTTATCAAATTACTTTCAATTTCATGTTTAATGGCTTTGTTATTATATTTTCAAATGTTAGTTTTAAGTTTAACTTAGGTTAATTACTTGGGTGGTTTTTTCCCGTATCAGGTAGTTTTTCACCCATCTCTTTTTTCATGCCTTTAAAAGACCTATACATTATGTATATTGCATCTCATTTTTTGAATATCATTCTTGATATTTGGAAAAATAGTTGTGTTCTTCTCATGTATCTATGAGGGTGGCTTTTTGTTATAGGTTGAGGATCCTAGGAAGGAGTTGTCGTCTCCTACATCAAAGATTTCACTGGGAATATGAATTACTTAGGTTAATTGATTGATTTGATTGTTCATTTTAGTTGTATTTAGCCTATTGGAGGTCAACACAATTTGTCATAAAAAAACACAAAAACAAAAGCATTTAAAAATAATAATAAATATTTTAGAAAAAATAAAAAAACAATAAAAATTTTAGAAAAAAAAAACAAATAAAAATCATTTTAATAATAGGTACATTTCAAAAATCAAACAAACTAAAAAACAAACAATAAATAAAAAATAAAACCACTATCTAAAAACAACAATAATAATAAGATATATCTCAACATATTTTATATAGATTATATTTAAGATATATATACTAGTTATCTTGTGTTAGAGGTACTTCTTGTGCTAACATACATTTTAAATTGATTAATATCTATTCATTTTTTATTTATGATTCAAATGGATCTTTATCATAATATATATTAGACAAGTGATCATAGTATGAAATAAAATAGAACATGAAAATAAAAGTAATAGAATGAATCATATTAGAATTATTAGCCGATAGGCTATTTATTGTGGGAACAACCCACTAGAATTGTCTCACGCTTGAGAAAAATCTTGTTAGTTCATCTGAAAAAAATTCGTCAGTTAAAATAATAGCTTAAAAATCATGGTTAAAAATCACTGGCAATAAGATGAAGGGGTTTCTTAACCTTATCATAACAATACCGCCAATGTGTTGTTTCCATATCTATTCAACAAGGAAAAAAAAATCTTGCCGATCTGCACATAAAATCGAACTTCAATAGCTTTCAGATCTACTTGAACATTTACTCTACTTTCATTTTTGTTATTGTAAACAGATTGAAGCAAAAACTAAAGGGAGATAGGTTTTAGTTGGTTCATCTCATTTGAAAAAAATCTGTCATGGTAGGGTTTCATAAAATTTCCTTGCAAACTTTGCCCATTTTTTCTCATCGGCATCGTTGACACCATGAAACAATTTGTGCAGAATCTTGAGGTAAATCACTTGCCATAGTTTCAGTAAATTTCATTTTTTGGAATTTTAGTTTTTATTAGTTATTTGTTAAATGAAGGAAAAGTTGTCTCACACTAGAAAACCAACTTTCAGGTAGTTCAAACTCTTCGCCCCATGCCTAAAAACAAACTTTCACTCACACTTCAATCCTAATCACACAACTTGCACAACTTTCTTGACCATGACCCGTTAGTGTTTTCATAAATTAAGTTGAATGAGTGTGTGCCCTATGATTGTACCTATTTAAGCTATTTAGCCATACTCTATTGGTGGCCATGGTGGGCAATGAAGGGGACATTGTATCACTGTCTCCGCATCAAGTTAAAATATCTCAATTTTCGTAACTTTGTGTTTTCAAGCGGGATGAGTCTTTGTGGACCTTTGGGAAATACATAATCCAAAATAACTTGAGAAATGCAAAGAAACAATTTGGGACTAGAAATTTCCAAGAGCCATGAGGCAATCTATAGAAAGCTTATTGATGGTCAATACAAATCTTGAATTGCAAAGGAACACTAGAGAAAATAGTGCCCAAGTCTTGTTCAAAATTCATAATTAGGAATATGCATGCTATAACATATGAGATAGTAAGTGTTCAAAAATGGAATAGTGAGGAATTAATATGGGATCATTTTCTTGACTCTTATTGCAAGAATATGAACCATTAGTGTTGGGTCAAGATATACTGGATATATGAGCACCATCTCAAGAAGTAACATGTGAAACATATGGATTTGTTGTCAAATTGGGTTATTGGCTAAGCAATTTTATTTGCAAATGTTATATTTTGTGATAGTTGAGACAAAGGTTAAAAAATGATAATGTCCATCAAGGATGATCACAGGGGTTGAGATGATCTCTTGTATCTTCAACAATCAACACATTGAAACATAAATTGCAACAAAATTTTATAGCAGGGCTTTTGTGTGCATAATTTTTAAAGGCTCATAAATGATCCCAAATTTTCTCTAATAGAAAACAATGCTAAAATTAGTCTAAAATTATAAGTTGAAATTGAACTCGGCAAGGTCACAACTCTAGGCAAGGAATCACCCCTTAATAGATTACAAAATGATTTGAGTTTGACATTTGATAAAAAATAATTTTAGAGTTTGGAAGCTGAAAATAGTGAGTGACCAAATGAATATTGTTTTACATGTTGGGTTTCTAAGTAATCTATACTTGAGTATGTCTACGTATGGGATTTACATGAGTGATATTTTTAAAGGCCTAATACATAGCTACTTTGAATCTAGAGTGCAAATATTTCAGGTTTAATGTTCTGAAATGGAAACATAATCAACATTTCCCTTTGTTTCTTTGTATTTCCATGCAAAAGTGTTAGTCTATTCAATTTTTTTTCTTGATACAGTTCTTCAAATTTTCTCCATAGACAAGATGGGAATTTAATACAATGTAGTAGAAGAATTTAGTGACCACATAATTGTTTCCAATTGTTTTCCCTGGTTTTATGTTTGAAATCTTGAAATGCAATTTGGGGAATTATTATGTTGGTTTCTTGCATATTTAGATTGCACAAATAGTTATTACAATTTAGAATTAAGTTCATTGTAGGATTCCTTCTCTTAGAAATAGAAAAAAATAAACATATTTTGATGTGAATATGTAAATGTATCTTGACTTAGTTTCTGATGTTTGGATCAACATGTTGAAGAAAACTCCGTCTCTATTGCAATACCATTTATTGGAGGACCAATAGTTGGCTGAAAAATATTTTTTTAACTCCAACATAAATATAATCAACGTAACAGTTTCTCTTTAGTGTCAGATATTTCCACAATAAAAAATGTGCTAATAGTAGTTTCCAAATTTTCCCTATTGGAAAAACAAGTCACAATTACTAAAACTACACCAACAACAAATGTTTATAATTAATTATTTACTCTATTTACAATTTACATCTTTATATGGTCCTAGAATCTATACCATGAGCCATAAATTGCAACAAAATTTCTAGCAGGGATTTTGTGTGCATAATTTTTAAAGGCTCATAAATCCTAAAATTTTCTCTAATAGAAAACAATGCTAAAATTAGTCTAAAATTATAAGTTGAAATTGAACTCGGCAAGGTAACAACTCTAGACAAGGAACCACCCCTTAATAGATTACAAAATGATCTGAGTTTGACATTTGATAAAAAATAATTTTAGAGTTTGGAAGCTGGAAATAGTGAGTGACCAGATGAATACTATTTTACATGTTGGGTTTCTAAGTACTCCAGACTTGAGTATGTTTGGATATGGGATTCACATGAGTGATATTTTTAAAGGCTTAATACATAGCTACTTCAAATCTAGAGTGCAAATATTCCAGGTTTAATTTTCTGAAATGGAAACATAATCAAAATTTCCCTTTGTTTCTTTGTATTGCCATGCAAAAGTGTCAGTCTATTCCATTTTTTTTTCTTGATACAGTTCTTCATATTTTCTCCATAGACAAGATGGGAATTTAATACACTGTAGTAGAATAATTTAGTGACCACAAGATTGTTTCCAATTTTTTTCCCTAGTTTTATGTCTGAAAGCTTGAAATGCAATTTGAGGAATTATTATGTTGGTTTCTTGCATATTTGGATTGCACAAATAGTTTTTGATAAAAGGGTAAAACGGGTTTTACAGGGACCCAAAACCAAAAAGTTTACAAAATAGCAAAAAGAACACCAAAGTTCCACCAAAAAAAATAGCTGCCCGAGAAAAAACCAGCAGCAACCAAACTAAAAGAACCAGAAAGGTCAGGAAAGAAGGGACAACAGAGAAAGCACACAGGAAGCCCCAACCATTACTTCAGAGACCTAAGGATAGTCTCAGTCTCCACCTCCATATCCTGCATATCTTTAATCCCCTTTTTAAAGGTTTGAACCATTTTCAGAGTAAGGGGGGCCTTGCGCTTCAAGTTGGCATGAGTTCTTCTGGAAATGCCACCTTCTGTGTCCTAGCTTTTATCTTCTGTATCTTCCAAATCAACCACCAGAGATCCCTGCTGGGCTTTGTCAAGCTTTTCAGTCATCGCATTAATAATTATAGCATTATGTCTTGCTATACAGTTGTTTTGTTCAGTGAGAGTTCTGATGGTATTCCTTAAGCTCTCAGCTTCGGTGTCAATGTTCCTGTTACTATGAGCTGCTTCTTTCTTATCCATCTCAGCAATCTTAGCACCCATTTCATTGATCTTACTTTGCAGGGCCCAGTTTTTAATTTTCAGCTCATTAATTTTAGAGAAGGTCCAATCCAAGAGTTTAGAATGGGACTCAGAATTGGTTTTAGCAAGGTTGAGATAATCAAGAGAGGGCTCTTTTCCAGTGTTAATAGGGGAATTATCAACACTGTGTATGTCTGGAAAAGGGTCAGCACAGTGCTCAGAGATGTGGTATCAAAATCCTCCGACTCGGAGGATTCTTCGGAGTATGAAACAAGGCTTTTAGCCTGGGTTTTCTTGCCAACAGAGCTGATCTTAGGAGGAGGATAGTCAGGCTCAGGCTCAACACGGATTTTACTCGAGTCCCTGGAAGGGCCAGCATGCAAACTAGGGGCTTTTCTAACCGGGCTAGGGTTAGGAAAATACTTTGAGCCACTGGGCTCAGTATCATCACTCTCAAAATCTAGGTTGGTTTCAAAAATAGCAGGAGTGGGCACATGAAGATGTTCAACAATCAGCCTAATTAACCCAGTGTGAAGAATGGGGAATCTTTTAGGGTTTTTCTTATTGTCCTCCAAGCTTTTCTTCAAGGAGTAGAAAAGATAATAGGGGATAGAGACCCTTACCTTGTGTCAGAAATGGTTGAGGAGAGCAAAGTGGTAGCCATAGACTTTAGTGAATCGCCCATCTACTGTGATGTACTCCATGATGACCCGAAGAACCTTTCTCCATATAGATTTTATGGAGTCAACATCGAAGTAACTATTAGCAATTTTGACCAAGATTTGCTTTTCCTTGTCCTTTTTGGGAAATCTGATAACAGCTTCATCAGAAAAAACCCTATCCCTAAAAAACTTCTTCCCATCAGTGGGTAATCCCGTAACTTTAGCAATAAGATTTTTGTTCAGCTCCACATTCCTGCCAAACAGGGTCAAATTACCATCATGCCAATTTTTGGCAAAGAGATTCGTAGCCTCCAGGTCAGATCCATGAAGCTTCTCCAGGAAAGGAATTAGCCCTCCACTTTTAATCTTGTTCCAAACCTTGGCATTTTTCATGTGAGTTTTGTAGCTGTCTGGCTCAGTTTGCTTTCTGTCTCCTCCCATATCGGCTGACATAGTGAGGTAGGTCCAAGCACAAGCCTTTTTGAAATTGGCCCCGCCAAATCTTAGAACGCACAAAGCGTGCAAAGTTATCTTGCAAATTACTCCACTGGGCTTGGTCCCATGCAATCTAATGATTGTGATGTGATAGATCCAACCTGTCCTCATTAAAGGGATAACACATCGTCTTACCATGTGATTTATCATAATTTAATAGGGCACAGACATTAAAATTTAGATCACTATTATTTAGCCAGGTACACACTTCTTTGCTCTTAACTCCTTCATTAGCAAAAAAGTCCGCAACAACATTGGCTTCTCTATAAGCGTGTGATATTTTAACTTTTTGAAACTTGGCCAATTTCAATTTGGCTTCATCAATCCATGAATTGATGGTCCACGAGGGTGGAGACTTACCACAGAGGCAGTCAATTATGTTTTTGGAGTCTCCTTCAAGCCATAAATTTTTAATGTTAAGACTTTGGGCTAAATTTATGATATGGTAAGCACTAGCCGCCTCTGCCAGGTGATTAGTTTGAGAGCTAAGAGGCGAGGCAATCACACCAATGAAGTTGCCATTGGAATCCCTTATAACTCCTCCACAGCCCGCCGCCCCTGGATTGCCTTTAGTCGTACCATCAAAGTTAGCTTTGATCCACCCATTAGGTGGAAAATTCCAGCAAACTCCCTCTCTGTCCTTTTTGGCCTTCATAAAAGAACTAGAAAAATTAGGATTTATGTTCCATTCCTTAGCAACAAATAGATCATAGTTTGAATACTCCGCATTAAAGGTCTTCCTGTCCTTCTGGGCCACAACACTAAAGTTTTCCTTCAGGGATCTGACAATTTTATCAAAGACATAATCCACAGAGGCTTCTTTGCCCCTAAAATTTTTGTTGTTGCGTTCTTTCCAAAGGCCCCAAGCAATATGAGGGAAGGATAAATCCCAAAAAGACCTAAGTAAAGGATTCCTTGTCAGGACTTTCCATTTGGAAAAAAGATCTTCAATGGACAACGGGAAAACCCAAGTAAGGTTCCATAACCTGATAAAATTTTCCCAAAGAGAAGCAGCAAAAGAGCAATGAAGGAATAAATGACTCATAGATTCAACGTCCATCTTACAAAGACAACATCTATTAGGGATTTGAAAACCACGTTTACACAGGTTGTCAATCGTAAGCAACTTATTTTGGAGCAAAATCTAAAAGAAGATATTAATTTTAGGTATCAGCTATTTGCACCAAGCTTTAGACCAAAAGGGAGGATGATCCAAAGAAGAAGTGATCTTAGCAAAAGCGGAAGACACAGAAAAATTACTAGAGGGATCATCAATCCAGACCGCGTGGTCCTCCAGCTACTCAGAACTAAGTCTAACAGCCAACATCGTAGTCTGGATGGGGACCAAAGCCTGACTGACTCTACCCAAGTCCACCCAATTACCATTCACTCTATAGTCTTTAACATAAGTTCCAAACCTAGCCTTGCATTTCTGAGCCCAATCTCTGAAGGAATTGATTTTTATCAAGGGTTCCTTAAAAAACATCTGTCTTCCCAGAGTCTGGTACAATTACCATTTCTCACATGCCAACCAATGCCTTCCTCCACAATCGTTTTTCCAATAATTAAATTGTTCCAACATATAGATCCTCTCGGAAGAAGGTGGGGGTCCTTCTTAATAATGGAAGAGCAATTGTTTTCTAAATATTTGCTAGCCAGAATATCGATCCACTCCCTGGAGGAAGAGAAGATTCTCCAAATTTGCTTAGCCAAGAGGATTTTATTAATAGTTTTGATTCTTCTTAACCCAAGTCCGCCGTTCTTTTTAGGTCTACAAACCAGATTTCAGTCAATTAAGGGAACTCTTTTATTTTTCTCAACGCCCGACCAAATAAATCTTTTTTGAATTTTTTCAATTGTATCAGCAAATTTAGTTGGAATCTTAAAGAGGCTTAGGGCGTAGATAGGAAGATTCTGGAGAGAGGCTTTGAGGAGCTGAAGCTTACCAGCTTGACTAAGCAGAGCACCTTTCCAACCCGCAAGCTTCTTACTGAATCTATCCACCAACGATATCTAGAAAGAATCAGGAGGTTTCAAACTTAAAGGAAGACCCAGGTAGGTGGTAGGAAGGGACTACACCTTACAATCCAGGATTCTGGCAATTTTGGTCTGTCAATGAGCCGGAGTATTGAAAAAGAACAGTGAACTTTTTTGATTATTGATCAGTTGTCCTGAAGCTCTCCCATACTTGTCCAGTAGCTATTTTATAGATTTTCCTTCAGACACAAAAGCTTGACCCATGAGCATAGTGTCATCAACGAATTGTTGATGAGAGCACACCAAGTTTCCCGAGGAAGGTCTGAGCCCAGAGATAAATTTAAAGTCTACCAGATTTTTCAGGTTCCTGCTTAAACTTTCAGCCATAATGGTGAATAAAATAGGAGATATAGGATCACCTTGCCTTAGACCTCTGGTACTCTGAAAAAAGGAGGTCAGGGATCCATTGACCATAATTGATATGGAATCTATGGACACAAGTTGTTCCACCATTTGAACAACCCTATTATTAAAGCCAAAGGCCTTCATAATTTTAAATAAAAAAATCCAATCAACTCTGTCATAGGCTTTTGAGATGTCAAGCTTTAAGAGGAAACCTTCAGTCTTCGACTCAACAAGGGAGTGAATGTTCCCATGAACCGTAACTATAGAATCAAGGATTTGTCTACCAGGAACAAATCCATTCTATTGAGGAGAAATCAAGGAAGGAAAAAAAATTAAGAATCTAGAGGTTAAGACCTTAGAGATGATCTTGTATAAAGAATTACAGAGACTGATAGGCCTAAAAGCCTCAAAGTTGTTAGCTCCAGGTTTCTTGGGGATGAGAACCAAGAAAGTAGCATTTAATTCTTTTAAAAGATATCTGGCTCCAAAAAATTCCTTAACAACATTAACCACATCTTCTTCAACAATCTCCCAGAGCCATTGGAAGAAAAAAAAAGGGAAACCATCAGGACCCGGGGCTTTATTCCCATCAAAGGAAAAGATAGCCCGCTTGACTTCCTCATTGGTGGGGATTGCTGTTATAAAAGAGTTGTTATCCTGGTTGATAATTCTTGGTATAGCTTCCACTAGCTGATCTTGCTCATTCTAGTTTATTTCAGTACTTGTCGAGAGAAGAAGTTTAAAGAAGGAGCCCGCCTGCATCCTAATATCCTCTTCCTCCTTGAATCTAGTTCCATTCACATCTATTTGAGATATTCTATTTATAACTCTGTGTTTAGAAGCCGAAAGGTGGAAGTACCTGGTGTTTCTATCTCCAGCAAATAGCCAAAGGGCTCTTGATCTTTGTTTCCAGAACTCCTCCTCCTTCCCAATTATGTCATGCATCTTCATAAGGAGCTCATTCTCTTTTTCCTTAGTATCATACAAGTAACCCTCCTTCTGTATTTTGAATTGAATTGCTCCCAGATCCATCTGAAGTTCGGACTTGATCTTAAAGATGTTCCCAAAAGATTCCTTTTTCCATTTTTTAAGATTACATTTCACTTCCCTTAATTTTTTAGCAATTCTGAACATTGCAGTTCCTTGAATACTTATATTCCACCATTTCTTTATTTCCTCTTTAAGAACAGAATGAGAGGTCCACATTTTTTCAAATCTGAAAGGAGTATTCTTCTTCTTTTTTATAGGATCCGCAGTGAAACTGATAGGGGAATGATCAAAACCTATTCTAGTGAGGGCTTTAAGGGAACAATAGTAATCAAAGTACCAATGATTGGAAATCAGAGATCTATCTAATCTGACCTATATGAGGTCTGTCCCCTTTCTGCAATTGGACCAGGTCAAGGAAGCTCCAAGAAGATCTAGATCTATCAGCTCTTGAGTATCAATAAAATTTTGAAGATCCTCTTTACTTTCTAAGTTAATATGAGATCCCCCAAATTTATCACCATTCATTAAGGGAGTATTGAAGTCCCCCATAACAATCCAAGCTTCTTTATCAAAAATCCTCCTAATGAAGGATAATTCCAGCCAAAAAGATTTCCTCATACCTTTTCCATTAGGAGCATAAAAGTTCATTTGAATCCAACTGAAGTTATCTCTTATATGAGTGAATCTAGTAACTATGTGATTCATACCTTCTAGTATCGGATCTCCTTTGATATTGTGGCTATTCCAAAAAGTAACAATGCCACCCGAAGCACCATTTGAATTATTGCCCTAGTTGCTGTAGTACTGAAAGAGTTTCATCTTTTCAATTATCTCCTTAGACATTTTAGTTTCCTGAATTAGAAGAATATCAGGTTTGTGGTCTCTAACAAAGTTGCGAAGAACATCCTGCTTATGGGGGCTATTGAGTCCCCTTATATTCTAGGACATAATCTTCATTATATACCGGGGGAGTTAAGACACTCCGGGATGGTTTTCTGAGATCCATCCGCTATATCCTGAAAACTATTCAGCTCTCTTTTCTTTTTCAAAGACTTTTTACCTCTTGAATTCTTTGTTGCTCCATAATCTGCCTTACCTCTTGATCTGGTATAAATTCCACTTGGGGTCTTCCCTTGTTTGTTTTTTCCAGACTTCTTCTTTGATATATTCTCTTCTTTATCAGTCTCATCTTGACTGTCCATCTCTCTGCTAGATTACCAATCCTTTTCGTTTGGTAGTCTTTGTTCCCAAGGTAATGTGTCCATGTTACTGTTCTCTTGACAACACAAGACATTACTGGATAGGTTAGCTGAGTAATCCTATTTTTCAAGGGATTCTAAAACCCCAATAGCAGAGTTGGTCTCCAACAGGTGATCCACACCCATAGGGGGGAGAATATCAGAAAATGGGGAGAGAGGAGGGATATTCAAGACTAAGGATAGGCCCTCACTAGGGATATCCTCCAAACCTGGTATCTCTTCATTTCTATCAGGTGGGACTGTCATTTGTGATAAGGAAGGAGACATGATCTGATCTCCTTCTTCAGCTAGGGTGCCCTCATTAATACCTCTTTCCTTTGAAAAATACTTTAAGTTATGAAGCTCAATAGGGAACTCACCTTTTTTCTCCAAAACCACTTCGATCTCTAAGGAGCTTTTCTGATTATCGGCTTCTATATTTTCCAACTCCTGCTCTTTATTCTCCCTCCTTCCTTCTCCAGAGTCATTCTTCTTTCTTTTCCATTCTTTTTTTCCAGGTTCTGTTGGCTTATCCTTCTCTAGAGCGGCATTTAGAGGGCATTTTTTTTCCCAATGACCAGATTTCCTACACTTGAAGCAAGCAAATGGGATGGTTTCAAATTCTATATTCTGTTCCTAGGATCCCAGCTTAGATTGTATCTCTATCGATGATGGTAAATTTGCTTGCTGAGGAACCCCCACACATATCTTCACAAAAACTAGTTTCCTTCTAGCAGCTGTCATTGTGTCGATCGAAAGGAGCTCACCAAAGGAGCTTGCAATGCCCAGGAAGATGTCTTCACTCCAGTATTCTAGGGGCAGGCCTCGAAGTCTAACCCAAAATGAAACATTCTCAAAGATAGAGTTCGATAGATCCAAGTGGGAGGACCACTTCTTTAGAGCCAGGGATGATTTTCCTATCACCTAGGGACCTCCACCTCTTACAGCCATAATATCCTCTTTACAAGTAAATTCAAAAGCAAAAAAACCGTTTGGAAGAGCAGCAACTGAGACTTTCCCATTGGTTCTCCCTTTATTTTTAACAAATTCCCTGACCACTTCAATATTTGGTCTAGGACCCATAAACTTTCCAACTAGGGTTCGTTCCATTAGAGCTATATTATGGTCTATAATCAGATTTGGAATGGAAATAGCAAACTTACCTCTAGCAGGGGACGAGATATTTTGCACTGGAGGGAAGGAAGACTTTCCATTAGGTTTTACCCCAAATAGAGAGGTCCAGGTTTTGTAGTTGCCTCCAAAACCGCCAGTGTTCCCCACTCCCCCACTATCTTTCTCAATTTTTTCAATGGGAGAAGTAGCAGAGATAAACGCTGGAATTTCCTTTCCCCCAGGGTCCACCTATATTTTGACACCGGAGTCCACATCATCGTGGTCATCCTTACCTTGCTTATGACTCGGTTCCAGCTCCTGATTCGACTGTCAATTTTCTGATCTTGCTTCACTTCCGGATCCGATTCCATTGTTTTGAAATTTGAACTTCATTTTCTCCCGCCCGTGATCGCTCCCGTTTTCCACCATTGTTACTATTATTGCACAAATAGTTATTAAAATTTAAAATTAAGTTCATTGTAGGAGTCCTGCTCTTAGAAACAAAAAAAAAAACCATATTTTGAAGTGAATATGTAAATGTATCTTGATTTAGTTTCTGATGTTTGGATCAACATTTTGAAGAAAACCCCTTCTCTATTGCAATACCATTTATTGGAGGACCAATAGTTGGCTGAGAAAATTTTTCTTAACTCCAACATAAATATAATCGACATAACCTTTGTGGAGCCAACTAACTCCTAGACAAAAAAACACCTATGAACATAGAAAAACACATGAAAACATACATGAAAATATGCATAACATGATGGGACATGCACTTTTGTCTTCTCCTCGAAGGATGACGAAACGATAATGGTGTTATTTTTGAAATTTTGAATTTCATCGCTTTCTCCTACGATAGTTTTGCAGGGACAAAGTCAGTACTGGCAGTAATGATATTGTAGGAGTATATTTCCAGTTATTTACTGCACAGAGGCATGGACGATATTTTGTGTTTTTGAGAACCGCCACTTGTAGATGCAGGTGAAGGTCGACAACGGCTTTTCTCTTTGTTGCTCATCCATCTCGGAGGTCCTGACACCATCACCGCATTTTCAATGGTTGATAATGAACTGTGGATCAAACACGGTTACACTATGATTTATCAGGTGCTAGTGGCAGGATATGTCATGTATCTATCCTCATTGCTTGCAAGGATATATGTTAACATCTTCTATTCTCCTTTTTATTATAGGCATAACCAAATATGGAGAAAAAACTCTAGACTTGAGATGCGCCAACTATAGCTAGATAATAAACTCTACTAAACCAATTTACAAATTGATGCAGTATGAAGATGAGATTGGCAAGGAAAGCAACATAATAGACTAGACAATTATCTTGTGATGGGAGAGCAACAATTTCACCAGAAGCTTCAGAGCAAGCAGTGAGAAGATGACGAGCAAGGGAAATCTAGATGGAATTCTTTGTTGGAAGCAAAAGAGATCGTAACTATTAAAAAAGTGTGTTATGAAGAAGGCCTACAACCATCAAACAATTACGTCCTCTTCTTAGCTCATGCTTTATTCAAGATGTATAAGCGGAGATTAGTAAGTCTCTATTTTCATGAAGGCATTCAGAAAAAGACTAGAATGTTTTTCTTTAACAGACGTTTTCCATCCAAAAAGTTGTTCAAAATTGAGGCACCCAAGCTTAGGGTTCTGAATTTAATGCATACAACTAATCTACGTTAAAGTTTTTATGTGGTATAATTCTGATTCCTACAATATAACCTCAAATGGCAAACAAAGATCAAAACTTGTTGATGAACAATATGAATATGATGACCTCTCATACTAACTCAAACAAGGATGTATTACGTGATAGTGTTATTGATGCCAACAATATGACATCATTGGTTATAAAAATGAATCAGTACAAAATATTTCCTTCATAATAATATATGTATTTTTTCTCTTCCATGATATTAGCATGCAAAAGATGTATCGTATCTTTATAATACAAATTAGGTTTTCCAATATTATGGGATAGACTATATCTATGCATCCAGATGTTTAATGCATACATGTAATACATTTGCCATAAATTGCAGAGTTTAAAACAAACTTTACCCATCCATCTAAGCTTTCTATGCATACATGAAGTATGTGCTGACTACTTCACTCCTTGTTGCACTCTAATTCCCTATCCATGCAATTTTATTTTGTCTATCTGATTATTCATCACTCCTAACAATCTAGTAATGCAATCTACATAAAATCATCCAATAAAATTTATGGTATTTTTCCTAGACTTGTTGCAAGCATTGATCTAACACTAGAATATTGGAATGTAAACTAAAAAGGTCTTGATATCAACAAATCCTTATGAGCTAATTTTGATCCTCCTTTTATCTAATTTCCAACCTAGTTTCACTATGTAGTGTGAATTGACCCATGTGTTATTCAAATTCAAAGAGGTTTGTCATTTTTTTCTACCAACTTGAAGTATTGAATATTTTAGATTGTATTATATGGTTTTGTATAAAGTAGAATGCTAATTCATTTTTACACATCTATAAAAAAAGAAGATTAGTCTAGCTCTCATTTATTACTTGCACCATCATTCAAGGAGCATATTTGAGAATTCACTACCACATCAACATCTAATTAATTAGTGACATATATGAGTATTACATGGTTTCTTTCAATCTTGAATCTTTTCTCACAAGCCATTTTTAATCAAATTATCAATGGGTTTAATTGAGGATAAGATGAACCTCACTTAACAATCTCCTTAAAGGTGATTTAAACACCTTGAATTCATAATTATAGATTAAAATATTAGAATGAAAGACAACCCAATTTTTGGATCACATAACTAAATGGGTCGAACACATAGTAAAAAATAATTATGCAAACAAATATATATTTTACATTACTTAATTGTTCACATTATAATTTAACCTAAGATTCAAATATAGTTTAGTTCACTTTTTGTGAAAGTATAATTAGACTACATCTAATAAAAAACCATGTTTTAGATTATTGGCACCTAATATTTTGTAGTTTAATACAATCAAGTTACATGTACTTAGAGCTAAATAACCCTAATCCATAGATATCATTTCAAAAAGCATGCTTCTCTATGCCCAATTTAATATGTAAGCTCATAGATCTTAGGGTAGCTTTAACTATTGTTAAATTAAGTAATCTATACTTTGGATCTTTGAAAAAAAGCTTGTCTCATTTTACTTTCAATAATAATTTTTTATAACCTAGAATTATCTTAAAATAATAGAATGGGAGATTTGGGGATGACCCCACAAAGTAGTGGTTGGCTGCGAGCCTCACACATAGGAGGTCTTGGGTTTGAATTTGTTCAAACCCCATATGGCAGGCAGATTGGTGACAACATCCACAGGCGATTGGCACAGGTGATGGAGAGACAAGGAGGCATGCACAGGCAGTGGATGGCAGCAGATGAGATTAAGGAGGGTATGCAAGTGGAGAGATAAGGAGCGCTTGTCATTGGAGAGATAAGGAGGCATGCCCTGCACATAATCAAAGAGATAAGGAGATTCTATGGTAGTGATGAGAAGGAGGCAAAGGGCAAGAGGAGTAAGGAGGGAGGAGAAAGGAGGAGGAGGGAAACACTAGAGGAGAAGAAGATGAAGGAGAGGTGGAAAGGAGGAGAGTAGGAGGCTGCAGGAAGATTAGAAGAAAAAATAGAGGAGTGGTAGAGAGGGAGTGAGAAGGAAGAGAAGAAAAGATAGAGTGGAGTGGAGGAAGAAGGGAGGAGGTGAAGGGAGAGAGAAGGAAAAAGGGAGGAAGGATCAAGGAGGAGGAGGGGAACGTTGGAGAAGGAGATGAAGGAGAGGTGGAGAGGAGGAGAGTATGAGGCTTCAGGAGGATTGAAAAATAAATAGAGGAGTGGTGGAGAAGGAGGTGTGAGGAGGAAGGATAAGAGGAAGAGGCACAAGAGGAGTGCTGGAGCAAGGAGGAAGGAGGAAGTGAGAAGGTGAGGATCAAGGAGGAGGTACGGGAGGAGCAGAGCAAGGAGGAGGGAGATAGGAGAGGTGGAAACAACAAGGATGAGGAGTAGAGGGGGAAGAGAATACTACCGGGGATGAGGTCCCCTAAATTTGGCCTCACTAGTTCGAAACTCTAGTCAAAAGTGATCACTGAGAAAAAAAAAGAATGGGAGATTTGATAGGTGAAATTATTTTTTATCTACTAGTAAAGTTTTATTACTAAAATTTAAAATATTAACATTTATAGCTATGAATAACTATTTTTACTATAAAGATATATTTAAAAACCTTCTAAATAATTAAATAAAACATGTTTGAAGGAAAAGATTAATCACAACAATGTGTGATCATAGGTTTATGATAAATATATTTTTTAGATGTACATAGCTAATTTTTTATTTATAATTTTATGTATTCCTTATGAGTTTCTATATTCTTAGTAAAATAATAAAACCATATTCTTATAAATGTCACATTTTAAAAATGTTGTTTGCTCTGAAAAAAAGTAACTAAAAGTTAAGAAAAATCATAAATTATTTCAAGAGTTTGAGAAAATGGTAGTTCAAGAACTTAGGAATTCAGCTTGAAGCTACACCCTTTCGAGGGTTATGGGGCAGCTTGATGGAGTTCCACCTTATTCAAATAAAGAAAACACCATTGTTTATGTTATTTGGTAAATTGGAAATACTTTTCCATAATAGGGGTAATAAAACATAGTGTGTTTTGGGTACCATGTGATGTGCAGGTTACAAATCATGATGTGTTTTGAATCCTGCACTTTTTTATACCGAAACATACTATCTTGAAATGATTTTATTTGAAATGGAGACCTAGATATGTATAGTTATGAATTTATTTTGAGAAATAGGAGGTTTCAAAACATGTTGTGTTTCAAAACACATTGTGTTTATTAACATGTAATTCACAACATACCCAACCCATGTGTTTTTAAGCTATGTATGTCTATGTATGCAATTCAAATATCTACAAAATATGTTAATTGATTACTTTTTTAGCCTACTATGCTGAGGCACATCCACCTTATCTCTAGACATCATCATATAATTGGAAATTTCCCTTTTATTCTATTATTCAACATCATCATCACATTTAGGAAAGGTGCGAATATAGAGAGTTAGGGATAGAGGGAGGGCTAGGTGGAGAGGGAGGGAGAGAGAGAGAGGGAAGAAGGGATATAGGGAGTGGTAGGGTGGGACGAATAGAAGGACCCAAAATGGACTTACTAGGAGGGGGAGATGTGATGGTGGATTGTGGGACATAAGGACCCAAAAACACTTGAAAAGAATCAAACCAAAGTGAATGAGATAGATAATTTGTATTGAATGAAGATATTCTTCTTGATCTTGAGAAGTTGAGGAAGGAGCATGTGCACTATGTGCAATGGGAAAATGGAAATGTAGAACTAGAGACAAAAGGTACTAGAATGTATGAAATGAAAAGGAATTTGCTTTAAGAACACTTGAAAAGAATTAGACCAAAGTGAATGAGATAGATAATGTATTGACTAAAGAGATTCTTCCTGCTCTTGAGAAGTTGAGGAAGGTGCATGTTTAGTATATGCAATGTGCAAATGACAATACATAACTAGAGTAATAGGTACTAGAATGTATGAAATGAAAAAGGAATCTGCTCTAAAAACACTTGATAAGAAGCAAACCAAAGTGAATGAGATAGATAATATATCGACTAAAGAGATTCTTGCTCATAAAACATAATTTTTACTCTAAGTAATAGTTGTGGTAAATTTTGAAAGTGTTTCATTACATTCGTACTCTCTAAATAAGAAAAGGTTTTCATTACAATAATTCTAGTTTGGAAAACATTGGGTGTTATGAAACTTGCAACCAAAATGGTGTTGTAAAAATCTCTACATGTAATAACCCAAATGGTTAGTCACCCATCATGTAAATTTGATTAGTTTTATGAATCTCCCACCTTCAAATCCTCCCCAAGCTCTCTACCCTTGAGCTTAAAATAAGAAGAATGCAATCACTCACAACCCACTGTGTTTTACAACATGCAATTATTTTGTGTATTTCCTTTTCGATCATATGAGGAAATTGAAATGTAATTTTTACTCTAAGTAACATCTGTGGTAAATTATTGAAAGTTATTTTCATCACATTCATACTCTCTAAATAAGAAAAGGTTTTCATTACAACAATTGTAGGTTGGAAAATACTGGGTGTTACAAAACCTGCAACCAACACACTATTGTAAACCCTTTACATGTAACAACCCAATTGGTTACTCGCCCCTTTGGTTAAGTTGATTAGTTTTATGTATCCCCCACCTACAACTCCTCCCAAAGCTCTCCACCCTTGAGCTTAGAACAAGTAGAATCATGTCACTCACAACCCACTGTGTTTTCCAACCTGTGATTATATTTGCAATAGTTGGAAGTGTTGAACTTATAGATCAAAATAATGGAAGGCTAAAATTAACCACTTAGAAAAGGAAGTAAAAGATAAGAAATAGATTTTATCATCAAAAGAAAAGGAGGTTAATTTTTAAGGTTCCTTTCATTAAATTCACACTCTCCAATTAAGAAAAGGTTTTCATTACTATAATTGCATGTTGGAAACATTAGGTGTTATGAAAACTACAACCCACATACTATTGTAAAACACTCTACATGTAAGATAAATATTGAATTGACCAATTTCTTATTTTTTTCTAAGGTCTGATTTGTAAGGTTTCCATTACATTCATAGTATTTTTAGAATTCACATGTTGGAAAATACTTAGTGTTAAGAAGCTTGCCACCCACATACTCTTGTGAGACCCTGTAAATATAACAACCACATTGTTTACTCACCTCTCAGGTGAATTTGGATAGTTTTATGTATCCCCCACTTGCAACTCCTCCTTGTCCTCCCCACCCTGTAGCTTTGAAGTTGCTGAAAGTAATAACTAACAGGGGAAAGTGTATTTTCTAATACTAGAAATAATGTGAGAATTTTTTTGTTCCAATCAGATGAAAAAAATGAAATTCCATTTCTACTATACCAAAGAGAACTTGGTCTAAAATTTGAAGGTGGACTTCATTACATTGTTGGTGCATACGAAATAAAAAATTTCATAAGGAAATAACTGACAGGGGACCGTGTGGTTTCAAATAATACAAATAATGTGAGCATTTTTTTGTTCCAATCAAATGAAGAAATTGAAATTCCATTTTTACTATACCAAAGAGTTGTTATAAAATTTAAAGGTGGACTTTATTACTTTCTTGGTGCGTATGAAACAAAAACTTTTCATAAGGAAATAACTGGCAGGGGATAGTGTGTTTTCCAACATTGGAAATAATGTGAGCATTTTTTTGTTCCAATCAGATGAAGAAAGTGAAATGCTATATATAGAGAGAGGGTGGGAGAGGTATGTATATAGAGAGTGAGAGAGAGGGAAGGAGGGATGGAGGGATAGGTGGAGAAAGGTTGTGTGTGTGAGAGATGGAGAGAGAGAGGGAAGGAGGGAGATAGTGAGTGGTAGGGTGGGAGGGATAGAGGGAGGGAGAGAAATATGGAAGGAGGGAGATAAAGATAGTTAGGGTAGGAGAGGTAGGCATAGAAAAATTTAGGGAGAGAGGTAGGGCTAGGTGAAGAGAGGTTGTGTGTGTGTGAGGGAGAGAGGGAGGGAGAGAGATAGAGAGATGGAAGGAGGGATATGGGGAGTGGTAGAGTGGAATGGATAGAGAGAGGGAGAGAAAGAGGCAAGGAGGGAGAGAGAGAGAGAGGTAGGGTAGGTGAGGTACGTATAGAGAGAGTTAGGGAGAGAGGGAGGGGTAGGTGGTGAGAGGTTGTGTGTGTGAGGGAGAGAGAGGAGAAATGAGGTAGATGGGGAGTGGTAAGGTGGGAGGGATGGAGGCACATATAGAGAGGGTGGGAGAGGTATGTATAGAGAGTGTGAGAGAGGGAAGGAGGGGGGAAGAAGGGTAGGATAATGGGAGGGGTAGGTAAAGAGGTGTGTGTTTGAGGGAGAGAGATAGAGAGGAAACTTGAGGTAAGGAGAGAGAGGTACATAGATAGGGAGAAGTAAGGTGGGACATGTAGGTATAGAGAGAGTGAGAGAGGGAATCGGGGATAGAGGAATGGAGAGAGATGTAGGTAGAGAGAGGTTGTGTGGGAAGGAGGGAGATAGGGAGAGGTATTTAGAGAGAGGTAAGGTGAAGAAAATAGAGAGAGGTAGGTAGAGAGAAGGATATAGGTAGGGTGGAAGAGGTAGAGAGAGGTGGTATGCATGAGAGAGAGGGGGGATGGAGAGGTAGAGAGAGGGGTAGGTAGAGTGAGGGAGTTGTGGGTGGGAGGGATAGAGGGATAGAGGGAGGGAAGGAGGGAGTGAGAGATAAAGGAAGGGGTATATGGAAAGAGAGAGAGGGGGGAAAGATGGAAAAAGGGAGGGAGGGGAAGGTTAGGAGGGATAGTGAGAGAGGAGTGATAAAGATAAGTATAGAGGAATGGGGGTGGGAGAGTTCTAGCGAGGTAGCATGGGGGGGATAAAGGGATAGATGAAATAAGGGAGACATGGAGAGGTAGGTAGAGAGAGGTAAGGTTGAAGGAATAGAGGGAGAGGTAGGTAGAGAGAGTGAGGGGAGATAGCGAATGTAGAGAGGGAATGGGAGAGAGAAGTAGATAGAGGGGGGAAGTTGGGAAGGAGGGAGATGTAGGTAGAAAGAGAGGTTGGTGGGATGGATTAAGGGAAAGGTAGGTAGATAGGGAGAGGGTGAGTGGAGATAGAGATAGGGAGGGAGGGAGAGAGAGAGAGGGGAAGAGGGAGGTGTAGGTAGAGAGGTAAGGGTGTGTGTGAGGGAGATAGGGAAGGAGGGAGATAGGGAGTGGTAGGGTGGGAGGGATAGAAGGACCCAAAATATATTTAGGAGGGGGAGATGTGATGGTGTATTGTGAGACATAGGCACCCAAATTGGATTTATAGCATGAAGGAGGGATATGGATAATGTTTTTGGGTTGGTAAGATGGAGGGGGATGGTGACACATGATTTTAATGATTATGGATGGAAATGATTCTTGTACCTACTCAACCATTTTATTTTGATCTACATATATTTTCACAAGGAACCAAAGGTATTTTATTTTAGTTTGGGGATCACTAACATAAAAATATATTCATTCAGTTTTCTAGTCTAAAGATAAGAAAATTAAATCATATCATATGGTTAACTAATTTCTATTTTCAAATTTAGGCTTTCACATTATATCTTTATGAACCCAATGTTGCATTGAAAAAATTAGATTTGCATACTTCTTTGAGCATTAAAATTTATAATATTTCACCTTATTTTAACAATATATAATTCAACCCTATATTCCCCTATAAACAAGCCGCCCCTTATTGAAATAAATCCTCACTATTTCATTTCTCCACCTTCTTTACTCACTACCCCTTTGGTACCATTTCATTTTTGAAAATAATTTCTATTTCTTGCAAACCCCTATCAAGTAACCAACCTTATTTCATTTCATCCAAACATAACCAATGATCCTATACACATCATGGTGACCTCACTAAACATGTTCTATCCATTCTTTTAGAATCTCAATTGATCATCCTACTTCCTCATGTGAATAAGAAAGGTCCTAAGAATTATCATTCAACACCTCTCTATTGTGTATACCATTAAGAGCTAGTTCATTTTTCTAATCAATGCAAATCACTAAAACATAAATACAACACATAATTGATATAGATGCCATCACTATCTTCTAATATAGTATTTAATTTAGTAGGATTCATAATGATATGGGAGGTATGATGTGATGGGATCCGTACTGGGATGGAATTTGTGATATATTAAAATTATTTGTGTGAAGGATCACCCAACAAATTTGGGATATGATAAGATCCAAATCAAAAAGTTATCATCTATTTCTAATTGTATTTGTTCCATGAAATTCTTAAGTTCAAGAATCTTTGGCTTCGTTTTTTCAACCCCACTTATAGAATCATCTCTCACTTTATAACACCATCTCTCACTTTCGTAGTTTATTGAGACCTTTATTATGTTACATGAGAAAGTAAATTTTTCTTCAAACCACTTATCACTTGTCATGGTATGAATTTTATAGAACATAAAACTATACTAGTAAGTGATGCCTCTAGCAAATCCTACACTTCTTAGGGCCATGTTGTGGCATAAAATTTATCACTTTGTTATGGTCACATGAGCACTTGTGACTTTAATTAGATGAGGACTGAATTATAAACCCTTAAATAAAAATGTACCAGAGATGGATAGGAGATCAAGCTATACAATTATACTATTGAATGGTGATATCTATGATATATATAAATGGCTTAGTCAAGAATTATATAATCTATTGATTATTATATAACCATGGAGATGACTACCTAGAGGAATTTTCCCTAGTGCCACATACTATAATTCTATTTAGGAGTAAATTGAGGCTTAGAAAGGAGTACCTCTCTAGATGCTTCTCACTCTTTGTACATCTATTACACAACCATTATGAGGATAGGGATAAGAGGAAATTTTTACCATATAGAGGTTAGCATAATTTTTAAGTATAGCAGTAAATATGATAAAGAGAATGATGGGTCTAACAATAACCACATTATTTCCCATTGCACATAGTCCACATGCTTACCTCCAATTCTACATTTCTATTTTCCCATTGCACATAGTGCACATGCTCCATCCTCAACTTCTCAAGAGCAAGAATAATCTCACTTATAGAATCATCTCTCACTTTCTTTGCTTGCACAAATTCATATGCAATACAAAACCTCTTGAGTTTATCCACTTCTGCATTACCATTTTCCCATTGCATATACTGCACATTCACCTTCCTCAACTTCTCAAGGAAATTAAGAATCTCTTCAATCAATACATTATCTATCTCATTCACTTTGGTATGATTATTTTAATGTGTTTTTAGAGAAAATTCCTTTTTCATTTCATATATTCTAGTACTTGGTGCCTCCAATTTTGAATTTCCATTTTCTCATTGCACATAGTGCACATGCTCCTTCCTCAACTTATTAAGAGAAAGATGAATCTCTTAAGTTGATACATTATATATTATCATTCTTATAAACTATTTGTCACCACCCCCCTCCTTCCCTCTCTCTTCCTCCATCCGTCCCTCTGTCTGTCCCTCCCACCCCACATCTCCCTCACTCTACCTACCCCTCTCTACCTCTCCCTCCCCCTCTCTCTCTCTCTCTCTCACACCACCTCTCTCTACCTCTCCCACCCCACCTAGATACCTCTCTCTACCTACCTCTCTCTAGTTTGTTCACCTTACCTCTCTCTAACTACCTCTCCCTCCTTCCCTCTCTATCTCTCTCCTTCCCACACAACCTCTCTCCATCCCTCCCTAATTCCCTCTCTCTCTCTCTATACCTACATGTCCCACCTTACTTCTCACTCTCTCTACCTCTCTCTACCTACCTCAAGTCTCCTCTCTCTCTCTCTTGCTCACGCACACACAACCTCTCTCCACCTACCCCTCCCATTATCCCACCCTTCCTCCCTCCCTCCTTCCATATTTCTCACTCTCTCTATACATATCTCTCCCACCCTCTCTCTATATGTACCTCTATCCCTCTCACCTTACCACTCACTATCTCCCTCATTTCTCCTCTCTCCCTCACATATATGCAACCTCTCACCTCTCTCTCTAAATGAAAGTTTCACCTTAATTGAGTATTTTTTCAACCTAAGTTATATACCAAGGCACATCCACCTTATCTCTAGACATCATCATACAAGTGAAACTTTCATTTTATTTCATTAGTCAAAGTCATTATCACATTTAGGAGAGATATGTATAGAGAGAGTTAGGGAGAGAGGGAGGGCTAGGTGGAGAGAAGTTGTGTGTGTGTGTGAGGGAGAGAGGGAGGGAGAGATGGAGGGAAGGAGGGAGATAGGTAGTGGTAGGGTGGGAGGGAAAAAAAGACCCACCACTTCCTATCTCCCTCCTTCCCTCTCTCTCTCCCTCTCAATTCTCTCTCTCTCTCTCTCTCTCTCTCTCCCTCTTAGGTCTTTGTGTCTCTCAATCTCCATATTTGTCTTAGGTATCTCTACCTCTTACTCTCCATCTCTCTCTCTCTCTCTCTCTCTCTCTCTCTCCCTTCCTTTCCCTCTCTCTCTCTTAGGTCTCTCCCACTCCCTCTCTCTCTCTCAGGTCTCTCCCACTCCATCTCTCAGGTCTTTTGGGATTTAAAACCACTACTTCCATACCATGTGATAAAATTGTGAATAAAAGATCTGTTTAAGGATTATCCAACCATACAACCAATTACACAAACACTCACAGTAGAATTCAATGACATAATAAATTAATAAAAATATGAATTATTAATTCATATAATTGCATTTACTATCTTTTCTTAAGGGCTTACAACATGAGACCTCAACCTTTAATGATTCATATACACAACCACTATATAGAATATAATATTTTGAGTTGATATGTGATATAATACTCTTCACAATGTGCTACTAAACTTCACCAATATTAACAAAAAAATCTTTTGGAGCTATTTAAAATTCAACTTTGAGTCATGGCCAATGATATTTATATAGAGAGTGCAAGAAATTATTTTGAATTATAATGAATGTGCAACAAGAATTTGTATGTAGAAAATGAAATGAAAAGATTCTTAATATGAAAACATCATTTCAAGAAATTTAACTTTATTAAAGGTAGAAAAAATAAATAAAGACACTGTATTGTTCCTTACCTGTCCTGTCCTAATATTCGCTTATTGATTAGGTTTAGGGTTCCTTCTTTCCAAAAGTATGTTCTCCTAGATTCAATAATCCTAAATTTGAGTCCTGTTTTTAACATATCAACAACACATTTGTTAGCGTTAATATATAGATATCCAAAATTAGACATAATCATAAATACAAATTGATAAACATAAGAAGAGTCATTCAGCCTATCAGGAGAGGAGAATCCCTAAGGGCCTACGGTCTACCACCTTCCAATACCCAACCCGTATCTTGGGCTTGTGGGGCAGGAAGCCTAGGACCCTCACTCCTCCATGATGGCTGGGCTTAACCATCACACACTAAGGGTTGACCCACTTAGGTGGCTGATGTGGGCCCTCTAAACCTTTCGTTTTCCGTTCTTGTTTCCGTGGCGCTCCTCTTGACTCTCCATAGTGACACTGACTGCTATGGTTATGTTTGAATTCAATTTTGAATCTCTCCCGCCCAAATATTAAAAAGCAGAAACAACAGACTAGTACTTCTGCCCGCGCATTTTCACTTCAATATCACATTTGCTCCTGTCCTAGCATTTCGCAATGTATATGGAGCGGGGCTAATAGATTAGAACTTACCATATATTTACAAAAATATGGTGTTGTTTGTATTTGCTTGCCCTCACAAATTCTTTGTCGCTGCGTGGATTAAGTTCTTCTTCCGCTTCATCAAAGTGGCAATCTACTAACCAAATGTTTTACAGTTTTTTAAGTTTGCCTAGAATTCAAAAGAAATTCTTCAGCATGGGGAAGATCATCATTACCCTGCAGCAAAAGGAAATTCTTGCAGCTACACGACCTGACATGTCTGGTGATTTCTCCAATTTCTACTTCCACTAATATTTAAGCCTTTGAAATTTGCTTTGTTCTACAAGGGCTTTTCAGAGTTGGCTTTGTGGACACCACCAACAATATTTTCTATGTACACATCAAAACATGGGATTTTTTTGTGCTCCCCAAGTCCTTGATGCAATATATTCAGAATAATGGAAACTCTACTGCATCTGCCATCGTGTCTTTTAATAGTCAAGCTCCCCGTTAAGTCTTTCCCTTGCCCAAATTGGCTTCCAATCCAAAAATTCTGGACAAAGTTGGCCAAGTCATTCCAGATTAACATTATGGAGGTGGATGCAATCAGAAAGAACCTTGGTAGCAGTTGAATATTACAAAATTTTGTGTTTATGCTTCCAAAAATTAAGTTTTTTTCTTTTATTCATATGCTTCTTTCCTATCAATTAATTACGTGAAGGATGTAGTTTAACGCTAGGTAGTTTATTATTAACAATTATCTATTTATGTATACACTACTCTTCAAACTTAGTCATTTATATAAACAAGTATTGATGTAATTTTTAAATAATGGTTTTTATAATTGTGCTGTTATTCTCTATTTGGGACTGCAATCTCATTTGGATTATCTAAAAGTAATTATTTCTATTATTTTTTAATATGTGTATTGTTATTTTTTAACTTATTGATTAATGTGTCTATACTATCATTATTTCCAATTATTTTTGGTTTGAATTTCTGTAAAAAAATCTGCTTCTCCTTTCTGCATTGTCTCAGATTAATGATTTCTATTAATAGTTGATTTTCTTTTTCCACATATCCACACATTTCAAAAAAAAACTCGCTTTATGATTTTCAAAAAATCTGAGTTTGCAGTGGTATAAGATATTTGAAGAAAAAATGGAAGATTATAAAATGAAGAATTATTTTGTTTATATTGAAATATGAAGATAATAAAATAAGACAGTAAGCACATTGTCATTTTTTTGGGTGATGTTATCATTGAAACATTTTAATGAAATCTTTATATATTAAGATATTAAGTTGATAAAATATAGATAGTTTTTAGAGGAGGTAAAATATATTCATAGTGGATAAAAGACATAAGGGCTATGTTGCAGCTTTAGTTCTTATCAAAGGTTTAAAGAAAATTTTGCATTGGCATAATGCTAATGGTTCCAAATGATAGATAGGAATGTGGTTAACGATAGAAGTTGATAGATTAATAGGTGGTAGTTGAGAATCACAAAAACACATTTCTTTACGTTGCAAGGGTCATGGGCTAATTCTCCATAGTGTTCCCATCTCCCACACCTATTTACCATGGGTTGATTTTTCATTGTTTTACCATCTAGAGTGAAAATAAATCTATATATTAAAGATAATTATTGGATAGTATAATATTATTTTTAAAAAGAAGTAGAGGTATAGAACATGTTTCTTATACTAATTTACAATAAAAATATACATAAAATAAGTACAAAAGCAATATACCATAACATAGTGATTTATGTGGGATTTTTTTTTCAATAGAAAACTTCTATATCCCAAAATAATTCAATGTATTATTCAATAATCAATGGTTAAAATATACTTGCACAATCTAAGTCTTTATGGGTGTATCATCAACAAGTGATCTAGATCAATTTTGGCAACATAACAATACCTACAAAACTCACCTACTATAATATCATCACAATTCATTCAGCTACTTGGATACTCCATTTTAGTGTCATTATATTCATCCAAAGATGTTGTATGACACATCATAATAAATTTCATAAGTTGGTCAACAAGCATAGATGCTCTTAGATTTCTACTGAAAGAGGCTTAACTTCTAGAGGTCACTCCTACAAATCTATCATGCATCATAGATGCTCTTACATTTCTATTATGACTATCAAACATGGAAAGTATACAAAAATTATCCAACAACTACAAAATTATCACATTGAGAAAACAAAAAACTCAAGATAAAATGAATTTATTTAATTACCAAAAATCTTCACAAACTTATGCTTAAGAACTACTAACATACTATATTTTTTTATGCTATTTGTATTAATTAATTTAATACAAAAGTGAAATCATAACCATCATTTCTTAAATTGGAAACAATTCACTACAAATGTGTGCTTGGAGAAAATGTTTAAAAGACAAGGTAGAACAATTATTTTTTATCACCAAAAATCTTCATAACCTAAGCAAGGAAAAAAACATATCCTAACATATGATAGATACACTATGTCTCTTGATATTTTTTAATTAATCACCAAAAGGGACATGTTTCTATTATCAATCCTTTAAAAAAACTCAAGGTTCTTTTTTTTTTTAATTTTCTTTCAATTTTGTTTTGTTAAGTGTGGAGATGTTTCTATTATAAATCGTAAAAAAACTCAACTTTTCTATTTATTTATTTTTTTGATTTATTTTCTTTCGACAAAATATTTTATCTTAAATAATTTTATTTTCAAAAGCCACACTATCTAGTTAAAAATAAATCTATTAATATTTTTTAGTAATTTATTTTTTGATTTTTTAGTTTTTATGTATATATTTTTTTAAATATATATAAAATATGTCATATATATTACAAAATTGATTAAAAATAGGTGCCTCCAAAAGAATATCTTTCTATGTATTTTATAATTTTCTATAAGATATGTATGCTAATATATTTTGAGAAAACTAAAAAAGTAAAATAAAATGAATTTATTTAATTACCAAAAATCTTCACAAACTTATTCTTATCAACTCTTATCAGCTACTAACATACTTTATATGTTTTTATACTATTTTTTATTAATAATTTAATATAAAAGTGAAATCACAACCAACACTTCTCTAAATTGAAAACAATTCACTACAAATGTGTGCTTTGAGAAAATGGAAAAGACATGATAGAACATTTTTTCCAATCACCAAAAATCTTCATAAAGTAAGCAAGGAAACAAACATATCCTAACTTATGAGAGGTACTCTATGTCTCTTGATATTTTTAATAATGCTTTGTATTAATTTGGAAAGAAAACAATAATAGAATGCAAGCTAAAGCAATCTACTAACCAATATTCACCAAATATAGATAAATTCATCCAACATCCAAATAGTCAAAGAATTTAATAATGTATTTGGACCCGAGTGTTTAACCTCCTATAATTTGAACTCTTCTCTGTTATCCAACATGTTCTATGGAGTTCCTTAGATTACGATACAATATTTGAAAAAAATAAAATTCAAAGATATGTAGGGAGTCTATCAACAAATTGCATAGAAGAATAATTAACTAAAAATGTTTCTCAAAACCATACTATATCAATTGAGGGGTGAGATGGATAGATTTTTTTTTGTTTGTATGATTATTATGAAAGATTTATAAGTGTTATGTATTTTTAGTCTATGATTCTCAAGGTGAGTAAATTCATAAAATTTCATTTTACCATTCAATCATACCATTCAAGATATGTAGGGACTCTAAAGAACTCTTTAAAACTAGAGAGAAATCATTTAAAAAACTAAATTGCATGGCATAAAAAATGCGCCCAATGCAAGGCAATTTTTTTATTTTATCAATAAAATAACTCTTGCAATTAAAAGCATAACCAACATATCATGATCTTTAATAGCCTGACAAAACTTCTCCTTAGGCTAGAGGTATTCTTGAACATACTAAAAAACAACAACCATGTAAAAACTAGAATCTTGAATGATAGCCATAACATTTAAAAAAAAGTAGAGACAACCTCTAAATATAGCAAAATATGTGGAATATATTACTAAATCATAACAAAGATAGAAAATTTATGTTACAAACTTATATTTTTGCACTAACTAGGGTATTTTTTGTTTATCATGACATCTTTATGCTCAAACATATTCTTTAGAGAGTCAATGCTTTGGCTCTACATACATATATCATTAAGGTAATGAATGGCTCCATAGTTGATAGCTAATTATTTGTCTCTACATACATAGATCTCATTAAGGAAATTAATGGAATCATTTGAGAATTATAACAAACAATAGTCTCCATACATATCTGAAATCTTGGTTCAAAGCATTTATGGGCACTAAAGGTCTAAAATAACATGCATCTAGTGTCATAATGAACAAATTAATCCTACAACATAATTAATCTAGGCATGAAACCAAAGAGATAAGAAAAAATATTAAGCCACCTAAGACATGTCAAGATGACCTTTCACCAAGACTCGTAATTATCCTTATTGAAGATTCACACAAAAATATGAATAATAAAACTCGTGATACTCTTGTAAAAAACTTAGACATCAATAATCACAATACATAGAATCTAATGAAATAAGTGACAAACTAAATAAAATATACATGAGATTGAATATAGAAAAGGTACTTAGATGGTTGAGAAGATCTTGCCAATGCCTTTACAATACTTATTCAATTTTCAAAATTAAGGAAAATGAGAGAAATTTATGAGCTTGAGAGTCAAAAGGATCATCTAGATCTCAACCACTAATATTTGGAACTTGTAGAAAATAAAAAAAGAAAATAGGTATATATTGTGAAGTGCTCATATTAACATGCTTTCCTATGCCTATTTATTTATGAAAAATTGATAGTTGGGTGAAAAGTTATGGCTCTAATAAAACTCTCCCTTAGCAATAAAAAATAGGGCCACCATATTTTCCCTAGTGGTGTTTCTCACCAAGGTGGTGCTCAAGTGGTGAACAAGTTGAGGAGTTTGATGGAGCTACATTCATTGAGTGGAGGTAGAGAGTTGTTGAAGCTAGTGACAAGAGGGTGGAAAAATGATCATTCAACAATGGTGTGGGGCCAAAACCAACAATTATTGGGTGACATATATAAAAATTTCCCACTAGAAAATAATCCCTTGTATGTTGGAGAAAACTAACCACTAAAATATCCTTAGAATAGGGGATAAAAAATAGTCGAATAAAAAAATAAAAAACCACACTTGTACACTGACTAAGGAGATATGTACAACCTTTTCCAATTGAATAAGGAGATCTATCCCAAGATATAGGGGGAGATAGACTACGTGTCCAAGGTTCCATACTCATCGACAGTTGGTAGCTTGATGTATTCTATGGTGTGTACAACATACTCCATGATGATTCAAACTATCCTTCATGCAACTTATTGTTAATAATAAAAAATAGAAAATACCCTTTTATCTCCACCCTCCATTTCATAACTAACTCCCTAAGATAAAATAAAAGAATTATAAAAATATGTTTTCTACACCATCCTTCCTATGACTACCCAACCATTGATCTCTCATCTAATATTTACTATTGATCAATCCAATCTCAAGCCTATTAATCTACCCATCCATAAGCCATTTTTAATTGTCCTCCATCTAAAATTCATCATCATGTTGCTCACATATGAGAAACCAAATTCCTTTAAAGGAACAATCTTATAGCACAATTACCATTGTGATAAAATAAGATCCATTGAGTAAAAAAAAAATTATTTTATTTATTCTCTTTTTTGGTTTCTAACTCAATCTAAGGTGATAGTTACCTAATTGAAATAAAGTATAATTTTGTATATTTTAATTATTCATTTTCATTTCAATATGTGGTGTTCACATTTATATTCCTATCTTTGAATTTCTTTACTCTTTTAATGTGTTTACATGATCCTTACCTAGCCTTTAATTCTAACCTGGTTCATGGTTTTCCTATTTTGAGGATACCCTTATTCCTTTATAATCATCTTTAATTTACAACCTTATATGCTTACATGATTTTTATTCAATACTTATTATTTGTTTGTCATATGATGCTATTTATTACAACTATTTCATGATTTTACCTATCAAATGATGGTGTGCGCTTAGATGGTTATGTGATTCAATTACTTTACTTCTTTATCATACATCATTTTTCCCACTCCTTAAATTTATTGCATCTACTTGATGCAACCAATTGAAGGAGCATATAATTCACCACCACTTTCATGGTAGAGATTTTAGGTAATGAATAATGCTACATAGAGACTCGTCACTATACCTAGATGGATCTTGATCACATTGCATGCCTAAAATCAAGTGAGGTTCTATTGCATTACTATAATCAAGAAAATCATATTTTCTACATTAAGTGGAGTAGAATCACATGGCCATATTGAATGTGTCATATAGTATTGTTACATCAAGTAGAGTACTCTTGTATCACTTTTCATATATGCAAAATCTCTAATCCTTTAATATTTCGCTACTTATTTTTTATGAACAACTGAAACTACTTGTTATTTTTATTACTCCACTTGTGTGACAAGCTATTTATAGCATACATATTTTCTATTTTGTAAGTCCATATAGATTACTCATTATAAGGAGAGGAATAAAAGAAGAATCCAATAATAGTGAATTACTTTATATGAACTCAATATCCTTTTTAAATTTGTTTGGATATATTTACTTTTCATATCAAGAGTAAGAATTTTCATACACTTTGAAATGTATGTTCATATTAAATTCACATTCACCTCAAATTTGGGGCTAAATCTAATGGTGAAATTTGTATACCCCTACTAATTACCATATAGTTTTGGGGTGTTTTGATGGAATATCTTAATTTAGTGATAAGTTTGGCCCATGATTCAATGCTTATCCCAATCCATCTTACATTCATTTATAACCATTTCAATGCATTCAATCTTATCCCATCCTTATTTATGCATATTCTCATATATTCACTATTTACACATAAATTAATAGCCTACATTCAAAATGATGTCCACACATTCATTTACTACCTCAAATCTTACTTTTGTGTTCTAGGTCAATATTAAGTGGCTTAAGGCTGATTCTAGTTTTTAATTTTAAATAGAAATTTCTAGTTGTGATCCTTTTCTACTAGCCATTATGGGTTGACTTAGCACATGTTTTGTGTGAACTATTATTGTGTCTTAGTATTTAAAGACATTCAATATGCGTGTATTATCATTTTGGACTTTGGGACAACTATATTTAGGCCATTTATAAGGTTGTGCATGTTGTCTACTATGTAACTTGATAGTGATCTAGAAATCTCCTTAAAGGTGCTTGTACCACCTTGATAATTTTAGACACAAGGAAGATGAAGATGAAGAGATCTCAACAAAAACTCTGAGTCAAATCATTATTATAGGTCATAATTAATTCCTACCAATCAAAGCATTCATAATCAAATTCTACACAATTTTATTTATTCTTCATCATTGTTCCCTAATTACATGTAAATTAATTTATATTCATTGCTCACATTTATTTGATTAGCCTATATTATCTATGTAAAGTTGTAATGATGGAATTTTATATTTATGGAATTTCCCATTTAGTTATTTTGTCCATTTTAAGATAATCTCTTAATACATCTACACATTGACAAATGTCATAATCTTGTGTGAAGTCAAGATTTTCCCCCCTTGTTGCTAGTCCTCCACTTTTACACATTCCCACATCCTTTTTCCATACCTTACCTAAATTGGTCCACATCCCCATGTGTTCTTCATTTATTATGCCTATCTATGTACTAATCCACTATAAACATTTCGTTAATTTTTTCACCTTTTTGTCATAATAGCCAAAATATAATTGTCTATTATTTTGGTCTTAACTTTTGAACCATGACTCAAAACTATAACTCAAATTTGCTTCAACTCCTATACTTCACTTTCCTACCTAGAGTCGACTAAAAAACAAAAGAAGTATTAGTGTAATCTATTTCTATATAGTCATGTATTTAAGGGTAGTTAGTTGCATTCAATTGATCATCCAAGTGCTTATTATTCACACTTAGGGAAGAAGACACTTCAATTGGTGTAATAAAAAAGAATCTAGATCTAGAGAATCATCCCTAGGAGAACATGTCCACTTCTAATAGTAAGAGAAATCTTTCAAACATATTCTTAAATACTATGGATCTTTAGATTAAAAAAAAAGTTAAAAAAAAGTGAAGATAAATCAAGTCAAGCAAAACTATAATTATACATATTACTCTTTGATTATAGAATTAAAAACCTCCATTATTACATTTCTTTTCTTAAAATAACTATTACAATTAATTTAATATATTAAATTTGAAACAAAATTAATTAATTAAATTATTATACTTAATTAACTGCATATTTCCTTAATTAATTTAAATTAATACCTAACGAAAGTTTATTTCCCTTTGCATAAGTGTACGTATTGATTTACAAGATGCTCAGAAGTAAAAAAACTAACTCAAAAAACATGTAAAATGGGCAATAGAAATTTTGCTTTAAAATATTCTTAAATACAAACAGAAATTAAAAATAACAAAAGTCATGAGATAAAAATGAAATTTGTGTCATATCGTTTCCTTCAAACACCATTTTTTTTCATAGATCGTATTTGGGAAAGTTATAGAAATCCCTAAAATTATGTAAGTTTCCTGTCAAAATATTGTATGAGACGATGGACATGCACTCCAAGCTATCTAGATTGAACCTGTGCATTGCTTTCTTTTTTCAAAATGTTTTTATCCTCAATTAATATTCATTTATCTTTACATCAAGATACAGTTATGGTTGGGTCCACTCTGTAAACATAACTTTAAAACCCAATCATGCATCACGGTGAGGACTATTCATAAATGCAGCAGTAATGTAAAACATATTGGATGTACCGGCAACCACACAACCCAGAGATTATAATTTTCAGTATTTCCATGTCATTGTTCTATATTTTTAATTGCTTGAACATAATATTCACTTACTGTTCAATCAAGTTTTATAAATTCAGCGGTGGCTATCAAAGAAATAGTAGCAGCAATAAATGTTTCAGATGATTTTACAGATTACCAGTTGTTTATTTAGTAACAGGCATTTCTTACAGTGAAGAAAAATAAGAGGCTTAAATATTAGTGGAAGTAGAAATTGGAGAAATCACCAGACAGGTCAGGTCGTGTAGCTGCAAGAATTTCCTTTTGCTGCAGGGTAATGATGATCTTCCCCACGCTGAAGAATTTCTTTTGAATTCTAGGCAAACTTAAAAAACTGTAAAACATTTGGCTAGTAGATTGCCACTTTGATGAAGCGGAAGAAGAATTTAATCCACGTAGCGACAAAGAATTTGTGAGGGAAAGCAAATACAAACAACGCCATATTTCTATAAATGTATGGTAAGTTCTAATCTATTAGCCCCACTCCATATACATTGCAAAATGCCAGGATAGGAGCAAATGTGATATTGAAGTGAAAATGCGCGGGCAGAAGTACTAGTCTGTTGTTTCTGCTTTTTAATATTTGGGCGCGAGAGATTCAAAATTGAATTCAAACATAACTGTAGCAGTCAGTGTCACTATGGAGAGTCAAGAGGAGTGCCACGGAAACAAGAACGGAAAATGGAAGGTTTAGAGGGCCCACATCAGCCACCTAAGCGGGTCAACCCTTAGTGTGTGATGGTTAAGCCCAGCCCTCCATGACCCAACCCGTGCAATAGGCATGGGGGGGAGCAGAGTGCCCAACCCTTGTTAGGGCCTATGGGGCAGACTGTCCAACCCCTACCTAGGCCTGTGGGGCGGAACCTGAGCGAAGTTTTTAGACGAACCACTTTAAGTTATGACTCAGCTCTCCTGGCGGGATTACAAACACAATTCAGACAATTGATATGCAGTCATTAGTATTTCATTTGTATTTACACATTTTATTTAATATGATCAAACATTTCTTGGAGTCCTAATATGAAGGTATGTCAAAAATACATAAGTAAATTGAGAAATATTCTTATCTACATATTCATTATGTCCTTGCCATTTAATACATCCTGCAAGTCCAATATTAGTAGGAATCAAATATAAATGTAGATTAATCATCATTAAAGCCATATCTACAGAAGATAAACCCTTTGGCCTCTTGGTCAGTCAGGGACTACACAGTCCGCCTAAGTTCAATACCAATTCCCAGTATAATGAATCTATTTCCAGATTCGGTAAAGAGAGAATGGTTCCAACACACCATAGGGGATTGTGTGCATTCCAAAATAATACATAGATCGGTTGGATATTCAAGGTTCATAAAACATTGTTATGTTAGACTGAGGACAATTCAATATTAAAACTAAGTGAGTAATCTCACCTGTTCGCTGGATTGATTGTGTCTTCCTCTTGTTGCTCTCCAACTGCTATAAACTCTAAATTTGTATATCCACTTAGAAATCTGCTATGAATCTTCTCTAAATCAGCTAATGAATTTATTCCTAAATCTGCTCCTAGTCCTTTTATTATTCTTCTCTCTTGTTTTCTTAATTCCCTGCTTGCTTCTTATTCCCCTCAAGGATTATTTCCAAAGGCTAGCGCTCACTGGATTACGAGATCTGGTATATTTGTGTATACACTACTTATAAGTGGTTACTTCTGATTAATCTATGCTTTTGTACACTGTTGCTCCCGACTATGTATGTATCTCCATTATTCCTTTCTTACTCCTTAGGTCACGATTTGATCTCCTATATATGTTGTTTGAGGAGGCTTGATGTGAGGAGTTGTATCTCCTCACATACGTCTTTCCCTTTTTACTAATCACATTCCTTTAGAATGGTTTTGAGACTGATTACGTCTTAAAGACTTCTCTTTTTCCCTTCCTCACCCATTTTCCTTAACAAGTCGATATTACTGACAATTATTTATATGGGTAATGGTCATTGCTTATTGACAGTAAGATTGGTTACCATTGACAATTAATTTGCCGCCCATATCTTTTATTATGATTCTCAGTTGATAGTATAGAAAACGTTTTGGCACAACCATTCATATATGAGTGATAAAATACGAATTGGATCCTATGTTTGACTATCCAATCGTTCCAGTGCTACTGGGACTGTCGAGTCTATTTGAAATTTACTGCCGCCTGGGTCTTTTACCCGACGTGCCTTTGTGGCAAGAAACATGGTGTCAATTCTTATTATTCTGAGGAGGTTGTACCGTTGAGATTTGCATAAGCTATTTCTGCGCTCACGTAATACGGGCATTATATCTGATGCTTCTGTTGACTCCTATGACTTCCCCTATGAGTCTCGACTAAAACATATTCTACTGACGGGAACCACCTCGGACTCCTATGGCGATCTCACCCATCCTGCAAAGTTCACTCTTATCCTTAAGGAGATCGCAATCTCAGGAACATACCGACGGGTGATACAAGAGTCAAAAATGACGTGGTCCAGGAATGAATCGCAAGGCTATCCAAGAGTATCGAATAGATTGGGGGATTTATGGCAGATACGGGTGAGTAGAGGAACCGATAGGGAACAAGGGGGATTAATAACTTCGATGCTGATCGATAGCCATTGCAAGAGTCGGTCCTATATAATCGAAGTTAAGTATATTGTTGGATGTTATGTGCTTTCGATCTTAGCACTATAAAATTGATTTATTGTTTTAATTTGTTAATATCTATATTTTTAATGTTGTAAAGATCATTTATTATATTTTAATATTTGTTATAATAACTATAATTATAATATCCGTCATCTATAAATTGTTAATATATGTATATTATTTATCTTACATTATTGCAATGATTATAATATCTAATATTTATATTTTGGAGCTTATGGTATTTATAGTATATTAATTATAATTACAATATTGTCTTCTGACAATTGTAATCATAATGGTATCAAATCATTAATAATCTTAAATATGTCTTTGTTATCTTAGTGTCCAATTTTTTGTTATCTTAGTGTCATATAATTGCATTTACTATCTTTTCTTAAGGGCTTACAACATGAGACCTCAACCTTTAATGAATCATATACACAACCACTATTTAGAATATAATATTTTGAGTTGATATGTGATATAATACTCTTCACAATGTGCTACTAAACTTCACCAATATTAACAAAAAATATCTTTTGGAGATATTTAAAATTCAACTTTGAGTCATGGCCAATGATATTTATATAGAGAGTGCAAGAAATTATTTTGAATTATAATGTAATGTGCAACAAGAATTTGTATGTAGAAAATGAAATGAAAAGATTCTTAATATGAAACCATCAATTCAAGAAATTTAACTTTTTTAAAGATAGAAAAAATAAATAAAGACACCAAGATATTACATCAACTATTGGATGAAGTATCATAACAACCAATGACTAGATTTGAGAAATCAAATTGCATGAATGTAGAATCTAACTATGATGATCTATTTTCATTTTAATGTTTTTGATATGATACTTGTGGATTGAAGGATGTTATCAACAACAAGCTAACATACAAAATTTCTTGCCCCCACCTACCATATTGACTATACAATTACATCATAGGGAGAGGATCATTACACCAAATAGATTTTTCATTACTATGAGATATGGTTGGTTTTTGTATTAGTTAATAAACACACACTCATTGGTGATTTGGGACACCAAGCCACTCTCACAAATAATATTGCACAACAATCCTATTGGCTCTCAAAATCACATGCCCTCTCCTCTAGAATCATTACTCAAAGTGAGATAAAGGTAGTAATATATATCAAATAGATTTACTCACACATCAACAAGGATAAGAATAATTTTTTCCATTGCATAGGATTAGGGTGAATCCATTTCTTATTTAGACTCTAAAGAACTTATGAGGGTGATCCTTGAGTCCTTAATACATGAAAAAAATAGAATAATGATTTCACTATCATACCTTAATGGTAATCAAGAATAATAATAATTTCTAAAGAGGGTGTATGAGGCTAGATATTGAAATAATTTGTTCCCTCTTAATTAGAATAATATGCATTTCATCAATAGTAATTTAAGGAAAGTATGTGTATATTTTCTAAAGAGCATACCAATTAGTTTGATTTGTATATTTTCCAATCTTGATTTCCTAAACAATTTTATGAGAATTATGGTCAATATTAGTGGTAATGGTGTCAATTATGTCCCTTGATTTTATTTTTGAAATTTTTTAGGATGTTGGATAGTTGTGAAATATGATAAAGGTAGGAAATATGGCTTAACGAGTTTCATATTGAATATCAAGTATAAATTCAAGTATTGAGGGAGGTCAAGAATAAAGGAATTTTTACTATAAATTTTTGATGTGGTCCCTTATATCAAGGTTCTTTTGAATATAAAACCAAATTTACCACCAACATAAAATATGTGAGGTTTGTGGTGAATTTTGTGTCACTCTCTATATTTATTTTATTATAATGTAAGAACTTATTGAACTTATTGGTACATACACTTTATGCTCTAAAAAATTTCATGTGCATTATCAAATTTTTATTCATGAGCGTCTAAGACATTTTGGATGGTCATGCTAACATGCATGGTAGGATGTGTAAATAAATGTCTTAGATGGGAACCCAAGACATGTTTAGAAAGAAATATGCAATGAACTATGAATATAAATGCAATGGAGTAATGTTGTATGTAGGGGATGTCATCATCCTAAATGTGTGGTTGCACAACATATAATACATGAAATAGATTTACAAGAATATATATTTGACCTCCTCCATTTGTTTTCTTATCTACAAATAAAATCATGTAGACTAATTCCTTTATGTATTTAATATGGTTTGCAATGTCTACCAAAAGTAAAAGAATCATAGATCATTGTCATAAATTATGGATGTTGGTAAGCCAAAATGGAACCAAACATGAGTGAAGAAAAGACACAAGCATTTATCATGGTGAGAATTTTATGAATGTGATATGATTCTCTTTTTTTGCACTTAGATCTATTTTTTTCTTTTCCTTATCATTTATTTCCAATTGTATCTGTTCCATGGAATTCTTAAGTTCAAGAATCTTTGAATTCATTTGGTTTAAATTCACTTATACAATCATCTCTCACTTATACCTTTATGTAAATTTTAAATATTGGAGATATAATTATATCTTTAAATTTTGATAAATTAGCACAAATATGTTACAACCAATAGGTATAATTATAATTTTAATTGAATACAAAAAAAATTAAAACATTTGATAGAAACATGATAAAAATTATATAGTAACAATTGTAATATATACATGGGTTGTATTCAATAATAATACCTCTCTCTACCTCTCCCTCACCTCTCTCTCTCTCACACACACACACTAAATCTCCCTCTTTTTACCTCTCCCACCCTACCTTTGTATCTAGCTTTACCTACATCTATCTTTATTCATTTCACCTCACCTCTCTCTACCTACACCTCTCTAATTAGATTGCTAACAAATCCCAAATTTGGTACAGTAAAAATGGCATTTCACTTTCTTCATTCGATTGAAACAATAAAATGCTCATATTATTTGAAGTGTTGGAAAAAACACTGTCCCTTGTCAATTATTTCCTTATGAAAAATGCTCACATTATTTCCAATGTTGGGAAACACACTGTTCCTTGTCAATTATTTCCTTATGAAAAATGCTTAGATTATTGCAGTGTTGGAAAACACACTGTCCCTTCTCAGATATTTTGTTATGAAAAGTTTTTGATTCGTACACAACAACAATGTAATGAAGTCCACCTTAAATTTTTAGAACAACTATTTGGTACAGTAAAAATGTCATTTCACTTTCTTCATTTGATTGGAATAAAAAAATGCTCACATTATTTGTAGTGTTGGAAAACACACTGTCCCTTGTCAATTATTTCCTTATGAAAAATGCACACATTATTTTTAGTGTTGGAAAACACGCTATCCCCTGTCAATTATTTCCTTATGAAAAATGCTTAGATTATTGCAGTGTTGGAAAACACATTGTCCCTTGTCAGATATTTACTTATGATTTTTTTTTGATTCATACACACCAACAATGTAATGAAGTCCACCTTAAAATTTTAGAACAATTATTTGGTATAGTAAAAATGGGATTTCACTTTCTTCATTTGATTGAAATAAAAAAATCCTCACATTATTTGCAGTGTTGGAAAAAACACAATCCCTTGTCAATTAGTTCCTTATGAAAAATACTCGCATTATTTCTAGTGTTGGAAAACACATAGTCCCCTATCAATTATTTTCTTATGAAAAATGCTTACATTATTGTAGTGTTGAAAAACACACCGTCCCTTTTCAGATATTTCCTTATGATTTTTTTTTTATTCGTACACACCAACAATGTAATGAAGTCCACCTTAAAATTTTAAAAAACAACTATTTGGTATAGTAAAAATGGTATTTCACTTTCTTCATTTGATTGGAATAAAAAAATGCTCACATTATTTGCAATGTTGGAAAACACATTGTCCCTTGTCAATCATCTCCTTATGAAAAATGCTCACATGATTTCTAGTGTTGGAAAACACACTATCCTCTGTCAATTATTTCCTTATGAAAAATGCTCACATTATTGCAGTGTTGAAAAACATACTGCCTCTTGTCAGATATTTCCTTATGAAAAGTTTTTAATTCATACACACCAACAATGTAATGAAGTCCACCTTAAAAATTTAGAACAACTATTTGGTATAGTAAAAATGGCATTTCACTTTCTTCATTTGATTGGAACAAAAAAATGCTCACATTATTTGCATTGTTGGAAAACACACAGTCCCTTGTCAATTATTTCCTTATGAAAAATGCTCACATTATTGTAGTGTTGGAAAACACACTGTCCTTGGTAAAATATTTCCTTATGAATTTTTTTTGATTCGTACACACCAACAATGTAATGAAGTCCACCTTAAAATTTTAGAACAACTATTTGGTATAGTAAAAAATGGAATTTCACTTTCTTCATTTGATTGGAAAAAAAAATGCTCACATTAGTTACAGTGTTAGAAAAAACACTATCCCTTGTCAATTATTTTCTTATGAAAAATGCTCACATTATTTCCAGTGTTGGAAAACACACTCTCCCCTATCAATTATTTCCTTATGAAAAATGCCCACATTATTGCAGTGTTGGAAAACACACTATCCCTTGTCAGATATTTCCTTATGAATTGTTTTTGATCTGTACACACCAACAATGTAATGAAGTCCACCTTAAAATTTTAGAACTATTTGGGATAGTAAAAATGGAATTTCACTTTCTTCACTTGATTGAAACAAAAAAATGCTCACAATATTTGCAGTGTTGGAAAACACACTGTCCCTTGTCAACTATTTCCTTATGAAAAATGCTCACATTATTTCTAGTGTTGGAAAACACACTCTCCCCTGTCAATTATTTCCTTATGAAAAATGCTCACATTATTGCAGTGTTGGAAAACACACTATCCCTTGTCAGATATTTCCTTATGAATTTTTTTTGATCCGTACACACCAACAATGTAATGAAGTCCACCTTAAAATTTTAGAACTATTTGGGACAATAAAAATGGAATTTCACTTTCTTCATTTGATTGGAACAAAAAAATGCTCACATTATTTGCAGTGTTGGAAAACACACTATCCCTTGTCAATTATTTCCTTATGAAAAATGCTCACATTATTTCCAATGTTGGAAAACACACTATCCATTGTCAATTATTTCCTTATGAAAATTGCTCACATTGTTGCAGTGTTGGAAAACACACTGTCCCTTCTCAGATATTTCCTTATGAAAAGTTTTTGATTTGTACACACCAACAATGTAATGAATTCCAACTTAGAATTTTAGAACAACTATCTGGTATAGTAAAAATGACATTTCACTTTCTTCATTTGATTGGAACAAAAAAATGTTCACATTATTTGCAATGTTGGAAAACACACTGTCCCTTGTTAATTATTTCCTTACAAAAAATGCTCACATTATTTCTAGTGTTGGAAAACACACTATCCCTTTCCAATTATTTCTTTATGAAAAATGCTCACATTATCGAAGTGTTGGAAAACACACTGTCCCTTGTCAAATATTTCCATATGATTTTTTTTTGATTCGTACACACCAAGAATGTAATGAAGTCCACCTTAAAATTTTAGAACAACTACTTGGTACAGTAAAAATGGCATTTCACTTTCTTCATTTGATGGGAACAAAAAATTGCTCACATTATTTGCAGTGTTGGAAAATACACTATCCCTTATCAGTTAGTTCCTTATGAAAAATGCTCACATTATTTCCAGTGTTGGAAAACACACTATCCCTTGTCAATTATTTCCTTAAGAAAAATGCTCACATTATTGCAGTGTTGGAAAAAACACTGTCCCTTGTTAGATATTTCCTTATGAAAAGTTTTTGATTCGTACACACCAAAAATGTAATGAAGTCCAACTTAAAATTTTAGAACAACTATTTCATCATAAGCCTTGTGACTCATATACAACCTTTAGGTCTTTTACCAGTATTCCATTTTCTTTGGAAGCATTCAAATACTCTATGTCCCCATATCTAAAATAAGATCATATGAAGGATCTTTCACTACATCTACCATATCTTCCTCCATCTATCTAACATTCATCTATTCTTTTATTTTATTATGAACTACTACTTATTTCTTTAGTTTCTTTTTTATAAGGTCTTGCGACACCATCTTGATGTATTTCTCTTTGGAATATTATTTTGTATCTATTCTACATTCTCAAATATTTTTTGACTTCTCTTCTTCTTTTAATGCAAATTGATATGTTTCTTTAATTGTCATTTGTCTTACCATACTAAATTATTCTTGAATGTTTCCTCTTAATCCACTTATTTATCTAAACACCTTTTCTTCATCTACTACACTATGTCTAAGCCAATTATCATCTTATAGAATCTTCAATATATTTCCTCACTCGTATTCTTTTATAACAAATTTTGTAAAATTTTCAACATTGGTAATCAATTTTTATAATTTTACTCTTCAGCTTTAAAATTATTCTATATTTCTCTCTCTATAAAATCCCCATCTCTCCACTCCTTTCCATTTATACTTATTTCCACCATATTATAATATATCACTTCAATTTAGTCTTAATAAACCTAACCCTCTTAGGATCTACAATTTCCTCATACACAAAATAATTTTTAAGATAATTTCTCTAATCATTCAATTATTTCAAAATCAAACTACCAAAATAAGTAGTAATACAAATTTTAGGTCCCTTATAATTTTTTAAAATAGATTTCAGTATCTTTTAAACTTTTACATCTTCCTCTTCTTGTTTATCCACAACTTGTTTTGATAAATAGTGCATTCTCTAGAGTGTTTATTCTTCTTTAAATTTCTTAATCAACACTTTAATCACAAACAAAACAATGCATAAATTATAATATTTTGAGTTGATAAGCAATACAATGCTCTTCACAAAACTTTGCCAATATTAACAAAAAAAATCTTTTGGAGATTAAAAAATAAACACCTTTGAGTGATGACCAATGATGTAATGCCCTACCATGTAAACCTAGAGGAAGTTGCAATTAACTACTCAAACACACATTTTTTAATAAAAAAGTAGTATAATAAACATGTAAGTTCACTTCCTAATGCCAACAACCTCTAAGGCTACGAGACTAAGGTTACTTTTAAACCCATACATACATCATAAATACATCCATATCATTTTAAATACTTAAGGAATTAAATGCTCATACATTCCATACAAGAAAATTACTTCATAACAATAAGAAATACAATAAGATTCCATATAACATTAACTTAACAAATAAGATTAAATCACTCATTCCCTAAATGAGGTAGTACATACAAATGTGATTACATATTACAATCAACCACCTCAAATACAACTAAGGGGTAATAATTACAAGAATCAACTGAAATAATTACAAAGCATGAATTATAAACTGGAAACCACGAGCTCTCCAACTAGAAATCTCCCCATCACAATCAACAAATCAAAGGGGACCCAACGGTGTAGGGTGCATGTTCCTCCCAACCAAGTGGTACCCGTAGGACCACCACCCTATGCTAGGAGATAGTAACAAGAATACATGGCCAAACCTGCTACCTCTAGACATAGGATGACTCATACTGACTCAACCAAACACATGAACCAAACAATCACAAGGTCACATTGCTTTCAGTGTTTCACAATATTTTAATTCACAAAACTAACATACAACTGACCTAGGAGGAGTTTCATCACAATGCTACAAGGGATATCCTGGTAGGTCTTCCTAGGCTCCAACCCTTAACTTGGGATCTCTTGGTAGCCTCTCACGACTCCCGGCCCCACATGAAGTCCAAAGCGGAATCAAATATCTTTCGTGAAGACAAGATACCAATCATGCCATTCCAGGCCTTCTCATCTCATCCCAAGCCTATACTAGCACAAGGGTCCTTGAGTGATGCACATTAATCTTAATTAAGTATTGGAAGCTACCCAATCCCCTAACAAATTAATTACATTATAATTAGATTAAAAACTTACAACGAGTTATCCTAGCACCCCTTTGTGTGTTGGTGCTCATTGCAAGCCACTCCCCTAAGATAACCTAGTGGAACAATTCCACTACCCAAGGCATACTAGTGCAACTACGAAAATACCAAATACCCCACTCAAGACGTTAGGGTAACACTTCCCCGTTCATGGTAACCAGGTAACATTGACAATAACAAAAGCACTAATCCAAGGGTAACATAACTGGGTCAACTCAAAATAAAACACAACCCCCATTTCCCTTTTACTATTGGAAATCTTAAATAATTCCAAACCAACTTCCCCAAACCAAAATACAGAGGAAATAACATGAAAGGAAATACACTACTTTTGGATATATTAAATCCATTTCCCTTTCATAATGAATTCACAGTAGAAACAATTTCCCTAATAGAAAAAATTAATCAAAATAATCTTAATGCCTCTTCAGATACAAAAAAGACAATTACTAAATTTACAGTAAAAAAATTCCTCGATTACTTTTAAAAGCAATATAAAAATTCACTATAAGTTAACTCAATCAATTTCCCTACTAGAACATATAAACATGCACTCATTTTAAAAATAAAAATATTAAATATATATTTCAATATATATATACACTGAATATAGACATAATTATATAAACATATATAACTGTGTATATACCAATGTATATAGATTATATATATATTAAAATCCCTTAACAATAATTACCTTTTAAATTTAAAAAATTAAATTAATCATACATTTAACAAATATATATAATATATGATATATACATAATATATATATATTAAAATATCGAAATGCATTTAAAATATACATTGAACACATAAAGGGGTGGACAAAATGCTCATACATTCCATACAAGAAAATTACTTCATAACAATAAGAAATACAATAAGATTCCATATAACATTAACTTAACAAATAAGATTACATCACTCATTCCCCGAATGAGGTAGTACATAAAAATGTGATTACATATTACTTGATCAACCACCTCGAATAAAACTGAGGGGTAATAATTACAAGAACCAACTGAAATAATTACAAAGCATGAATTATAAAATGGAAACCATGAGCTCTCTAACTGGAAATCTCATTATCATGATCTGCAAATCAAAGGGGACCCAACGATGTAGGGTGCACATTCCTCCCAACCAAGTGGTACCTATAGGCACACCCCCCATGCTAGGAGATAGTAACAAGAATACATGGCCAAACTTACTACCTCTAGACATAGGCTGACTCATACTGACTCAACCAAACACATGAACCAAAAAATTGCAAGGTCACATTGCTTCCAGTATTACACAATCTTTTATTTCACAAAACTAACATACAACTGACCTAGGAGGAGTTTCATCATAATGCTACAAGGGATATCTTGGTAAGTCTTCCTAGGCCCCGACCCCCAACTTGGGATCTCCTGGTAGCCTCTGACGACTCTCGACCCCACATGAAGTCTAAAGCGGAATTGAAGATCTTTTGTGAAGACAAGATACTGATCATGCCATTCCAGGCCTTCTCATCTCATCCCAAGCCTATACTAGCACAAGGGTCCTTGAGCGAGGTACATTAATCTTAATTATGTATTGGAAGCTACTCAATCCCCTAACAAATTAATTACATTATAACTAGATTACAAGCTTACAACGAGTTATCCTAGCACCCCTTTGTGTGTTGGTGCTCGTTGCAAGCCACTCCCCTAAGACAACCTAGTGGAACAATTCCACTACCCAAGGCATACTAGTGCAACTACGAAAATACCAATTACCCCACTCAAGACATTAGGGTAACACTTCCCCGTTCATGGTAATCGGGTAACATTGACAATAAAAAAAGCACTAATCCAAGGGTAACATAACTGGTTCGACTCAAAATAAAACACAACCCCCATTTCCCTTTTACTACCGAAAGTCTTAAATAATTCCAAACCAACTTCTCCAAACCAGAATACAGAGGAAATAACATGAAAGGAAATTATAAAGGAAATACACTACTTTTGGATATATTAAAATCCATTTCCCTTTCATAATGAATTCACAGTAGAAACAATTTCCCTAATAGAAAAAAATAATCAAAATAATCTTAATACCTCTTCAGATACAAAAAAGGGAAATACTAAATTTACTGTAAACAAATTCCTCGATTACTTTTAAAAGCAATATAAAAATTCATTGTAAGTTAACTCAATCAATTTCCCTACTAGGACATATAAACATGCACTCATTTTAAAAATAAAAATATTAAATATATATTTTAATATATACACTGAATATATACATAATTATATTTAAACATATATAATTATGTATATACCAGTGCATATACATTATATATATTAATATCCCTTAACAGTAATTACCTTTTACATTTAAAAAGTTAAATTAATCATACATTTAACAAATATGTATAGTATATATATACATAATATATATATATATATATATATATATATATATATATATATATATACATAATATATATTATATATATGAAAATATATTATATATATTAAAATATTGAAATGCATTTAAAATATACATCAAACAAATAAACAGGTGGATGAAATCTCTCAATAGTCGTTGTTTACATTGGAGAGAGGGGGTGGCAACAAACACAGACGTACCCCCAATTTCCCATGACAACTTAAGGGTATGGAGTGGGGAGAGTGATGGAGGCTCTGCTTCCACACACCGTCCCCTTATGGGGGCCGTTGTGGGGGCAGTGCCTCCTCTAGCCTTCCCCCCCATAAAAAAAAACTCTCCCTTATATTTTTTGTATATTCCTATGATTTTTCAACTAGTAAAAATTCGTTGTACGACGATTCTTAATGCAAACTAAAATAAAATTTCATAGTATAATATATATATATATTATATATTCAGTTATGGATATATATATTAATAAATATATATTTATTTATATATACATATGAATATATATTAATATGGATAAAAACATAAAAATACTAAAATTGGGAAAACATTTTCTAGAAGAAATTTCTAGAGGCAAGTTTTGCAATTTCACAGAGAAACCAAATTTCAGAGAGGATAATATATAGGTAAATTTTTTCCCAAACAAATTAATAGAGGATGCCTAATTTCTTTTCCAATTCATACACAGAGGGAAACAAATCTGGAAGAATAATAATAAAATTCCTAACATTTAAATCACAAGGAAAACTTCTTCCTACAAAAAAATTCAAATTTCTTTTAGAGGGATTTGATTTCTAGATCACTGAATATTTCTCCTAGGTCTCACTAATTTTCTCTATATTACTAGACAACCATTAACTAGAGTTTTCACAAAGGATTTTAACATACAAAAGAAATTGCCTCTACAAAATAGAGAAATTATTTATAGAGAAAACAACTATGGCAATACAATCTTTCTCACACTAGAAAATATTTTTTTACAGAGAAATATAATCTAGAAACCTTTCCATTAAAAAATTAACAAAAAAAACAAAGGAAAGAACCTGTAAAGCAACGCTTCTTGAGTATTTGAAGATCTAGTGCAGAGCCTCCTTCGCAACTACAAGCAAATGTTCTAGACAACTATGACTTCCTCCAAGTAAATTGATTTCTCTATCACAAGAGCAATCCCAACACATCAAGAATTTTCCAAACACATTTCTCAAGATGCAGAAATACCAAAACAATCTATACAACAAATTATTTCCCAAAAAAATCCAGATCACAACCAGAAATCCCTTTCTAACAAATTCCCAACATGTAAAATATCCCATGCCTTGTCATGAAGAAGCTTTCCACTTCCTCACCCAAAGCCAAAATTATCTCCCATGAATTAGTTTTCCCAACCAAATTTCATTAATTTTTCTAACACTTGCTGGCATTTACAAAATATCTTCAACAACCCTCTTGGCATAAAATCCTCTAATAATCAAAATTAAATATTTTAATAATTAAAACATTTCCTTTTTTCAAATATAAACTATTTAATTAATTTAATTAATCAATAAATAAAATAATCCAAGGATTATCTTTTTTTATTAATTAAATTAAATTAATTAATTTATTAATTCAAAAACCTCTAACATTTAAAATAAGCATAATCTAATAATCAACTTTTAACAATTCAATTCACTAAATCCTCTTTTAAAGCATTTTAACATGATAATTCAAACCAATAATAAACACATTAAACAAGCACAACTGACTAAACCCGATGACACACTAAGACTAGGGTGTAGACTTGACACAAGTATCCTAGCTACTATCTCCCAATCAACTTAACCGTTGGGTCGACACGCTCAAACCTGTGAAGCTAGGTGGAGTCGATGTCATGTACCTGCAACCCTATAAACAAGGCATCAATAGCACATGTATATATAAACAACATAATAAAACACACCATGAAGAGGAAATCATGGAATCGTAGGGCACTCGCAAGTGAGTGATGCAATTTCATCCCCTTCACCAATACACTTATCGCGGACTAACAGTTCTAGCATAAATAAAATATTGATGTGCAATAACCATGTTATACCAAATCATCATTATACTAATCAGAGCATGTCAAATAATAGCATCAAGGAGAATAACATCACACCACAACAAATAGTCCACATCGCTCTACAAATAGCAATCAAATAATAAACAACACCATAGAGTATATGAAAGAATATGAGTAACCAAAAAAAAACACAACAAGGAATGACACTGTCTGAAGCAAGAAGCAAAACATAGGGGTATTAAAAATGACATTAAATAGAGTGCAAGAAATTAATTTGAATTGTACCAACTAGCAAGGTGATGCAATGTTCCATTCACATGAAATTTGTAGATAGACCCATTTGGGATGAATGAAGTGAGTAGTTAGATCAATACAATGAAAATAAATGAGGTTACAACCATGAATATGTTTGGGACCAATAATATTGGATATATATTTAAATGTTGGCACAAATCTTGGATATTTGTTGCATAGTTTGATCATGTCTTGTTTGTTAGTTTTTCTACAAGGAACATTATTGGCCAATGGCTAGATTTGAGGAATCAAATCACATTAATGTAGAATCAAACTATAATGATCTATGATGTATTTTAATGCTTTCTAAATAACTTGATCTATTTTAGAAAAAAATTGTGGTGCTACAAAACAAAGTCTTCATCCTAGAACTTTTATTTGTGAATCTAATCCTTCTCATATAAGTTTTAAAATCATGTACATTTATTTCAAACAAAATAACAACTAAATATTTTTCACTAAAGTCATAATTAAGTCCAACCTTCTTGAAAAAAAATCAAAATAACTAAAAAAAACTCTTATATCCATTCAATCAAAGATAAATATAATATTATTTTTCTTTATTATTAATTCAGATGAAAATATTTATTTGAAATGTGAGTTTAATTAGATAAATATCCATGTTATCAAGGTTGGTTTTGAAGATGCATGGCCCTCAAAATGTAGAACATTGTCCATCATCTTCATAAATAAAAATAGGATCTACAATGTTACAAATTTTGATTAAAAAATATGATATAAAGATAACTTAGAAGCACATGAGGACTTATGATGTTCAAGATCAAAATCAACAACTTGAAATTATTTAGTTTGCTAAAAATACCAGAAATTCCAAGGCTCACAGACAATGTAGAGAAGAGTTTTATGGCCACTTTTTTCACTTCACCCATGTTTTCTAATCCAACATCTCTGCACACAATAGGAAAATATCTTCGTTAAGACAAAAAATAAATAAAAACTTGAAGATATAAGACACAAATATTGTACCAGAGAAACATGCATCAAAATTATTGGAATTGAAACAAAACCTGCTAAGCATTGTAAAACATGTTTATATTAACCATTTCATTCATATTACATGATGCCAGAGAAACATGCATCAAAATTGTTGGAATTGAAACAAAACCTGCTAAAATCTATAAAACCTCACTAGTCTCACTTCCCTGTACAAACAAAATGGCCCAGCAACTAGTTCACTGAAAACAATCTCTTCATAGTGATAAAAGGCTTGGCATTTAATCCTCAAAGAAAAACATTTCATATGCTACAATAACCAAAACTGAGAGCACGACCCACATCAAAGGCGTGCTTATTTGAACATCATGTCCATCTCATCTATCTATTGGTTAAAAATCCTACACATTGAAAAATCCAAATGAAAAATGATTCAAATCTATTGAAATTTCCTTTGAAAATTTTGATTTTCACGCTATTTATGGTGTTAAACATACAAAGTGGTCGTGCTGGTTTTGTGTGATGGCACAAATTCATCATTGATTCAAAACATGTATTTCAAACTTCTAGAATGTTAGCAGAAGCTCCAACGCCTCCCTTACCTACACCGATGCTTGTAATGAAGGCTGAGAATTTTGGGTTGTCGCCAAATTTCCTTTCTTGCTCAGGTGAAAGGAGTAATTTCTATGAATCTGGTTTGAAAACAATTAGTAGGAATGAGCTTACTAATTGATACAAATTCATACAAAGTATTTTCATAGAATTTGTCAATAGTGGGGTGATCTCCATGATACAAAGAGCAAAGATAAAATATAAAACATAAACAAATTGCTATAGCAGTAAAACAAACTTTTCTTCATTAACTCAATTGATTGTCAAAATGACTACAACTATTGTTTAAATAGATGCAAATAAACTGTCAACAAAGACAGTAAAAGAAACTTCTAAACACCACTACAAAATAACTTAGAAATGACTGAAAACAATACAGAACATAGACTTAGAAAATTCTAAAGTAACTAAAAACAACACATTAGAAGGTTTGGTAGATTCCAAACTAAACAATAGAAACTATAGGAGAAATTAGAAAGTTTCTTCTAACACTCCCCCTTGATTTTGACCATCAACAACTCCCAAATTTTTCCTTAGATATTCAAAACTATCCTTTGGTAATGCCTTGGCAAAAATGTCTGCCAATTGATCTTCAGATCTACAAAATTCAACACAGATTTCTTCGTTGTTGACCAATTCTCTGATGAAGTGATACCTTGTATCAATATGCTTGCTTCTTTTGTGAAACACATGATTCTTGGACAATGCAATGGATGACTTGTTATCACAAAGGATTGGTGTTGGTTCATCTTGATTATGCAACAAATCTGACAAAATTCGATGCATCCAAACAGCTTGACATGATGCAGTAGTTGCGGCTACATATTCTACTTCAGCTGAAGAAAGTGTCACTATAGGTTGCTTCTTTGATGCCCATGAGACAACTCCCAATTCAATATGAAATATATGTCCTGATGTACTTCTCCTGTCATCTATGCTACCTGCAAAATCACTATCAGTATAACCAACCAAATCAAAATTATTAGTTTTGGAATATAGAATTCCATATCCTGTTGTTCTTGCAACATATTTGAGTATTCTCTTCCCAACTTCCCGGTGATAATTTCGAGGTGAATCCATGAACCTTGAAATCAAACTTACACCATACATGATGTCAGGCCTTGTAGCTATAAGATACATTAAACTACCAACAAGTTTTTTAAATCTGGTTGGATCAACATTTGACCCCTTATCCTCTTTGCTCAACTTTGTTCCTGTGACAACTGGAGTTGATGCAAGATTACAATTCAACATTTTAAATCTTCTTAATACATCCTTGGCATATTTGGATTGACAAATAAAAATTCCCTTATTTGTTTGAACAACTTCAATACCCAAAAAGTATTTCATCAAGCCCAAATTTTTTCATTTCAAACTCTTTCATCATATCTGACTTAAACATGTCCACAAACAAATTTCCACTAAAAATCAAATCATCAACATAGAGACATACAATCAAAATTTGACCTTCATCATTAGTCTTTATATACAATGTAGGCTCACTATTGCATCTTCTGAATCCATTACTTATCAAATATGAATCAATTCTACTATACCAAGGCCTTGGTGCCTGTTTCAATCCATAAAGTTCCTTTTTTAATTTATAAACCTTATTTTCATGACCATGAACTTCATAACCAGGCGATTGTAAAACATAAACCTCTTCATCAAGAAAACCTTTTAAGAATGCTGATTTCACATCCATCTGAAAAACATTCCAATTATTATGTGCAACTACTGCTAAAAAAGTTCTAATTGTGTCCATCCTTGCAACTGGAGCAAAAGTTTCATTATAGTCAATCCCATATTGTTGTGAAAACCCTTTTGCAACTAATCTTGCTTTATGTTTTATAATTTGGCCTTCAGCATTAAATTTAGTTTTATAAACCCATTTAACTCCTATGCAATCTTTCCCTTCAGGTAAATCTACTAACTCCCATATTTTGTTTCTTTCAATAGAGTCAATTTCTTCATCCATTGCCTTAATCCAATTATCATCTTTTATTGATTCTTCAAAATAACTAGGATCACTAGCAAATAGAGAAAAATATGAATTCACATTTTCATCTCTGTGATCATATATTTCTTTTAAGATTTTTGTTTTCTTTCCTTCATACTTTTTTATTAATGAAGCAAGTGTTGGATCTGATTCATCACTTAAATTTGAGTTTGGATTAGAGAGATTTGAATGGGATGATGATATGCCTTGCACAATATTTCTTGGTGGAGTACTTGGTGGTGTTTGACCACCTTTTTCTTTTGGTTCCTCCTCACTATCATGTATAGGTGCTCCACCTGTGACTATTTTATCAACATTTGAATCCCATACTTCTTCTTCCTTAAATTCAACATCTCTACTAATAATCAATTTCTTTGTAATTGGATTATATAATTGGTAAGCTTTTGATTGCTCATCATAACCAATAAAAATGCATTTTTCACTCTTATCATCCAATTTCCTTCTCAATTCAAATGGCACTAGAGAATAAGCAACACATTCAAAAATTCTAAAATGAGAGACAGTATGATTCTTACCATTCCATGCTTCTTGGGGGATTTTATCCCTCACACTCTTTGTAGGACTCCTATTCAGAATGTACACTGCACATAACACTGCTTCTGCCCACAAATCATTGGATAAACTTTTGGCCTTCATCATGCTCTTGGCCATATCCATTATAGTTTTGTTCTCCCTTTCGGCTACTCCATTCTATTGTGGTGTATATCTTGTTGTAAATTGTTTCTTAATTCCATGATATCTGCAAAAATCCAAAAATTCATTAGAACTGAACTCACCACCCCTATTAGATCTGAGTACCTTAATGTAAAATCCACTTTGTTTTTCTGTCAAAGCTTTAAACTCCTTGAATTTATCAAATGCTTCGAACTTATGCTTGAGAAAGTATATCCATGTCTTCCTGCTGAAATCATCAATAAATGTTAAGAAATATACATTTCCACCTAAAGATGGAGTCTGCATTGGCCCACATATATCAGTGTGAACTAATTCTAATGGTGTCTTTGCTCTATATGAACTTTGAATTGGAAAACTCTCTCTATGTTGTTTTGCTAAGATACAACTTTCACATGTACTAGTTGGATGATCTATAACTGGTAAACCTCTCACCATATTCTTCTTTTGCAATAAACTCAAACCTCCAAAATGAAGGTGACCATACCTTAAATGCCAAAGCCATGTCTGATCTAAGTACACTGTTTTGAAATTAATTTCCTCCTTTCCTTGAATACAATTAATTTGGAGGGGGAACATTCTGTTTTGTGTCATTTTGACCTTTGCAATTAATTATCATTAGGATTTCCATCCAGAATTATGCATTCATCATTTTTAAAGTGAACTATGAACCCTTTTTGCATTAATTGACCAAAACTCAACAAATTATGTTTTAAACCAGGTACAAATAAAATATTATCAATATGTCTCTTTTCACCATTCTTAGTCATGATATTAATTGTCCCTTTCCCAGTTACAAAAACTCTACTATCATTTCCCAATTTTACTTCTAATTTAATAGAATTATCCAAACTAGCAAATAATTCTCTATTTCCTGTCATATGGTTACTACAACCACTATCTAAAAACCATACATCATTAGAGCTTTCTTGAGCCACATTACAAGTTATGAGTAAACTTCCAGAATTATTACCAGATACATTTGTGTAATTTGACTTTTGTTTATCCACTTCAGCTTGTTTGATTCTACATTCATTTGCAAAATGCCCAAATTTCTTACAATAATGACACTGTATGTGGGACTTATCATACCTTGATGATTGGAACTGATTTCTTCCACCTCCTCTATTGCTGAAATTTTGATAGGATGAATTACTTCTTCCTCCTTGATTTGAACTTGTGTTTTCACTTCTTCCTCTTCCTCTTCCTCTTCCTCTTCCTCTGAAGTTTGATCTTCCTCTTCCTCTTCCAAATGATACCTGTGTTTTGAAAGCACTCTCCAAAGAAGAATTGTTATTTCTATTCATTCTGGTTTCATGGGAAAGCAAGGATCCCATCAATTCATCTATTGACAATTGAGACAAATTTTTTGATTCTTCAATTGCAACAACTATTGCATCAAATTTATTAGGAAGACTTCTAAGAACCTTTTCTATCACCTTTTGATCATATATATCTTCATCTGATTTACAATATTCATTACATTACTGAAAAATTGATCTACAGATTCTGATGAATTCATTTGAAGATTTTCAAAATTCCTTCTTAAAATTTGTAATTTTGCAACTTTTACTTTGGTTATCCCTTGGTATGAATTTTCTAAGATTTCCCAAGCTTGCTTAGTTTTAGTTGCAACAGAAATTCTAGAAAACAAAGGTTCATCCATTGCTTGTTGAATAAGAAACAAAGCCTTAGAATCTTTCTTTTTCTTTTCCTTAAGATCATCTTTTTGTGTTTGTGACAAAGTAGACAAATCTTGAGGTTCTACAAACCCATTTTGAACAAACTCCCACAAATCTTGTGAACAAAACAATGTCCTCATTTTTATTGCCCATGTATCATAATTTTTACCTGTAAATATTAGAATTTGGGGCTGAGTTAAATTCCTACTGGATTCCATGATGTTATCTCCCCTTCCTGATCTGCACTTATCTTATTTTTCAACAAAAAACCTTTCAATTCATTTCTTTATATCAAATCCATAAAAGAGTTTCAAGAAAATACAAAAAGACAAATAAATAACTCCAATATTTAGCAGCTTCAACACACTCAACAACTACATCAATGATCACACATTTGTCTTATCTCTGTTAGCAGATTTCAATCTTCTGAAATCTTCATCCCTGATCATCTAGCTCTGATACCAATTTGATAGAAAGAGCAAAGACAAAATATAAAACATAAACAAATTGCTACAACAGTAAAACAAACTTTTCTTCATTAACTCGATTGTTTGTCAAAATGGCTACAACTGTTGTTTAAATAGATGCAAATAAACTGTCAACAAAGACAGTAAAAGAAACTTCTAAACACCACTACAAACAAACTTAGAAATGACTAAAAACAATACAGAATATAGACCTAGCAAATTCTAAAGTAACTGAAAACAGCACATTAGAAGGTTTGGTAGATTCCAAACTAAACAATAGAAACTGCGGGAGAAATTAGAAAGTTTCTTCCAACACTCCATATCTCCATTGTTTCACACTGTAGCAAAGCATTCCCCGCTTCTACAATATTCTCTGCAAAAACCAAAAACCCAGAATCAAATCTGTATGATCTAAACATACAAAAAAAAAGATGTACATTCAGTCCATAGAAAATCCAAGCCACCAAAAGCAATAGAAAGTCCATCACCCAAAGCAGTAGCCATTTGAGAAGCCACATCGCCACTTCAAATGTTGATCTCAACATTTCTCTCGGCAACACATGCACTTGAAAATGACCTGCTGCTCAAAATTCATGTGCCTGCAAATGAAAATGGAACGATGATTTTTAGAAATATTTAAATTTGCATTTTAAAAACTCCCGCTCATTTTTGAAATTATTGGCATAAATTTGAAACGTTCATCGGTTCAACTTTTCCATCTGTTGCCGCTTTCCGTCAGTCAAGACTTTCCATGAGTTCCATTTTGTCTTTCCGTCGGGTGCGTTTTGTCCAGAGGATGAGATGCTATGTTATAATGATATACACAGATACTTTTTGTATACGAATTAACTTTCTCCTAACCATTACACCTCCTTTCGATACAAGTGCTATTTTTTTAAATGAATTAAAGACCTTTCCTTATAGATCTATGATTCAACATAGTCTTCCTCTTAATGTCCATTATGTCAATTGTCATAATAAATGAGTTGTCATCTATTTTTTTCCTGTGTTGAATTTACTTCCCAAATAACATCCGTTTGTTTTGGATCTATGACTCGACAAGGTCTTGATCATAAACTTAGGTAAACAGTCAGGAGTCAGCTTATCGTAATTTGCACGCTTCATACAGTGATTACGAAACTCACCTGGAAAGATTAAAGACTAAAGGAAATGTACTCGTGAGGTGAGGCTTCTTCCGTGTTTCCGCTTTAGACTTTTTAGCATTCTACTTTACGGGTCAAATAAATTTTTAGTTTAGGTAAACTCAATTATCACATTTAGCAGGTTTGAGTATGAACTAAAGGAAACGTATCCATGGCTTCTTTGTGAGGCTACGTAGGGGCTCCAATCACGTGTTTTGACGTCAATGGAATATTTATACATACTAATGGCAAGGCTATGAATTCCTGGCGCTGAAAAAATCTGCCAGTGACTTTTTTTATAAGGGACAACAACAAATATGCCCAGAGAGATGATGAAAAATTCACGCAAATATTGTGATTATAACAGGACAACAGCAAATATGTCAAAAAGATGATGAATCCACACCGAATGATTGTACACAAAATAATGCCAGTTGCACAGAAAAATTCCATGCAAATATTGTGATTATAACAGAACAGCAGCAAATATGCCAAAGATGTAATGAATCCACACGAAATGATTGTACACAAATAATTTTTGTTGCACAGAAAAATTCCATGAAAATATTGTGTTTCTTTTATCTTTTAAAAGATAAGATGTAGTTGGACTGATTTTGTGATGCAATGGTTATAAGAAATTTAATAACATATTTTCACAATTTATGAAGGTTATTGTCAATGTTTTTGGATTAGATTGTGTCTGTATTTTTTTTTTGCATCAATTTGATGATGGATCACGAAATGTAATCCTAAACGTTGGTACAAAAAAAACACGGACACAATTTAATCCCAAAACATTGACAATTTTAACTTTCATTTTTGTAAATATCTACAACTAAGATTTAGAGGTATGATTCAGTATGCAATTCATGTCTAATAGAAAGTGTTTTCAAAAAATAAATTCTTATATACTTCAAAATTTTATTGAGAAATTTTTGGTATGAGAATATTAAAATATCATGTGTTCCAAAAATAATTTCATATTTTTCTTTCAAATATAATTTATATAACACTTAAATTATCACAAACCTTTTTAATCACCATTCTTACTCTTATATTTAACATAAAAGACTCAATAATTAAACACATATAACACTATTTATGTTATAAACCATTTTCATCACCATTCCTACTCTTATATTTAACATAGAAGACTCAATAATTAAACACATATAACACATATTATAACTATACTTTTTATTTTATACTTCATCCTATACATTTTTTTAATCTTATCTAGCCCAAAATTTACTACCGCCTAAAATATTTTTTTTTAATATCTAACCCTAAATTATTATACCCTAAAATATAAAATGTTAATGCTTAGCCCTAATTTTCAACACCCTAAAGTCCATTTGCATTTACCATTGTTCCATTCTCACTAGGTGAAACGACATGGAAGAGCATGGAACCTATATGTATGGCTTTACAACTAGGTCTTTACTAAAACATCTAAACCAACTATTTTTGTGAGATGACATTCATAAACTTGGGTGAAAATTATTTGAGATGATAAAATTATTTATTACTTTTAAGAGTCTATGATGTACTTTCCTTTCATCATAGACACATCCCTTGAATTATTGCTCAATGGAACAATGATCAATCCATATATTACTCATAATGACTACTTCCTTTAGCTATTAGGCTACTTGCCTAGTGGAGATCTAAATATGTGAAAACTAACAAAGGGAAATATTTTATTTGGACATTGGCACATGAACTCCATGGTTATGAGTTAAAAATAATTATAAAATTACCAGTGCCCCCATTCCTACATTTTGATTCATTTTATTTCTTCATAATTTAAATTGATTTATATTATTTTTTACAATGTATGAATTGTTAAAAGGGTTAAAGAAAGAAAGGTCAAGATCATCTACTACTATGGGTTCAAGCTAGAGGGCTTATCAACATGATATTCTCATCCAGTGGTGTTGCATGGAAAAGAAGAGAGTTTTGAGAAGAAGGCACATTTGCTTCTAACTTGTGCATAAGGTGAGTGGAAAATAACAATATATTTTTTATCTTTATTTTAATGTTATTTTTAGTGCCTATTTGTTGTATTTATAATGATATTTATCTATACAATTTTTTGAAAGTATAGTTTTCTCTACAATATGGTTGTACAATTATTGACAGATATATAGCTTAACTACCCATTCCATAAAAAAAAAACGTAGATAAGTCTTAGAAATAAGAATGGTTAGAATAAGACTTAGAAGTTAATCTAGGTAATAAGAATTCAAAATTATGACAATGTACTTCATCTACATAATATTTGATGGATAATTTTTTGTTGATGTGACAAAGATGAAGAGTATTCTAGCAAATATGTTTAGTTTCATTTTTAAGTTACTAGAATTCATATACATTTTCACAAGTTTTGTAAACTCGGGAATGACATATGAGTTTTTCAATATTGTAGGCTTATTGAATTTACTGAATCTAAAAGAGGTGTAATATAGAAAATTATGTACCCTTATAATTTTACATTGTGTTTTGAGCCTATTTTAGTGGCCACTCCCATAACATGTTTTGGGTTTGACCTTGAGTCCAAGTGTTGGCTTATTTCTCCCTCACCATGTTTTTCCCATGTATTGGACCACAATATCATTCTCACCTCTATTATGTTAACAATAATCAAATTTTGAAGAATTTCTCTAGGACACAAGTGCAACACCTAGATATTTTTGCGATGTGTTAGAATCATAGAATTTTTCTAGTTTGGTTCATCATTTTTTTTCTCAACTATCTATTCCTTCCTATTTTATTTCTCACTTGATAACACAATGCTTCTTTATTAAAATTATGACCCAACAATACTCTCATTCTCTTTTACAAAAATAACCCCAAACACTTTCCCTTTTCCTTGTATTTGTAGGTAATTTGAGAGCACTCAATTACATGAATATTTGCATATTCTTTTATATTCATATTTATTTCATTTCTTCACTAAATGTAATGCAAATCTTATTAAATATTATATTTCTTTACCAATTTTTAGCTACCTGAATCAATAAATTATATTAATTATTTCACATTCCCACTGAAATCTTTGAAATGCTAACTAGGAAGCCATTAAACATGAAATTGAAAAACAATTGTTAAAATGAAACTAAATTACACTTGCAAACTTGATCCCATTGGGGGATTAGTGCTGAATTGATGTGGAATGATCAACCCTTTCCTAATCCCATTCTTTAAGCAAGCTTTGTAGTGATTCTTTAATTTAGAAATGGATGCAAAATGGATAAATGTTCTCAAAGATGGCTCTAAATGGCTATAGTATATTTTCTCTAAATTCTTGCGGATGAATTACTCATAAAATGGAGGCTATTTATAGGATTTTTAGGTGAATCAATGGCTAGGATCAATTTGGTTCATAAGGGATAAAAATGGATAAGAGGAAATGACATGGATCAATGATCAAATCCATGGATGAGATTGAAAGATCACATAGACTAATAAAATTAACAAGAGTTGCAATTGATTTCAACAAACACAAATCCTTAATTTTAGGAAGAATGTGCAAGATATTTCCATGTGGGAGGGAAATGTTTGAATTTGAATTAGACGAACATTCTTGAAAATATTCTCAGATTGCAAGTGAGAAATTGGAGGAATTAAAATATATTAGTCAACTAAATAATTAAGATATTATTTAATTGTGCAAGATGAGAGAATTTAGAATTCTAATTAAACAATTAGATTGTTTAATTAAAAGGATGGGATTAATGACATTTAATTAAATAATTCAGATTATTTAACCAAATGAGAGGAGTTAAAGGTTTAATTAAATAATTCACATTATTTAATCGAATAAGATGAAAATTGGCATAAAAGATGAAAATTAATCCAATAATGTTGATTATCCGATTGATAGAATAAAATGATGAATTTAATTAAACAATGAGGATTATTTAATTAAATAGATGAAAGTGGTCAAATCAAGATGAAAATGGTGCAAGTAATCAAATTAAATGTGTGATATTGATCACGACAATTTTAAGTGTCTACATTTTTCCCTTTGAAGTGAGGTACCTGCTATATTGGTTCAAAGAACTAATGCTTCTTAGATAAACATTGCTAATTAGATCAAAAATTAAAAAAAAATTGATGCCCCATTGTGCCCCAGTGGAAGAAATAAATGCTAGTATACTACCCCCTTGAGAGATTGAATGGAAGTTTCAATTTTTAGGTCAAGATCATGACAAGGATATAAAATTAGTTTAGCTATAAAGAGGACGTGAAAATAAGCTCCACGACATTAAAAAACCACTTCAAATAGGCTTCCAAACTAAAAAAAATAGATAAACAAGCAAAACCTAGGTTTGCACTATGCTACTAGATCAAAAACCCTAATTTTCATGTTTATATAAAAGCTAAAGGTCATTTTCCAAGTCATTTTCACACTTTGAGTTTGAGAATTAGAGAGATTTGGAGAGAGACCTTGCAGAGCTCCTAGCGCAATGGCTGACCATGTGCTCCCGCTACACCTCGTAGATCAAGTTCATGAATTATAGCACCCACCCAATGTAGGACCACCAGTATGTACCCCAAAAAAATTTTCTTGCATGCTTTTTAATTATGCATGGTTTTTTAGGTAAAAAATTTCCAACAAGTGCGCTATAATTTCAAGAGTGCACTTGTTTTGATCGATGACACACTTGTGTTGCCAGTGACACACTTGTGTTGCCAGCGACACACTTGTTAAAACCCTGCACATTTTCTTTTTAATAGGTTGATGCACTTGAAAAATATCAGAGCAACACAAATCTTAAACCCTAAGTGCACTTGTAAAAGTGTCGCACATATGTATTTTAGCCATGAATTTGCAAAATTTACTAGTGCGGTGCACATGTTTAGATCAACACATTTTCTTTTTAGTGATGCACTTGTAAAAGTGCCACATAGTTGCAAGATTGGCAACACAACACACTTGTTTAAAGTGGCACACTTATTGGTTTAGGGTACTTGACTTGGATTTTTTTTTTCTAATTTTAGAAAATTTGACACTGTGCACATGATGTGTGCAAGAGACCTTTCATCCTCTACAATCATGAGAGAGGAGACTTGGTGTTCTATCGTGGCTGACTAGATTTGGAGATGATCATAACTTCTTCCTAGGATTCATTGGTTTACACTTCATCACCCATATGCCAAAGATTTACACACACACCTTGCGATGATGATCACACTAGTGGAGAGATGACATTCTGAGACTTCTTCATTCCACCTCCCTACTAAGGAGGCTACTAACACCTTTGAGGATGTTTGGCACATCCTTTGAGTTCTAGTTCATAGTGTGAGGGTTATCTACGACATTGACCTCAACCTAGAGGCCATGTTTTGAGTGTTGGATGTCGATTCTTTATGGGTGGAGAGCTACCAGATTGACCTACGTAGACATCGAGAACGTGTTAATAATTTGACATTAGTCATTGAATAGGATTAATTATGAGGGTCCTATTTCCAAGAAGATTCAATTGGGGATTCAACATCGATTGGGGTTTGGTTTTGGAGAGCATGGTTGATGACATAATAATATATGATTGGGGTCTAGTTATCCTAGCATCTTTATACCATGACATGCACCAGGTAGTCTATATGTGGGGATGTAGTTTATCAGTTGGTATTACTTTACTACACATCTATATATGGGAGAACATTTCCGTGCTTAGAATCGTTATTGCATTCACATACATCGATTACGAGGAGTCCATTATATAGATACAAATCCATGACCACACGCCACCACATAGGGGTGACAGGGATAACATATTGGAGGAGGGTGATAGATGGCATGATAGTTTTCAGATGGAGACCCTATCTCCAAGCATGACCATGAGTTGATGATCAACATGAGCTCTTTAATGCTAGGAATACATGATGGATTATAGGTTGTCAACATTAAATTATTGAGAGATACCTTCTGGATAGGGTGGCTCGCTAGTCTAGTGAGTGGTAGGATGTCATACCACCACCCTACATGGATATATATGCACACACTACTAGGGAGACAGATTGGGGAGATCATGTAGACCCTCAGGTAGCTATTCAGAACTATACACATCTTCTTCCATTATCTCAGGATTATGTAGGGGACCCAATGATTCAGGTACCACACCAACCTATGATGCCTTGTTCGTGCATTATGCCCCTATTACACTGATAGATATTGTAGGAGGTTATGGTGTAGGATGAGGATAGGGGAGAGGAAGAGGTAGAGGGCAGGTGATTGGAAAAATCCTGTAACAAAATCCTCAACAACCACTACATGATGGTCAAGTTTTAGGATAGATTTTGAGTCGGCATGATGGGGAAATTATTGTGATTGTTTCTTAGCTAGGAGTACAACCATTAGGACCGCCTCCTCCACCAGCACCATAACAACAAGGTCCATATTTGAGAGATCTGAGGATATAGGTGTTGAAGGTCGAGAGGGATTAGGCCCTTCGGGAGAGAGACACTAAAATTCAGGAGAGAGATACTGCCCATGTTGAGAGGGACATATATAGACATGAGAGAGACTTTGCTCACTAGGAGCAGGACTAGGAGCAGGACCAGGAGTGACAACATATGTAGCAATCAGATTTATAGTTGGCTCAAGAGATGACCCAAAAATAGAAATTGGAGGCTACCACACAACTATAGGCTCAGGTCCATGGATAGGGACAGGTGTTCGCTACACTTTATGGATGAGTTGTTGTGGAGGATTCATACTATAAGACATTGTACCATAAGGATGTCCCAAAACACTAGTTGTAACCAAATTTTTACCATAGGAGTGGGGTTGCACCAAGCGATTCAATAGGTGGGCTATTGATAGGGGGTCCTTCAGATGGAATGCATCGACAACCCTCCTACCAAGATGACCAATAAAGTAGGGGATAGTGCTATGCACACATAGACACATTTTTGATGTACAACCTAATTAGTGATGTATATTCATTAATTGGCTAGTCTTTGTATAGCCTCATGTATATATTTTGATGCACATCACATATTACTTTTGATATGTATCAGACAGTCATTATTCTGATATATATGAGATGAGCGGATGTGGTAGTCATATAGATGAAGTACCTTCTATTTCATGTTTATGTTGATGATGATGTATGTATGGATACATTTTTTTATGAAATGGATGCTTATATGATGATGATTCCTTTATTACGCATATGATGTGATATGCATGATTTATGATTTATGCTTATGATACACATGTATGTTTTATGATATGATGTCATGTGGATGTATGCAAATGCAATGGATGATTAATTTTTTAGGTATCTTTTCTCGTCTGATATGTAATGATGATACATGATGTATATGCTATGAGATGCATTTATTTTTATCTATTTTCATATGAAATGCCATGATTATGTAGGATATGTGTATGTTGATGGTTTGTGGATGTAGGATGGATGCATTTATATGTACTATTTTTTTTATATGATACTCGGTTGGAAATGTTAGCATGGAAAGAAGATAGAAGAATAAGATGAAAATGGATTAACCATTGCTTTCGAGATTGATTCAGAAGTCCAACAAGCCTATGATTATTCAAGAATTTATTAGATATGTGATGATATATAGTAGATGATACTTCTTGCTTCTTGGATCAGGATAAATTCACCATATCATTCCTTATTTTTGATATAAAAAATAGACACAATGCATCAAGGTATTGAAAACCAGGATGATGTTGTATCTTATGCAATGGACTTTGAATCTGCAACCAGATAGGTGTATCCTTATTCATACCTGACATACAAAAACCTTGTTTGATCATGTGAAAGAATAAGCCATCGAAGTAATAAGACACACACAAAAGGTATGAGGAACCTGATATGCCCTATCCCTTTTTTTACTTGAGACTACCTCACACATGCAAGGTAAGTATTCATCGAGGTCGTATTACAAGAATATCCAATAAGCACAACAAATGAAAGAAATGATCAATTCCCCATTTCTTTCTTGCTAAATCATTTTGATAGACATTATCAAGAGGTCATTAGGATGGACCAATAAGATAAATCATAAGAAAAGATCAAATTTAACAAACAACCAATGTTATTCATATATCCTACCAAATTAATGCAACTAAGGTGATTTCTAATGATGATGTCCATTCTAGGAAAGATGTATCTGTAGGATATGTTATCCAAAGTTTAGCTAAGACTAATTGTTTTGATAGGTCGTTGATACAAATTTTAACCAACATGTTTACTCGTGATTGAGACTTAAGATTTTTACACTTTCAAGTTTATACTTCACTAATTTCCACACTTGTTTCCACTTGTGTTGCCAAAATTTGAAAATGACGATCAATTTATTATAGATGGAAGTTTATTGTAGGTGAACGAGAAATGAGATGGGTGGTTTTAAACTTTTTGGAATTCCAATGTTTTTAAAATTTTGAAATGTTTTGAGGTTGTTTTTGGTTTATGAAGATATTTGAATGTTTAATTTTTTCCAAGTTATCTAAGGCTGTTTAGGGTTTTCTCAAGGATATTTGATGTTGTTTAGAGATTTTTGAGGGTTTTGTCAATGTTGTAGATTTTCAAGCTTTTTCAAATTTTTTTATATTTTCAAAGATTAGGCCAAGACCTAAGGGGAAACTGACCTAACACCTCGGGGGATCATCAATGATTGCTTTGCTTACATAAGCATAGAGACAACGTAGTTTGACAAGTGTTTTTGACTTTTTGATGTTTTAGAGCTATTTAGGGATTTTGAAATTGATATGGATGTTTTTGAGATTTTCGCAATGTTTTGGATGTTTCTTTGGGGGTTTTGGACTTTACAAATTTTTGGATGTTTTTAGATTTTCTAACTTTACAAGTTTTTGGATGTTTTTGAGATTTTGATGATTTTGTAAATATTTTTGGATCTTTTGTGAATAACCTTCAGGGAATATACAAAAACTTAATCTGATGCAAGCATAGGAAGATGCCCTAGTGTGATGTGATAGACTACCTCGATATAGGTAATACACACTAATGTTAGGAGTGTGCCTAGTAGTACTAAAGGGGAACATGATACTTACTCAATATCTAGCTATATGATAAAGATGCATATGGATGAAGGAATAAATAGGATAGAAGATGGATGATACCTAGATCATGATGTTGATGTCATGTTATGAGATATAAGACATGGATCAAGATTTATTTGAAATAAAAGGTGTAAGAACCTGCTGCCAATGTCTAGCAATGTTTCATATTTCAATGAAAAAACCAAGACATTGAGTGAACAATGTGAAGAGTACACGACAAATTTTATCATGCCATAAGATTATTAGAACATCACTATATATAGGCTATGGGAATTCCTAGGATAAAATAGGATCAAAAAACATGTCAAGACCACGCCTCGAGTAGAGTTGAAGTATACGTTGAACCCTCATCAAGATCAAGATATATGCTGGAAGATCTAGATAAAGATGAATTGGATGGATGGAGAGAATGTTGGATTTATCATGAAGGGGATGAGATAATTCCATATAAAAAGGATCATATAGACAATCAATTCTACTTGCCAGTTTCTCATGATTGTACTTGCCCAAACAACCACCAAAGTGGTTTTCACTGGAGGATGTTTTTTATCTTTGCTATTTTCTTGATTTTTTGATTTTTTTGATTTTTTTAAAGTTTTACACTTATGTTAACCACTTGGTGGTACCGATGTAGAGGCAATTTTCAAATATTTCCAATGATATCTTGCTTGAAGAATCTCCTTTGCTAAGATATGGGTGTTTGAATGCAACTCATGAAATTCCTTATTTGCCTTGTTGATACCAGAATTAACCTCATCTAGGTACACACATCATGATAGAGTGCCTTTAGAATCCTAATGATGAAGAGTATTTTCCAACACATAGTCATTTGAATTTTCAAAATAGATACCATAATGAAGTGGATGGTGACATGCTTGAAGGAATATGAGATTGATCAGACAATAGTTTGGAACCTTTTTTTTTATGAATAGGAAGATATCTATATTAAGTTAAAAGATAAGATACATCATACATATTCACAAACAAAGGTGGGTGGTAAGAAGGAACACCCCGAGAGTCACATGGGCTCCAAACTTGGGAATATGAGCATTTGGATATAGTCCTAGGAATTCTAGAACAATAGTCTCTCTTTGTAAAGATGTCCAAATGTGATTTTGGGTCAACAAATATATTGTACTTGGGACATATCACATGTTCTTTTAAAGGATTTTAGATTGATTAAAAAGAGATCCAAGCTATTCTGGATTGGTCACCCCCTACCAATCTATCTCAGTTGAGAGGAATATTTGGATTGTGTAGCTATTACTAAAGGTTTGTCAGAGGATTTTCTCAATTTGTGATACCTATCACCAATCTAAATAAATAAAGAGCCTTTGAATGGATAGAGGAGCACAAAAGTCCTTTGAGAAGCTAAAAAATGTAATGAGTTCTTATCTAATTCTTGCAATTCCTGATTTCTCACTTCTATTTTTTATAGAATGTGATTCTTTCAGTGAGGGAATTGGAGTTGTTCTCTCTTAGAAGGGACACCCTATAGAATTTGAAAGTAGGAAGTTGAGAGCTAATGAAAGAGGATATTCCATATATGATAAAGAGATGAGCTAGCCATAATGCATGCTTTGGAGAAGTTCTATCAATACTTGGTGTGTGAAAGATTTGTGGTAAAATCAAATCACAATAGTCTGAAATTATTCTAGAGCCAACAAAATTTGAATGATAGGTAGCAAAAATGGGTAAGTAAACTTCAAGCATATGATTTTGATATTGAATATGTCAAAGGGAAAAATAATATTGTAGTGGATTCACTCTCTAGGAGATCTACACTATGTCATGTTCAACACATCAATGGATTGAAAGGATTCAATAATGGAGGAATATGCCAAGGATCCTTTTTCTACCATAATTCAAGGTGGTGCAAAGAAGAATGAATAGTAGGTGGTGCCATAAGGTAGATAATTATATTCAAGAATAGAGTGTTCCTAGTTTTAGGATCCAAGGTAAAAGATAAGATACTGGAAGCCTATCATAATGCACCTATGACAAGGCATCTCAGGTTCTACAAAACTTACCAGCAGATCGGAGAAAGGTTCTCTTGGAAGGGCCTTAAGGAGGATTTTCTCATCCATATCTGGGAATGAATCACATGTTAGAAAAAAAAGGGAGAGAAAGCGTTTAGGATTGGATTGCTACAAAATCTTACCATTCTAGAATACTAATGGGAAAATATTTCCATGGATTTCATTACCAGATTAGCCAAGGTGCAAGGTAAATATTACATTTATGTAGTAATTGATAAATTGACTAAATATGCTCATTTCTTTTCCATCTCTAGTGAATACAAAGCTCTCCAATTTGCATAATAATTATTTAAAGAAGTTTTTAGGTTACATCTAGGCTACCCAAGAACACCATTAGCAATAGAAAAAATCAGTTCCTCAATAAATTTTGGAAGGAATTATTCCATTAGATAGTCACCAAGCTCACTCCTAGTATAAGCTATCATTGGTAAAATAATGGATAAACTAAAATTGTAAACAAATGACTAGAAGGATACTTGAAGAATTATGCCAATAGTCAATAGGCATCTTGGATCAAATGGCTACACTTGGGGAAGTATTGCTACAACACAACTCATCACATGTCCATTGACATGTCTCCATTTATAACACTCTATGGATATGATGTATTAACCTTTTTAGAGTTAGTCCTCATAGACATAAGAGTTTTGAAAATAAGAAATTTGGTAAATTAAAGTCAAAATAGTTTGAGAAATCTCAAGGATCATCTCCAAGTTGCCCAAAATTAGAAAAATATGTATGTATATAGGGTACGCATAGGGAGATATTTTGAGGTAGGAGATATGGTATTCATAAGGTTGCAGACATATAAACAATATTCAGTTAAGAGAGGAGGGGCAAAAATCTCAAGCCTAACTTCTATGGGCCCTACAAGATAACTCTAAGGGTTCAAGAAGTTTCTTATGAGGTGGAACTTCTAGTGGACAACAAAATCCACAGCGTATTACATGTTTAATGTCTAAAGAAATCCTTTGGATTACATATAACTCCTATCACTAAGTTACCACCACTAGATGATGAAGGAAACACATCCTTATTCCAAAAACTATGATTGCTACAAAAATAAAAAATCTAAGGAACCATGATATAACTAAGTATCTTGTCCATTGGAATAATTTTCCAATTGAAGATGCTACCTAGGAAGGATCAGACATTCTAAAGCATCCAAATTTGCATTTCTTGAGGACAAGAAATTTCGACAAGGGAGGATCTGTCATGTCCCTTTTTCTAGAAAGACAAGTGTAGAGTGGCATTCGAGAAACATTTTGTATTCCACCACAAATAATCCAACCAACTTCCGACCAAGGAACTGAGATCACCCAAGAACCATGTACATTTTACCCAAATTTTATAAGGAAACGATCAATCTCTGGAAAGGTATCACTAAAAGAAGATTGCCATGAGAAACTGTCTAGTTTCACTCCTCTGACATTAGGGAAAATTTAAACAGTGCTCCACATCTCTCCCCAAGAACATATCTCAGGCTACACAAATCAAAATATACATTCCACAAAGGAATGTGCACATCATATCCATAGCTCATGAAGAATGGAGTAATTTCTAGAAGATACCTTCATTAGAAGATGATTGTGAACTAGCTTCTCAACGGCTAGTCCCTTAGGTGAATTGAGTGGGCCACCTCTACAATGTGTGGTGCCAATCGAAAAGTATTAGGAAGATGGAAAGGGACAAGGAAGTGTGTGGATGGGTCCGCAAGGTGGTGTGCTAACTCCAAAAGAATCTACTTTGGCCTCAAGGTCGACCTAGTGTAGTGTGTTGAGATTTAAATTCTAGGCATTGGTGCCATTTTGGGTCAAAGTTGAATTGTTTCTTAGGGGAAATTATTAGCATATAAATGCAGGGAGTCAATATTTGTAATAGATATCGAATCATTATATCATTTTTCTATATTTTGGGACACTTATGTTCTAATTCCTTTTGTGGACAAAAACCCATACAAGTTTGTGATGATTAGACAAAAACCCAATGATCACTAGGGTTAGAGGATGAAACCCCTTTGGTTCATGAGGGAATTATCATTCAAGGATTGCATTTGAGCTTCAAGGAATTTGTAAGGAAGTTAGTAGTACTAAATTGTTGATTTGTGGTAGAATTGTATATCATTTAAGCTCAATATTAGTGAATTTTATTTGATATAGCATATATGTGGATAAAATTTTGATGTTTATGAATATTATCCAAGTGATATATGTGTTCATGTGATGTTGTTTATTGAATTCAATCTACAAATCAGTCTTAATATTATAGTTTATGGTAGGGACATTACACCCCCATAGGTCTCTTATCAATGAGAGTCAATGAAGGATACTTGTTTACCAGGTAACAAGCCATAACAACTACTTCTACCTAATGTTTTTGTTCTAATGCATGACCCCACTAAATATACTCTTAGCCCTCTCCATCAACTTCTTAAACCTCCATTGCCTTATACACACCAATGTATTATTCTCAAATTTAAACTTTATAGCTCAAACTTCTACTTAGACTCAATTTCTCACATATCTCTCTTTTTATCCGCACCCCTAGAAATGATATTTCAATTACTCAATATTGGGCTTTGTGACATACAAAATAAACAAGCTCTCTCAAATGACATCACGGTATGTTGCATTCACACCCACTCCTTCTCATGTCTATTTTGGACCTAAAATATAATATCCTCTAAAATGCTATTAGATGATAGTCTGTAGGGGAGAGCGCCTTTTAACCCTCATCCCTAACTTCATGTACCCTAAGCTTCAAAATGGTATAGATCAAATTTTTACAAAAAAAAGAGATTCCTTCATATATGACTTAAAATCTTAAATATATTGTTTCAACTTCTAGGTAGTTATTACAATCACAGAATAAGTCATTATATGCACAAAGGTCCAAAAGTGGTCATTTGGAGTGTTGACTAATACCCACACATAAATGGCCCAATAATCATGTGCTATGACCACCAAAATGGTTGCACAACTCCTCTAATTAATATTCCTAATTGTCCATATATATATTTAGTGACAAAAATAAAATTACACAAATACTCTTTAACAATTCATCATGCAATCATCATAACTTCTAAAATATAAAATAATAGCTTTAAGCTCTAAGCCACATATGAAGAAACCCAAAAAATCATTGAAATCTGATGTACCATATAGGAGTTTGGGGTGCACGAAGTTAGGGTGGGTGGCTACTAGGTCCTCTCCTCTATATTGCAATTGTATTGACATGATAAAGTACACATGAACAAGTGAACATGTAATAATGCATGTGAAATACTTTAGTAGACTTTTAATTTTCATGTATTGACTATTGAAACAAAATTAACAAAAAGATAAGATGATACCTGAACAATTATTTGAACACCAAAAATTACTTATGGAAGTGGCTTGGGTGGATTTAAAGTCGAATGACTCCCCTCCTTCACGGTCAGCTGACAAGCTTCATTATATGACAATTTCTTAATATAAAATAAAACTAAATAAAATAATAAATTCAATTAATAAGAAATTCCATTAATAAGAATATACAATTATATGTTAGCTGCTATTTTCAGCAAACAGCAAATGAGATGCAGACACTAGCTTGTATATTACTTCTCTAGACAGCTGAGATTGCAATCTCATGAAATGATATCTAGAGTTCGTATGAAATGCAATTATGCGTTTCTAGAGATTTGACAAGTAGTTGGTCTCGAGTTCCAATCACACAGAGAAATTTTTCTCCACCGACATGCCTAACAACCATGTACAAGGAATCCATGATCATCCTACGCCTGTCTATGTCACATGTCCCATTACGCACCAGCTTTTCTGGTGAATTTGTGGCATTATTAAGGAGATTCAAATCTGTATCTTCCACCTGCAATTGTCAAAATCAAAGATTTCATTTTGAATAAGTGACAAAATGGAGCTATCTGAAAAGGGAAACGAAGCATGTAGAGAAGAAATTGAAAGACAAATCCTTCCATCCTAAATCTGTAATGGGACATGTGAAAAATGGCTACCTGTCTTAGAAACTCATATCCTACGATCATGGAGGGAAGAAGTAATGTTTCAACAAACTCAAGATACCCATTCATCTTTGCCATCTACGCTCAGGTTGTTTCCATGCATAGTGAAAAAAATCCGGTGCAGCCATTACGAATGGACCAGGTGGAATTTGATGGTCTATTTGACCGTTTTTGCAATTTCAGAAACTTTAAAATTTATTGGTCTATATTGATTTAAATTATTAGTAAACCGTAAATAATTAGTATAAGTAAATGTACTAACAATCACACTTTGGTGTGCAATGGATATGTTGAAGAGGTGTGGAAGGTCAACTAGACAAGATTCTGGTCTATTTTTTGCATACATTTGTGTCATACATAAGGTCAATTGGTAGGACCTATGAATCAGGTAGATAATCAGGTTCTATTATCAACAATCTCATGTTATGCTTGCAATAGGGAGAGATGGACAGAGTTGGAGAGATTGGGATAGAAAGAGGGAGAGAAATAGGGGGAAAGATAGAGAGAGAGAGGGGTAAGGAGATAGAGATATAGGGGGAAATGTTATTCCTCTTACATCATTGATATTATTCCTCAAAAAGACAATTGACATGTGAATGCAATGGCGAGTGTTGTCTTCCTTATATCCCTTGATGATTCAATTGCCGATTTCTAATTTATCATTCATATATCTCTTTACCATTTATTTTTTAAATTTCTATTGAGACCTCTTTTTGTTACAACATTGATTTAGATGAATGGTGCTCCCAAATATTTCAATATTTGCATGATGGTACCTTACCTAATTCTTCATTTGAAAGTGCTTGAGCTCATATTTGAAAGCTTGCAACACAATATATCATTTTATCCAATATCCTTTACCATAGAGGATGCAATGGTATTCTTCTTCATTGTCTTAACAAATTAGAGATCTATATGTCCCTTGAAGAAGCCCATTCAGGTTCTTGCAAAGGACACTTTGGTGTTGGACCTTTGCTTCATATAGGTTACTATTAGCAAAGTATAGAACAAGATTGTTTTTCCTTTATCAAAAAGTTGCCCTCAATGTCAGCAACATAACAATTTGATTCAAGCTCCTTCCTAGGAAATTCATACCCAAGTCTATCCTTGGCCATTTTACATGTGGAGCTTGAATCTTATTGACAATATTTCTCCTCCTTCAGATGGACATTCTTTCATTATCAAAGCTATTGATTATTTCACGAAATGGGTTGAAGTTATTCCACTTTGATCTACGACTACTCAATTAATATGTCATTTCATTCTAGATCATATCATTTCTCAATTTAGTCTTCCTTCTTCTTTGGTCTCTGATAATGGTTCATCATTTAAGAACAAATAAGTGAAGAAGTTACTTGAGAAATTTCACATTCAACATCACTTCTCTATGTCATATTATCCTCAATCAAATGGTCAAGATGAAGGTTTGAATAAAAAAAATGAGAAAATACTTCAAAATACTATTAACAAACATGATAAAGATTGGCACACTCAACTCTCTCATGCATTATGGGCTTACCAAAAAAGTGTTCATACAACTACAAGTACTATCCCATACAACCTCGTGTATGGTACTAATGTAATCATACCTTTGGAGTTAGAAATTCTTTCATTGCAAATTTCTCTTAATGACATCTCAGATGAACATTCCTACAGGGAAAAATGACTTCAACAGCTTGAAATGATCAATGAACAACACATACACACTCTCAAACATCTCCACACTTATCAAAAGAATCTTCAATTCCACTACAATGGGTGTGTCATTCATCACTCATTTGTGGTTGGTGACTTGGTACTTTATGAAAATCAATGCACTATGAATGTTGTGTTGGGTGAAAAAATAAAATTCAATTCGAACTGGTTAGGACCCTAAATCATAACTAAATTTTACGGATCAAGTGCATATAAGTTATCTACAATGGATTGTACAACTCTCAAAAAAACCCATTAATTCTATGCACCTACATAAGTTTTTTTGCTTAATTCCTCTCTTTTATTTTCTCTTTGAAAGGTATGTCATTATTTAGATAATTTTTTATCTATTTAATTTATGTTGCTTTATTTATGACAAACATATGTGCTCTTGAATTATATAAGTAATTTTCTTAGTAGTGAGAATTAATTTTTGGTTAACATACATTTCAGTAGTCTATGTACTATGTTATTCAAATCATTGTTGTATTTAATTAAATAATATAATTATATTGTTTAATTAGATCATAGATACATTTAAATCAACATATGTGTACACTAAATTATCATATGTTACATTTAATTAAACACTTTTTTTATTTAATTAGATCACATGATTCGTCTAATCTAACAACATATCACTAATACATGTATCAATTAGATCATTTATTTGTTTATTAAACAATCTCACTAAATTGTTTATTCAAATCATAATTATATTTAATTATCCATACATGTCAATTACCACATATAATCATATATTTGCTGCATTTAATTAAACAATAAATCACATTGTTCCAATAAGATCACAAATAGCATATTAATTACACCATTGATAAAAACTCAAAATGCTTATATATACAAATATCTAGATAAATGAGATACAATGTGAATTGCCACTCTAACAAAATATGGTGTGTCATGATATAGTACAACATACAATAATATCATCAAACTACAGGCATATGGCTATCGTATCCCTTAGACCCTAGTGGTGGGTGTAGATGTGAGACAATAGACTGTGAGTACCTCTTGGATCCATTCGATACCTGTAGGCCTCTAATATCACCTTTGAGCTCTACTCCTCCACCTGTAGGCCTCTATATATTGTTGTTGTAATTGATCTCTCTTGGCTCATAGTCTATCTACCTCTGTCTGTAGTGCCACCACATGAGGATGGTTGAATTTAGGTGTTGGTCCTGAAGATCGAACAACACCCAATCCATCTCTATTGTCCTCTCCTCATATGTGACTCTCAGTCACACCATAGGCTCCAATATCTCCATATGTCACCCTACAATTTGTTGTGGCCTATAGCTATCTCGCACTATATACCAAATATATACATCAGGGACAATCTTTGTTATAACTCAACCTACAGAGTCGAGCCATGCATGTGCACCAACTAAAAAAATCAAAACAAATATCAAATCATATATCTCATCATGTATAAATCAAAATCACATATGATATCTAGTGTTCTACTCAATCAAGACATAAATATACATTATTTTGCCTGGATCGCTAACTCGCTAGTGGGGATCGATGGTCGACGTAGTAATTAAGGCCACACCTGAGGTCACTCATGGTGCTAGGGGCACCATAGTAGCCGCTCTACTCATCTCCTCACGCTCATGGATGCTTGGTCTCTCAGTTATGTAGGTAGTGCTCATGCTACATGAGCTCAAGACCTCGGCCTCCCATAAGTGGTACCACTAGCATCCTCTCGCTATCATTGACATCCTACTGTTGGTGTCAATTGCTCCTCCCCATAATCATCGCCACCACCCTCATCATCATCTACTTCCTCCTCCTTGGACCCTCACCCAGATGGGACACATTAATGTGGGATTCACTAGTTTAGGATTTTATACATTAGGAAAACTATCCAATTCATTTTGAAAGTCTTGGCTGTTCACATGGGGATCATAATCATACATCTCATTGTTGTTCTTGTGAGTACTGGAATAAAATCCATTCTCGTTGGTTTGAGAACTAGTAATGTCTAAATGAGAACTCCTTCACAATGAAAGTTTTGGATCTTGAGTAGCTCATGAAATGAAAACTTGGAAGCACATTTGTATATTGAAAATAAAAAAATATTAGTGATATATTAGATCTAAAAGTATAATCTTGATGTTATAGTCGAGGGTGGGTAGGGTGAATAGATATCATATCATGATAAAGATAAAAAATTAATGGAAATTAACATATTTAATAATATTAAATCAATTAAGGGGGTGGTGGGCCTAGTTCAATTGGCTAAAGCATCATGTTGCAGGCAAGAGATCATGAGGTCTAGTCTTCCCACTATCCTTGTGGTACTAGAGGGCGCGTCACGCCAGCGCTCACGTGAAGAAAGTTTACCAGACGCACTATAGTTTCTAGGGGGGCAGATACTTAATCGATTCTTGTGTCTAAAATAAAATTAAATTAAATTAAATCAATTAAGTTGAGGAATGCAAAGAAGTCGGATTGGGGCCCTAGCTCGGTTGGCTAAATCTTTCCTGTTGCAGGAGGTTGGTCATGAGGTCTAGTCTCCCCCACCCCCGTGGTACCGGAGGGCGTGTCGTGCTTGCACCGCCGGTCACGTTAAAAAGTTTATCAGGCGCACTTCAGTTTATAGGGGGTCATGCTACTCAATTCCTATAGTCTAATAAAAAAAAAAAAAAAGGAATGCAAAGAAGTTTTAGATATAAAAAATGAGATGTAAATATTAGAAAAGAATAAATTTGAAAAACACTAATATTATAGGAAACCATAAAAAGATGACTAGGTCATGTAAGATCAATTGAGTTCACCAAAAATGTGAATGAAAAATGAACTTAATACCCTTAAGGTTAACCTATGCTAATTAATTAAGTATAATCAATTAGACATAAATTATTCTATATTAATTGATGATGATAGCTAGGACCAATAAATTAGATTAAGTGCACCAACTATTTTAGGAAATTGAAAATGATGGGGAGAATTACTTAACTCTATGAAAAGAAAAGGTTGCCTTCAAGAAAGATTAAAATAATAATTTATATTCTACCTTAAAGAGGGATCTATTTATTATAATAATAGATCTCAAAATGTGCATTGATCATATGCTCTATTGTGGGTTGAGTTCATGATTGTGGAGTCATCCTTTTTATTGGGACTTGATTCTATAGTATTGTGCAATATGCTCCTTTATTTAACCGATGTATTCTTTTTTTATGCATTTTTTGCTAAATGGAAGATAGGAGGTACTTAAAAATACATAGAAATGTTTGTCATTTCATTGCAAGGAGATGAATTTTCCTACGTTAACCCTAATAAATGTATTCAAATTTGAAAAATAACAAAAAAGTTTCCTAAGATGATGTATGTATATATTTTATTCTTTTTAATGCAAAAAATCCATGTGCCTCACTATTGATTGCCCCTCTAATGCTCTAGAATAATAAGATTTCAAATTGTGTCTAGATGATTAAAATGAATGCATTAGATGTTTTTAATTAGTCACACATAGATTAAAATTTTACAAAGCATGTGTTTATCTAGCTCAAGGTGGGAAGACGAATGGTACTAGTCTATCAAATTTGAATTTCAAATTTAAAAAGGGAAGGCCAAGTATATGACTACATAAATAACCCAAGATGCATAAATATGTTTGTGTGTGTCTGTGTGTGGGGGAGGGGGGTCTAATTACCATATGGTGTTAGAGCTAAAGGTAGGTGCAATAAATACATGGATAAGGTGAATGTATACTCGGTTATACACTTGCTAGCATAGAATATGATTGTGCATACATATATGTGTATATAGATTGGTAAAAGGCTAGGGGAGACCTCAACTTTGAAAAAGATTGTGCCATTTGTTAATATGTACATGTATTAGGAAATTTCCTCAAAATAGATAAAAAACTAAATAGGAAAGGATAAATGACACTCATATACAAATTTTACTAGTACATTATTATTAATATTTAACAACCTTTTATTTGTAGAATATCCTAGATACAATATGCATAAATTTGGACAATCCTTCTATAAATGGAATAATTTTTTTTTATCAATATAAAAAGTTGTCGAATTAAACACTTTGAGTTGATAGTTGGTTTGTAATGTTTATCTCCCTCAGATACATGTACATGTAGTATTTTCACTATATTTTTTCTCCCCCATTATAAAAGGAACATCCATATTATTTTATTTCAATTCCTTATCAACTTCATGTTGTAAGTTCCAAATACACAAATTATTATAAAAGGGTTGTAAATTAATATGATTATTAATGTCCAATAGTTAAATTGTTCAAGAGATATTTCCTTATACATATTTAATAAAAAATAAAATAAAATAAATATGTACTATAATAAAAATAAAAATTAAGTTAGTTGGGAAAGAACTTTGTAATATGAGTACTTTTATTAGGGTAGATTATGTAATGCCCCACCAAGTAACCCTAAAGGAAGTTGTAATTAAAGACTTAAGCGAACCAATTTTTTTTTAAAGTACAATTAACAAACATATTCAATTACAAATTACAACAACCTCTAAGGCTACAAGGTTGGGATTACTTAAACCCACACATACATAACCATATAATTTAATAAATTTATGAAATAAGCATCATGCAACATAAGGATACAACATAACATAATAAGATAAACATCCAAGATACAATTTCATAATCATTTACTTAATAAAATAGTTACATCACTCATTCCCAGAATGAGACAATAGTACATAAGTGTTACAAATACAACATTCCACCTCATAAATACAAGAGGGGTAAAATAACATATACAAATTAAAATATTACAATGCAAGAAATTACAACAAGAACCGCAAGCTGTCCAACTGGATGTCCCGCCACCAAGTACTGAAGATAAATGGGGACCCAACGGTGTATGGTGCATGTTCCACCCAACCAAAATAGTAACAACGTAACATGGACAAAGATCCACAACCTCTAACCATAGGCAGACTCATACTGCCTCCACCAAACACAAGTACAACACAAGTACAACTCTCACATCGTTGACATAGGTCGCATTGCTTCTAGACATAAAATAGATCAAGTATGTTTAGAGAACCATACACATAACATAAATACTAATAATTTTTCTAGACAATGTGTCATTGCATAGCTCATAATAAGTTACCCTCAACGGATCTTCATAGGCTCTGGTGTTCCTGGTGACCTCTACCGACCCTCAGCCCTCATACTTACTAATGCAGAATCAACTACCTCTCGTACTGACAAGATAGTTGACCTTGCCATTTCAAGCTTTCCCACTCACTCCAAGCCTTAACTAGCACTTGCGACTATGAGCGAGGCTAGAACTTATCTTTTTAGTGTGCAGTACTCCCCAAATTTTCATTACAATTTTAGTTATCATTTGATTAAACTACTTCCAAAGGTTACCCAAATCTTACCTCTTACGGGCTTTGACCCCTACTAGAAGCCACTCTTCTATTTGACAATACACAAAAAAAACTATCCACCAAGGGAATCACAATTTCATACAACCTAGGTATCAAAACCACTCCATCTCAAGGAGGACAAATAATAGAACTTTCTCCAACAAATGAAGGCAACAAAACACAAATTCCTCTCCTTCCAAAGGAGGTACAAAACATCCCCGTTCGTGGAAACCGGGTAAATACTGAAAAGACACCATGCACTACCCAAGGGCAAATACAACTAGTTGACATAAGGTATCGACAACCGTCATCTTCTAATATCTTTTGGAAGACTTACAATTTTGGACTAACACTAATCCCAAATCCCAAAACACAACTTGACAAAAAAGTTACTAAAAACATTAAAGTCATAATTCAAATCTAATATTTGGATAAATCCTAAATCCATCCTCAATCAATAGGTAACATTGACAAAGTCAAAGGCATGATAACAAGGTTAACTCAAATTATCATATAACCCTTTTCCATTTCCATAATAGAAAATCTTAAACAATTTAAAACTCACATCTCTTTGCGAAATACGAGGAAAATAAATCTATAGGTCAATCACGAGGATATTACTATATTTTTGGATATACTAAATCCATATCAATTTAATATTCCATTCTCAATAATTAATTGCTCTAATAGAAAATAATTCAATTAAGATAAATAATTGCTTTTATAAAAATAAATAAACTAAAATGACTAATTGCCTCTTCAATATAATCAATTCCTAAATTTACTTTTTATAAAAACAACACAACTCTATGCAAATAAATCCTTTCAACTTTTCTAACCAAAATTTATATCTCTTTCAATTTTTATATAAAAACATGCAATTTGTAAAATATATTTTTCCTTATCTAATTGCCCATGCATTCAAATCTTATCTTTAAAAAAAAAAAACTCCATTAAAAATTAGTTTACACGCATCTAACTAATATAGGACAAAATATTAAACTATATATTTAAATATACCTGCTCATGATATATACTCATGCAATATATCTATGTACACAATTATTTGCATTTCTTAAGTAAACATGAAATTATAATCATTCCTATAATGCAACCTCACATATATATCTTTTTATATATTTAACTATATATATATATATATATATATATATATTCTATTGTATATTTCCTACTAAACACATTATTGTAATCCCAATCTAATCTAATAAAATAATACATATATTATATATAAAAATATATATATATACAATATATTTAAATATTATTAAATAAAATTACAAACCCCAATCATTATATGCCAATGGCAGACGCCACTATTCACGCACCCGAACAAACAAAAATAATAAATAAATAAATAAAAGAATGACACGGGGATTGGGGAGGGGTCGGCTGCAGCCAAACCCCTGCTCCACCTTCATTTAAATGGCGGCCTCCCACTCCATGTGCAGCCTCCCCAAGGGGGTTGTGCTGCCCAAAGGTAGTGCTCCCTCCACTTAGTGGAGAGCGCTGTCTTTGGGACAACCATACCCTCCAAAGTATGGAGGGAGGTGGGGTGTGCATAGCACCCCCACCCAAACACTCATGCAACAATCCAAATGCAAATAGCGAACAATTCACTTACAAGAAAACGTGTTTTTTTTCATAAGTTTTTAAACAAATTTAGGAATTTTCGTTTGTCATACAGACGACGCAAATGAAATTTAAACCAGTATATCATAACATATAAATTATATATATATATATATATAATATGCATATATAAAAATGGATTTGACATAAATAAATTGGGGAAATTTTATAAAAATATTCACCTACAAGTGAAATTGTAAAAATTTTCCAGAAAATCCAAATTTCACAGAGGCTTAAAAACTAATTCTTTTAAACCATTTTCTCGAATTCATGAACAATAAAAGATCAATAAAACTAAAAGGATCTAAATTAAAAATCAGAAGTTTTTAAATCCTCTAGATTTCTCCACCGTAATTTTTACAGAGGTTTTTCAAAATAAATTTGTTTTCTACAGAGATTAAATTTTCTAAAACAATTTAAAAGTGTTGTTCAACCTCTAGGTTTGATTCAAATAACAAACAATCCATATCCTCAAATAAATTAAACTCTAAGAGGTTTTCACAATTTCCCTGAAGAATTTTCACACGAATAACAAAAGCTTTAAATTTATTTATTTTCTTTCTTCTAATAAACAAATATTTTTCTAAAACAGATTTAACAACAAATTCTTTAATCACTACCAATTTAATTTAAACAATTCAAGAACAATAAACCACAGAATAAAACCTGGTGTTGAAGCTACACGAAAAGAAGATTTTTGGTGCAAAGCCTCCTTCAAAGATCTCACAATTTCTCTTCAATCGTGCAGTAAATCCAAGCAAGCAAAAAATCCAAAAGCACAACCAACATCAACAGAATTTTCCAATATCTATTCTACAGCCAAAAATTACTTCAAACCATCCTCTATGCAATTTTTCCAAAAATATCCTCTCCAACCTGAAGAAGTTTTTTTTTCCTCTCCAAAAATTCTCCCATGAATAAACTTCTTTCCTCTCTCAATTAAATTCCCTCCCAATAATTTCTCAACCAAAAATAAATAACTAGCACTTGCACCCCAATGAGGTGCAATGGTTACACCGATAGGCCAACATACACTAGTTTTGTATCATGTACATGTAGAAGTGATGTATTTTTTCTTTGTGGCAATGAGATTTTGTGAGTTGTAGGATCTGTCTTTAAGGCCTACATAATGAAAGCAACGGGGTGGTTAGGTGTGTAGATAAGGCATTGATGCAATAAAAATGTAGCACCAGTTTTAAGCTTAGAAGTGTGAATTTTGTAATAGGTGCGTACCTTGATTTAGGAGAGATATCTTTCAAAAGAGAATGGTGGTTGAATGCGAAGATCATTTAATGATTGAACTCTAGATATGGCTGTAGGATTTGTCTTGAAGGCCTGCATAATGAAAGCAACGGGGTGGTTAGGTGTCTAGATAAGGAATTGATGCAATAAAATTGTAGGATTTTGTAATAGGTGCGTACCTTGATTTAGGAGAGACATAGTTTTTGTAAGCGAGCCCCTCTCATTTCCTTATGATTGCGAATCGATTGGTTTTCATTTTGGAATATCTTTCAAAAGAGAATGGTGGTTGAATGCGAAGATCATTTAACGATTGAACTCTAGATATGGCTGTAAATGTTAGTCCTTGCCTATCTATTTTACCAATATCAATTGTTTCTTTTTGTAGTGTTAGACCTTGAGCTTTGTGTATGGTAATAGCCCATGCCATTGTGAGAGGTATTTGCCTTCTATTGCCCAGGGAAATAGGTATTATTGGTATGCTCTTGGGGTCAAGCTCATTCCATGGTGGCCTGTTGTAGGTGGCAAACCTTGTTACAACATACATGGGAACATCTGGCAATTTGGAACCTGGATTGTAAATGATCTCAACAACTTCACCAAGAGCTCCATTCACTAGTCCTTCTTGTGTCCATATGTTGGATGTGAGCATTATGTGTTGCCCTTTACAAAGCAATACTTCTTCTTCAAGTTGTTCATCGTTAGCTGCAGTATCCATTCCAGATCAAGTGCTTGTTGCAACACTGATTGCAATTGGACGATTCAATGATTTTAATATTCTTTTGTTGTGTAGTCTAACTAAATCATTTGTAGAAAACAAGTGCATTGAATTGTCAAACTCTTCTTTTTCTCTCGTTGTGAGCTGCTTGTCTGTGCGTGTCATTAAAAGGTGCCAATCTTCTTCTGTTGCTTTTGCACTACGTATGTTTTTCAATAGTTGACGAAATCTTTGTTGTGTTGAAGTCTCACCTTGTTGACGAAAGACTGTTTGTAAGGTGACAACAGTTGTAAATTGGTTCCATAGTGCTTTTGCAATTGAGTGGGATGTGTATAGAGGTTTGTCCATTACAGGTGGAAATTGGGCAAGGTCACTGATCAATATTATAGACACTCCACCAAAGTGTACATGTTATCAGTGTGGGAAAGCCTCACGTAGTCTTGTGTCTATTTTCAGTAGCAACTTTGGACCTATGAAGCTCATCTCATCTATCAAAATGTATCTTATATGTTTCATATCTTCTTGAAACGTTGTTAATGTCTGTCCTTGTAGTGGGTTCATGTCTTTAATAGGGATCTGGAGTGTTGAATGTATAGTTGATGCATGAATGTTAAATGCAGCCACCCCTGTAGGAGCTAATGTGAGCAACTGGTTTTTTTGTTCTAGGCTTGTACTTGTGAGTGCTTTTCTTATGCGGGCAATCAAGTACGATTTTCCTATTCCTTCTGTTCCTTGAATAACCATGTGTAATGGTTTTTCTGAGGGGCATTGACTATGGTCAATGATAATTGTGAGTGCTAGTTTATAGTCTGGGACATCCAAGTTCTGTGCCATAGTCTCTTCTTGGCTAAATGACTTTTTCATGGGTATGAACTGGGTGGAAATTTCATGAAGATCTTGGGGTATCGCTAGTTGATCCCATTTATTGTTGCTATCAAACTCATGCCTACCAAGCATTTGAAGTTCATTTAGACTTACATTGTTTGAGGGACCCATTTGTGAAAACAATTCCCATTTGTTAAGTTTTGGTGTATATGTTGTGCCTGTCTCTGTATCGCTCTCATCTTCTTCTTTAGTGGTTACTTCCATTTCAACTGTGCGATTAACATGCCATACTTCATATTTGGTTGCGTACATTTTCTTCCAATTTGCAATTATTGTATCTTTAGTAAGCCCTACCTCACTTTCTATTCTTCAAAAATGTTTGTATAATAGTAGCTCGCTCAAGTAGAAAGTTTCAAAGTTGTCTGAGTCCTCCTTTAGGATGTTGTAGAACTTTGGGAAAACATTAACAATCACTTTTACCTCTCTCTCTTTCCATTTGCATCCTTTGCGCCTTGCAGAATAGGAGAAAGATCTTGCAGATTCAAGTAGCATTATTGTTTCCATTTCTTCAGGCCGATTAATGTAGGAATGTAGGTAGGTCGTATACAGGTGGATTTCATCTATTTTTCTTGTTATTCGTTGGAACACTTTATGACCAACATTCAAAGACATGAATGGTCAATTACAAACAACAAGTGGTAATTTTTGAAGCATATGGCATGTTTCTTGGGCTCCTATATCACGCTCTGCAACAAGCTCTATCATGAATTTTTGAAATGTTGTGATAGCCAGGGCATCTATTCTCTGGCATGCAGATATTCTTGTTAACATATTAGTATAAGACTCAGATGCTCTCTCTTCTTTTGATGCATACTTGGCAATGTATTTTAGTACAAGTGCTCGTGAGATAACTAGTTGGCAATCTATGTTGGCTCTCCATATCAAAAGCATTCCTGGATTATGTATGTTTATCCTATCATCATTTCTTGCAGGTTCATATTCTTTCTTCCCATTATCATCACATGATAAGGTAGATACAATATGTTCTTTCCATGGAGCTTTGTATCGATGCTGTAGTTGTTTCCCCTTTCTTGCGTAAGCATGTTCCCTCTCTGCATTTTGTGTGCCTCTGGACATGGTAGATTATCTCCTCATAGTCATGAGAGGGATCTGTAGCCAATATCTGAGCTGTGTCTAGCATGCATGGGTCATCATGCGGAGGATGGTAGACTATGTTGTTTCTAAGTGAAGCAAGGCAAGGGTTCCAAGCACTTACATACTTGTCAAAGAATTTCCTTGCTTGTTCAACTTCTGTGTTGTTCCCCCAATCAATTTTATCCATATCTAGTGCATTTTCGAGCTAGAGGAATCCATGCACATGTGCAGTGCGTTGATGTTGCCATTCATATCTATACCAATAATCTTTTGCACCAAGAATTTTTTGGATGACCTCTTCATGAAATACTGTAAATTGTTGGTGTAGATATAATGATGTGGTGTGGGGATTATTGATTACATTGTCCAAGCATTGTTTGTTTGTTTGCATTTCCACTACTGTGTCATTTGAGAGAAATCATTGCAGGTCTAGCCACTTTGTGTCTGCTGCACTCAATGTGAAGAATAGAGTGGGAGACCCTATTTGGTTGATCATATTTGTTAGCTCATAACGACACTTGTTCCAATATGGTCTTGTGCCTCGAATTGAAGATCCAAAGTGCATGAGCTCTTCAGCTAATTGTGTGTCAGGGAGGTTTTTCAAGTGTGCACGAAGGTTTTCAATAGTTGTGGGGATGTTTTCTTCAGCATTTTTTTTAATGAAAACTGTTGCAAGCCCTTGGCCACAGTGTCGCAACATAAGATTGAGCATAAAATATCGAAACCTTGGATGCCTCTCAAACCTTTGGTCATGGAACCTCATCAAGTGTAGTGCATACTCGTGCATTCAGACTTCCCTAATTCATGGTTGCATTTGTAGTGCAACCCCATTGGGGAAGAGTGTTGGAAATGCCATATCAAGCAAGCCTTCAGTATTGTATTCATTTATTGGTGATGAATTCATCTCGAGCCAATGTATAGTGGTATTTGTGTTGTCCTCAAGGTCCAGTGCTTGCTTAATAATTTCTAGCTCACGATGTCTATTTGGCAACTTAGCCATAAATGATGATGTGTGTACTGTGCTCTCCTCAATTTCATCTTCATCAACGGTGTTCCCACTATTTGGCACTGCTATACATTCGCTAGTAGCAATGGTGTGCAACATGCTTGAAATGTATGTGCTAACTTTAGGAATTTGAGCCAAGCCATCAACACTTATGGCAACATCATTATAGTATGGGTCATATTTCACTTTGTATTGCAATGCATCTCTAATGTGACGTCTACTTACATAACAATCATAGAAATTTCTTGTACTGTGTAGCCTTCAAACTATGAGCACATCCACATCTTCTATCCTTTGAGGGAGAACTTTTGCAATGTTCTTGATATCTTGTGGGAAGCTAATTGTGTGACAGCTATATTTATATTGCCCTCTAGGAGCATGGGTTACTTGCAGTACTGGGTTCACTCTAACAATGAGCATTTCCTCCACTTGGGTCAGTCTTTTCAGCACAACAGGTTGTTCTCCTGGGTCCATGTTGTTGAGTGAGGAGAATCGATGTATACCTCTCTCATTAAAACATCTTTTGCAAGTAGCATGAGTGTTCGATGAATGAAGAAGCATGCCTGGGTAGTTTTCCTTGCATATAATGCATGTTTTCCTATTGGAAAGTGCATCTATCTTTTGTCGAAAGCTTTTCATTATTTTTATGAAGGTAGAAGTTTTGTTGAATGAAGTTTGATCTTGTATATCTTCTTGTGTTTGCATATATTGACCTTGACATGTTTGTTTCTGTAAATTTTTAATGTGTTTCTTTGCTGTTATTTCCTCTCTATGATGAACATAGTAATTGTGGTTTCTCTCAGAATTGCGTACCCTTTGTTCTTCTCTTTGGTGGGGGTCGATTTGGCTAGATTGAAACTTTTTCATCCGCCTTCGGGTGGTTATCGCTTCTTTATGTCGAGCATAGTAATCCTAGTTTCTTTTTCGAGTTTGTTGTCTTCTGATCTCTAGTTGTTGGAAGCAAGCTTGGCTTGTTTCGGGGCAGTGGTCCGCCATCTGTATTGTGGGAATATAAGGCTGAATCAGTAATAAGGGAAGCATAAACACACTTCAACAACTATGTGTGGCATCAGCAGAATATATGTAAAGTGTAAAATGGTAAAAGAATACATTTTGAATATTTATACATCCAAACAAACACACACACACCCATACATATATATAATGGAGAATTATCCTAATTTAATGTTGTCGACACAATTCAATAAAATTGTAGGAAGGTATATTAAGGTAAAAGAACACAAATTCTTAGTTAAGCAACCCAATTAAATATATCTATAAAAAAAGGGGAAAAAAGAAAAAATTACATATTCAACTCATAGTTTTTAGAACTAATATCTCTTAAATTGTAGTTTTAAGATAGTTGTAGATTACATCATGTCAAAATAACTAGGTCCTGCAATGGTAGAAGAAGTAGATTCCACATATATATAGAGATAAGAAAACACATATAGATTGCTACTTTTATTTTATTGAGATTTTACTATTATAGTTATACTTCAAACACAAAATATTGAAGGGAACCAAAAAACCATCAACTATAATGCTATCTTACAATAGAATATATTGATCCCATGGTTTTTCATCAAGGAAAAAGCAGGTTTTGAAGGGACTAAAAACCTTGTACAAACAAGTTTTGAAAGGATATGGAACCCGAAACCAAAAATTTGTCCTAACATAAAGACCATGAGAGCTTAGAGAACCATGGGTAAAAAAGGAATTGAAAGCCAACGAACCACAACCAAAAATAAAGTTGCGAGGAAAACAACTTGCAAGCAGCCAAAAACTAGACCCCAAACAAGAATAATTAAGATTTAGATTTAGAGCTACTCTTTTGGGAACGGAGAGTTATGTCACAAGAAGTCTTAGAAGATTTAGCTTCCTTGCCCTTTACAGAAATGCAATCCTCTTCCACTTGTGCTATGCTGGCAACATGGTAATCTTGTACAACATAAGCAAGCCCACCATTTGAGACACCTGGAGAGGATGCCCCTACACCTTGTGATTCCAAATCAATCACCACAGAAAGACTCCTATGTTGCTCAAATTTCTTCTCAACCGTATAATGTTGTTGGTCATTCTTGTCACTACACATTTCTTTGATATTAGAAAGTAAGATATTGCTCTCTGCAGTGAAGTCAACCTGCTCAACCTTTGTGATAGTTGCCTTCAAACGTTCTTCATTATTGTATGTTTCATTTCTACATGTTAAAGTAAACAAGTATTTTTTTTTCAACACGTCTCTTATTACCTGCTAAGTATCCCTTTCTATGTCATCCTCAAACTGTAGAGAGTATAGCTTCTTCGCAGACATTTGCATGAGTTCTGTTGCTGCTTCATTGAATGCAACTGCCCATAGCATATTTGTGTGGTCCTGCAACTTTATTTGTAGTATGTACCTATAATTACAAGAGGTACATGCTATGTGACACTTTGAGCAAAACCACTTGTCATCTTCAGTTTGCACCAATCTTTTCTTGCATTGTTTTCCCCCTGTTACATTAGGGCATGCTGGATAGCAAAATGATTCAGATGTGATGAACAACAATGTTGCATTTATTGTACATTGGAGATGATGCACTCTATGCAGCATTTGTTCTTGAACATCCCTAATTGTTATTCTTGTGGCAGTCATGGATGGATTGCTTAACTTTGTTGAAGGTGATAGAATATTAGCCCCAATTCATTCAAGCCAAGTTTCTAGTTGTTCTTTCTCTTGGATGTCAAGGTCTATAAATAAATTTGCATTGCTTGATGTGCTCAAGACCTTTCCGTTGTAATCGCAGACTCGCCCATTTTTAATAGTGAGAATAGTAGTTTCTTGTACGTGATACTTTTGTTGAAGATAAGAACCTTCCTTCTCTGCTATTGTGCCCCATAGAGTGATATCTATTATTGATTTGGACATGTCCAACAAGGATATTGTGCACCTTAGGACCTATGTCCCATCTCTTCTCCTAATTGTCGAGCTTCGATTGACACAAGTGACAACTCCAATAACATCAACAGTTGAATTGTTACTCTTCTTTGCAAGTTCACTGATAGGTGTAAAGGAGAATAAGTGTTTCAGAATAGAATGGTCATCTTCACAAAGAGTGACCTTTGACTCTATTGACAAGGAAATTTCTAGGCCACTATTTAACTTGTTATAAAGCTTATTAGTAGTCTTTATTGCACCACCAAATAACGTATAGGTTTTTCCAATAGTAATATTTCTATAATGAAGATCAACAACTTCATTGAAAAAATTCGCACGTGTTTCAACCCCTTCTATGTCAATGATGTCAAAGGTGAAAAGTTGACCTGTACCTTTTTGGGTATTGTACTAGCAAATATCCTTTTTGGCAATCACACAACCTTTGACAGTCCATCTTGGTTGAAAAGGGTTTAAACTTTTAATAGGCGTAATTGTGACTGGTGCTTCCATTCCACCCCTAGAAGGATTCACACCAAATAATCTTCTTGTAGGAGTTGATACTCTAGTAGTGCTAATTGTCTCAGGTTTCACATGTGGATCTGAGGAATTTCCCATTACCTATTCTATATGGTGCTCTTGTTCCATATAAAGTGAAGTAGGTTCACCGATTATATCCTGGTTTGTAGAAACAATCTCAAGGTTCACAATGACAATCCACCTATACATGTGCAACACAAGAATAAGAATTAGCAATATAAGGAACAAGCTAAAAATATCATAATATTTTCTTTTCAAAAATTGAGAATTCATTTACTCACTGAGACCCACTTGATTTGGGACAATTATATTTTGTCAACTATATTATCGTTCCAACTGAAATTTCACCTGAGGCTATGTAATGATTGTATTTTTGTGGTAACGATGCTTTTAGTTTGTAGGCCCCATCAGATATTTCTACCTTGTAGTGGTTGTTGCGTTCATGGCCATGTGTAAAGTTGGAAATAGATAAAATCTGCACATTAGGTTCACACCCTTGATTCCCATCATAGATAAGTTTGATTGCATTTGTGGTTAATATTGTAGCCATGGTCTATGGAAGTTGACTAACCCTGCAAAATTATATCATGTGTAAGATAATGGTTGAATAGGATTGGCATATGTCTTTTTTTTAGAAAACGTATACCTCAACATATTGTTGAGAGAATTTTTATAATGATGTTTAAATATATCATCATTTTTAGCAACATTGCAATATACATTTGTTAGACTTAAGGTTATAGTTCAAAATAATATTGAAAATAAGGGGACACAAGTATTACAATAAGTGCTATTCATTAAAATTAGAACTATATAGATCAATATGTACAATGCCATTACAATATAAACATAATATATAACAACTAAGATTTGGAATATAAGGTCAACCACTAAATCCATTTCACTCTACATATAGCTATTTTGACATCTTTCGACATCACAAAAAAGTAACTTCCAAGAAGTTATTTGAACTCCCACTAAATCCATTTTGCTCTACATATAACTATTTTGGCTTCTTCACTTGGCTTGACAAGAGCATCTAATTTGTATCATGCTGCTAATCTCGATCAACAATCGGAAAAAAGTAGCTAACTTCCAAGAAGTTAGTTGAACTTCTTCAACCATATATTAGTCAATAGAGCTTGGAATTCACGCTTTAGTTCAAATGCATTGGCCACTCCATAATATTCACAGTATTTTAATTCACGCAGGAAACCATAATATAGCTCAAGAGCTTCATAGGTCACATGAAATTTTTGGACAACTTCTTGCACCAACTCAACTTCATGATCTTGCACATTGCATACATCTTGGCTTGTTTGCATAGCTTCTTCAAAAATTTCACGGCAACTTGTCAAGATATTGTTTGAAAAAGCTTCAACATTGTTGTGAGGAAAACCCAACCAATCTACAGACGTTGAGTCAGTTGTTGATAGAGGTAACTCATGGGTTTGTGATGAGGATGTCTTGGACTTAGAATCACTGCTTGAAATAGTAATAACATCTTGAGGTGCTGGTGCATTAGCCATATCCTGAAAGTATAATTCAAAATAGCAACAATAATATTAAAAATATTATTCAATAGGACCCAAACTACAAGCATATTATACACATCATTACGCCCTATTTTATTTCCATAATCGACCCTATGAGGTGTGCCATCTTATTGGACTGTCATAAGTTTTTCTAATAGTGTGTAAGGATCCATGATATAGCAAATAAAGCTTACATTACCAACCACAAAAGTTGTTGAATCTAATCCAAAGTTGCCGAATCTAATTCAATTATTATTTTATTATGTTAATTATTATTAGTAATTTCCTACACATTTTAAGGAATAAGAATTACGAAGATATTTTGATTTAGAAAAGTCTAAAGATTATTATATAATTTCAATTGTTTGTTGAAAAATAAGATATTCTAGAAAGATTTTTTTATATAATTTTTTGTCACTTTAAATCCATATTATTGATATATAATATCATGCTAATTTAACTGTTTTCACATACTCACTAACCTGTAAGCTAAATAATAAATATAATATTTAATTATATTTATTTAATTTTAATCTTTATTAACTATTAAATAAATTCCACATTATATCTAATAAATGAAATCTTTATGGTAAAAATAGATCTTATCCTTGGATAGCACTCAATATATGCTTTGTTCGCGTGGAAGGAAAGGTCACAACAAATTTCCTTAGTCCATTCACACATAACAAGGATGCAAAAGGTGCATTGAGAATAAGGATGTATAAATATTAATATAACAAAATACTATGAAAGTATTTTTAATGCTCATAACTCAAATGTTCTCTTTGGTAGAAGTAAATGAATTAGGTTTTAGCTTTAAATATAGTACCCTAACCCATAAGTTAATTATTTTCATGTTTCAATTGACTCATAATGGTTAGTTATAATGAATCAACAAGATCCCAATTTTCAATTTATGTTTTAAAAGTGTTTAGATCACTTCCATACTTTTGGAACTAATCTAGGTAAAGGGATTGATGAAATAAAAGTCAAAATCAATTTCTTGGGTTGTTTCATATGAGATCATGCTAACTTCATAATTGAATAAAATATAACTTAGTCAAATTTAGCCCAAAAATAAATGGGACAAATAAAGAGAATCAACTTTCAACATTATAATTTTACAAATAGTAGAAAATTCTTTAAAATTGACGATATTAAAAAACATATGTATGAGCCTTAATATTTTAAAATTTTGGAGAGAATCGAATTTCAACATTATAATTTTACAAATAGTAGGAAATTCTTTAAAATTGATGATATTAAAAACCATATGTATGAGCCTTAATATTTTAAAATTTTGGAGAAATAAATTTCATGTAATATTGAAAACAAAAGTTTCAAAATTAATTAAAATGTCTTCTAAAAGAATTAAATTCCTAAATAAATCTTATTTGGATCTTAGTTTTTTAATTATTATTTGCATTTATCATTCTTCAACATCTTTAAAAGAATATAAGGCTTAATATAATGAACATTTCATAAATTTACTTTATTTTCTTATATATTTACCTGTCTATAATAAATTTCAATATTATAACTTTTTAAATAAATGATAAAAGTACCAATATCTTAAAGATTCTCGACTAACATAGAACTATTATAAAATTTATTTCGTTATATGATTATAAAAGTTGTTAATTTTTTTAATTTACTTTCATTTACACATTTTTATATATTTAATCTCTTTCTATTTCTATCTACATCAATTTTCATATATTTGTCTTATTACTATTTTAAATTTTCACATATTTATTCTTAATGATTAGATGAAACATTCAATGTTCTAATTCAATTATGCAATATAGAGGAACAATTCTACATAATGTCAAATTGGTTCTTAATTCAAAATTTTATAACTCAAATTATTGGCTCATACTCTTTCCTTTAGACCATTGAGGTATGGAATAATATATTTTTGTGCGACTATTGATCGTGTCTTCATATTCATATTCATCTAGACATTAACTTATATCTTAGATCATTTAAACATACCAAGAAATTACATTACTTCCATCTATGTTTGTATTTGGAACATTAAAAAGACTCATTGACTGCTCAAAAAAATTCATATCTTAAAATCAATTTCTTATTTCTCTTGTTGATTCAATAATGTTTTATTGTTCTATCTCAACACTATTTTGCTAACATTCTGACATATCAATATTATTTATCTCTTCTAGAAAATCAACATAACAAAAATATCAATATTATTTATCTCTTCTAGAAAATCAACATAACAAAAATCTAGAAGATGAAATGACCTTCCTTTAAAATGAGAGATATATAGTGATTTAAACCTTGTTCACCTTCAGCTCATACAATTTGTAGTTTTTAATAGAGTTATTCTATCAAACAAATATACATAAATTTTACTCTTATCATTGAACTTATTTATATTTTCCTTTAGATTTGTGTCTATTTGCAATTCTTCCAAATATTCTTAAAGTTTTAACCAATGGTTTCCTACTTGGTATGGATGCTTCTTCTAAGAGCTTTTTTTTTAATTAAACTTCAATTGATCAAATAAACTATTATATGAAGTGCTTCCCCCATAATCTATCTTCAATATTATAAGCCTTGAACATTAATTTAAATTTTCCTAAAAGTTTCATAATTCATTCTTTCAACTACTTCATTTTGTTATGGAGTATATAGAGCTAAGAGTTGTCTCTTCTCTTTTGTTTGAAAAAATGACAATTTTCAAATGTATATACTCTCCCTATTATATGATCTTAGAATTTATATTTTTTATCACATTCATTCATAATTTAATGTATAAACTCTTTGAAAACATCAAATGCTTTAGAATTTCTCGTCAAAATGTAAACCCATACTATTTATGTGAAGTTATTAGTGAATGACATGAAATATCAAGATTTCCCTATGGAAGCCATCTTAATTGATCCACATAGATCAAAATTAACTAAGTCCAATTTTATAGAGGCTTTCTATAATTTTTCATTAGATATATTTTAAGTACTTCACGTATGCCATTTTATATTAACATGTATTTGCACAAGAAATTATTTACTAATTTGAAATTCTTAATGCATAATAACTTTGTATTAGGTTTTTCTTTTATTATTTATTACCTAATATAGATATTTCAATACATCTATTAACATATTTTAGATAGAAATATGCACAATATCTATGCTATTATAGTTAAATGTAACACAACCATTTACATAATCTTTTAGATCTTGTAAGTCAATATTCAAATATTAAAAATGGTAAGAAATAATATAATTTAAAACAATAAAAAAACATATTATTTAAAAGTATAAAAATATTGTTAAGTTATTGTATACAAACACATCTCTTAATATGACATCCTATATTATCATTTAAAGTATGGTAACTCTTTGTATGACATCCTATGTATTAATTCTTTGAGCTAACAGGATAACAAAAACACTAGGACTGCGAGGGTATTCCTCTATGCACTGTTTAAGCCCAATCCAAGACTATGACAAAAACATTGGAATCACCCATACAAATATATTTTCCGCTCAGTTGAAATCAGTCTACTCGGCTGAGAAGCTTCTAGGGTTTTCAGACGCTGACATTGTAGTGGCAGAAACAGGGTGGCCTTCTCTGGGAGATTTTGAGCAGCACAATATGAATATGGAGATGCTTTATCGTATAATGGAAATATCATGAACTTTGTGACTTCTAATATGGGATTTATGTTGATGCCTAATAGAACCTTTGGTATTTGAATATTTAAAAGTTTTATACATAATAGTTTTTAAAAGAATAAATTAAGATTAAAAAAATAATTTTATTAAAATTTAAAAATTTCTAGCGATTATTTCTTTTAAAAAATTTCACTTACACGAGTGATCTAAATCTCTAGAAACTTATTGACCTTCAAAGATTTGAACTTTTCTACAATAACAACAATACCAAAATTTAACCAAAATTTAATATTATATTGTTATTTTTCTAAATTTATGTAATGTTCCGTACCTATCTTGTCCTTGGTTTGCTCATTGATTAGGTTTAGAGTTTTTTCTTCCCAAAGGAATGTTCTCCTAGTTTCAATAATCCTAGATTTGAGTCTTGTATTCGACATATTAACAACATATTTGTTAGCATTAACATCTAGTATCCCAAATAAGACATAATCAGAAAATACAAATTAACAAAACATAAGAAGAGTTGCTTAACCCATCAGGAGAGAAGAATCCCTAAGGGCCAACAGTCTACCACCTCATGTTACCCAACCTATTTCTTAGGCCAACGGGGTAATAACCATATGTGGAATTCCCCATCCCTCCTGGACCCAAACCTTGCCTTGGGCCAACGGGGCAGTATGCCCAACCCAAGTCTCAAGGCCAATGGGGTGGAAGCTTAGATGGGGTTTACAAACAAACCACTTAGGTCGTAACTCAGCTCTCTTGGCGGAATTATATATATATATATTCAGAGTTTATTTATAGATACTGTTCCCAAGTATGCTGATGACTAGGTCGATCAGTCATAAGCCCAGGTTACACAGTCCAATGGTTTCCATTAGTCTCATCCAACCGCACTAGGCATGCACCCAGTTGCAGTTTTAGCCTAGGAGTGTTTGTTCCAAGATTGAGGCTAGAAGTTGTGTCAAGCATATAAAGTCTCGTATTCACATTGTTAATTTATTCAAGGAATGGAATACTACATATCAAAGTTACGTGTTTCTCATAAATGGAGTCATTCAGCATGGCAGATAATCAAAGCAGACCTTATTCTGAGTTATTAACATATTAGATAAGATGATTAAAGATAAACAACTATTTTATACTAAACCAATCATGATGTGCAGACAATAATGCTTACAAAGTTAGAATTACCAGTCCTCTATCATTACATGATTTATAAGTTCTAAAACTAGGAGTTCTAGATATTAATTACTGAGTGAATTGCTTCACCTGTATTGTTGTGCTTCTCCAGATATAGGGTATGTTGCGTATATCTTCAGGGAATGATTGGTTGATTGGTGGTCTTATTGATACTCCTAATCTATCACAGAGGGTGAACTAGTTTTTACTCTATTCCCCCCTCCTTCCTTCGCTTCTCATTACCCTTTTATATTCTTGTTTTAAAAAGAGACACACCTCTTTGGATAGAGGTGACCACTCAGATGGTCGTGACTTTTAGTTAAGGCTTAGTTATTATTTATGAAGTGTAATTGGTGCTTAGCATAATGACGTAGTCTCTGTTAGTATTCACCAAGAGTCTGACGAGGATGGCAGGGACTTGCCTCATTCTGACGCCAATGTATTGGGTGATGTTGAGCTAATATACAAAATACTAAAGCCATCAAATATTTGTCATTCTATCTTGAGTTATACAATTTACAAGGATTATTATTCAGGCCGTCATTATCGCTATCACAGTTATAACACAATCAAATTCTTTTCATAAGGTTATTCTGATTCATCGTGCTAGTCTTCTCCTTTAGTGTTAGCGGCCCTGATATGAGTAGCGACAAGATAACCATAACTTACCAACAGAGTTATGAGCTTGATAATTTAATTAGGCACCATTAATCATTGAACTTCCTATATATGGGAAAGTATCGCCATCATAAAAAATGATCATTGAAGGTTGTAGAATCGCTACCCCCTTCATTATTATGTGATCCTTTATACAGACGTGACCTATTAACAGAACCGCCCGTAATAAAGAAAAAATGTGTTTGTCTCTCTCCGTTGTGTTAAAACACCAATAGACCATATTATTGAATTCGCCTGTATGTGAACTCCGATCATATTCGTCTCTAGATAAGCAGTGGTAGAGCCACTTAGAGAGCCCGATGATCAATCTTGGAAGATGTCGGTCAATCATCCATTGCTTGTCTTTCTATTCTGCCAAATCGTAATATCCATAGACTGGGTCTACGCATAGATGAAACAGCGATAATCTTTAGAACACAAATTCAATATTGTATGCTCCCGATCTTAGCATTATATTTATAGATTAATTTATTGTTTAATATTATTTTAATATATTTTTTATATTCGTTTATTTAAATTGTCAATATCTATCATTTCATCATCATAATTATCATTTAAATTATTTTAATATTTGGTTGTAATAACTATAATTATAGTGTTGAGTTATTTGTAAGTTGTCAATATATGTGTATTATTTATCTCATATTATTATGATAATAATAGTTTGTATTTATGTTTGTTTGAGATTGTATAAATATATTTAAGCTTGATAATATAATAGTTATTATAATTATGATGTTGTCTTTGACAATCATAATTATAACGACATCAAATATATATAATATTTTAAATGTATATTTGTTATTTTATTGTCACGATTTCGGGGACATGACAATTTAATCAAAACCTTTAATATTATATTATTATTTTTCTAATTTTACCATGACATTTTTCAGAATATTAATGCTGAACACAAAGTATGATTTCGATTAAAGCTGGAAATAGAAAGTCCATAGTGTTTAAATATCCTCTAATTTGGCTAAAATGCATGCGATATAGAGTCAAAAAAGCATCATAGGGACTGTTTAAGCTTTCAGACGAAGATTAAACTCCAGTACTGTGAGAAAGAGACAGAGGCCTAATCCGATTACTCGCAACCAATAGAACATATAGTTTACATGTCAAGAATCAATTCAGATGAATCATTAGGAAACCCAGTAGATGAATAACCACCTAAGAAACAAACGCAAGTAAAAATAATTGAGCAAGTCTGTTGAAAACATCAATTAATTGGGTGTTAAGCACTTGCAAAACCTGTGAATCTTATGTGATAGGCAAGGAAATGAATTTTAGACAAAAGATGAAAAATAAAACCCATTTCAACAGAAAATAAAACTAGGCCATGGTCAAAACTTACTTGAAGCAGTTTGATTATATTGCTTGTTCCATACACTCTCTGCACCACTGTGAACTTGTTGGGATTATTTAACCTTGGCTATTATTTATTGGAGACCAAATACGGAGACCCCAAGAAACGGTGGAAATTAGTGCAAACACACTCAACCCATACCTATTATGGTTGCCGGATGAGTACCATGCCGTCGCCATGTCTTCATCGATCGTTCGAACGTATCTACACGTTCAGTGTACGTAGGACTGAAATCTAATGTAATGTGAATTAATTGTTAAATCTGATCTCAGATTTCCCCACGCTGTGAGAAGATCTGATATTAAATGTAATTAATTGCTATGTTTTGGCTCTCCTTTGCTGAGGATATATGTTGAACTTGGCAGTTATGGGAAATGACAAGCATTTAGAAAATGGCAGGCCTTTACACATGCGACTGGTGTACCACTCCTAGTCATTAAATATCAGGCCTCTACAAATTTAATGTCAGGCCTTTAAGATGCAACGACTATCAATTTGTAGCTGTATTGGCTCATTTATAAAGCAAGTATCGGCTAATTTCTAAAGCAAGTATCGGCAAATACGAAGACACATGGCAACAAAAACGTACATTGATAGGAGGAAGAATTTAAGGTATTAAATGGAAAAAATTCACCTCGGAAACAATTCGCCTCCGTTTCGTTACCTGCACGGTCCCAGTGAAATACAACTCAACAAAAACGTACATTGATAGAAGGAAGAATTTAAGGCTTTAAATGGAAACAATTCGCCTCGAAAACAATTTGCCGCTCCAACTGATCCATTTGCCATAAAGTTCATGGGGCTCTCGCCAGCGTCAGACTGCTAGAAATGCCGGTGGGGTTCCCCCACATAAATAGCCTATCGGCTAATTAATTCTTCTCACACACATGTCAACTTAAAAATATCTTTTCAACAAACAAATCCAATTTGCATGCACAATTTAATAATTTAAAATATTAATTTAACTCCAAAATTGAAACTAACTTCTCAAATAAAAATTTAATTACAAATTCTATTTTAATTTCCACAAATTGAAATTAAATTCCAAAATTAATTTTAATTATTTTCTTTCTTTTAATTTCCTTTCATCCCATTTAATTAATTAATTTAATTATTTAATAACTAAATTTATCTCCATGGATTAAATTTAATTAATTAAATAAATTAAATCTAATTAATTAATTTAAATAATAACTTCTATCAACAAAACATAATTTTAATTAAATAACCATCAGCATAATTTAATGCAATAATTCTAAATAATTAATTTCAAATCACGAATCCTTTCAGAATTAAATAACATTAAAGCAAGGTCATAAATGACTCGACACACATGACTGACGACGCACTATGGCTAGGGTGTAGACTTGACACAAGTTACCTAGCTACTATCTCCCCTTCAACTTAACCGTTGGATCGACACGCTCAAACCTGTGAAACGAGGTGGAGTCAATGCCATGTACCTGCAAACCTGAAAACATAGTAACCAACATCATATAATATAAACAACATAAAATACACACCGTGAAGAGAAAATTACATAATCGCAGGGCGCTCACAAGTGAGTGATGCAAACCCATCCCCTTCACCAATACACTCATCAAAATTGACACTTACATCATAATCCAATAATCTCATAAACAATCACATGTTATATCCTCTAGCATCATTACACCAATTAAAGCATGTAAACTAAAACATCAGATAAATCAAATCACATCACATAATATAGTTCGTCGCTCTATAAATAGCGATCAAATACACACACAAGACAAAGTATCTGAATATCCAGAAACATAAATCAAAACAAAACAAGGACACACTGTTCAGTCCAGAAATCAAAACGGAGGGGTGTTACAAATTAAGTGCACTATATGTCTCCTTGCATTTGACACCTTATGTTTCCAATCACCATTATTTAGAAGCCTCATTTTTTGACTAGGTCTCCTATGTAAATAACTATTATATAGATTATTTGAGCCATTGCAAGAGTTTGTTAGAATGAATAAAGCTATATCTCTATGGTAGAAAAAGCATCCCTTTGTTTTCCCTTACAAAAATTCTAATGTATAAAAATATGCAAGCCTCTTTGGTGTATAACACTGAGCAACTATGATCTTGATATTAAAAGAAATCTTGTAGAGATTGCCTTGAATCCTTGAAGAGACACCATAATATTTTATGTAAGAACTCATAATCAACTATGCATCTAAATATAAAATAATATTAATATTTATCTCTTAAAAGAAAAGTGGACACATTAATTCCTATTTTAGAATGTGTTAATTTATATTAATCCTCAATTGATGGGAATCGACCTATAATTGGCCAAGGGGAATCTAAGTCCATGAGACCAATTGTTGACGATTATTTTAAATGTTAATGTTTCCATCATAATTTTAGAGAAATGGGGTAAGAGCAAGAAGATGAGTTCACAAAATGTGAAAGTTTTTTCCTTAGGCAAAAAAAATGAAATTGGCTTGCAAAAACCGGGATCTCACTTTTTAATTAATGGGATCCCATTTTTAGAAAATGGGATCATGTTTAGCTTCAAGATCTTGAGCCTAAATTCTAAATGGGATCCTGTTTATTAATGGGTTCCAAACCGCCATTCAAGAAACGAGATCTCGATCTTTACAAAACACGATCTCATTTTAAAGTGGTATTTATTTTTAAAAATAAACAAAACTCAGTCACTTCTTTAGCACACAAGATCTCAATTTCGTAGAGCAGACAACAACCTCTAGGTGACCCTCATTTTTTTTCTTTTTTCGTGTTTTTTTGAAATTTTTAACACAATGATAGATTTTAGTATTTTTTTTAAATTTATTTAACATTTTATATATCTTTATTTACCTATAATAGAAGAAATGTTGATTTGTAGAAGAAGAAAAAATGAAATGAAGCCCTCAAGATATTGAATAGAAATGAAAAATCAACCTTAAATCGTATCCTAAGAAAAAAAATTAGCTTTTGAAACCTAAATTGTTCAATGAAACAAAAAAATTTGCATTTGAAAACCCTAAATTGAAAGGAAACAAAAAAAATTGCATTTGAAAACCCTAAATTGAAATGAAATAAAAAAAATTGCATTTGAAAACCCGATTGCTTTTTGAAACCCTAAAGTGAAATCACATTGAAAAAATTGCTTTTGAAACCCTAAATTGAATCAAACAAAAAAACATTTGAAAATCTAAATTGAAATGAAATAAAAAAATTTACATTGAAAACCCTAAATTGAATTCAAACAAAAAAATTGCATTTGAAAACCCTAAATTGAAATCAAACAAAAAATTTTGCATTTGAAAATGTTGATTTCAAGCTCAAGAATATTTGATATTGGAATTTAAATTCATTTGTATTTCTTAAATTTTTTAAATTTCATTTACATTGTATGGAGACAAGTACGTAGGTATGCCTATGGAATAAATTATTCGATAGATTTAGGTTGCTACATAGTAAATTAGGGTCCTTGATATTGACAATGAAATAGGATTTGATTTAAATATTATAAATTTTAATGTGCATTCATTCAGTTAGAGAGATGTGTCAAGAGACACAATCGATTAAACATTATGAACATAGATATAATTAGATTATAAAACAATATGTTAAACTTTACTTGTGGGAAGTTAGTGGATCATTAGAGTTGATATAAATGATGTGTTTCTATTATGGATTATGCTCAATTATGTGTTTCTATTATAAATTATGCTTAATTGAGTTAATGATATGGACCTCGTGCATCTATTATGATTCATACTATCTTACAACATGATACTATGCCATAATATGTTACAATTTAAACCATGACTTTTAAAAATTGAGTAGATAATTAAATTTCCTCACTATAAGAGTAGATACCTCAACATAATTTTATGATCACTTATATACTTATATATGGTAGTGATATATATTCTATTTTTATGGATCTTCACTGAGTAAACATATGTGTGAAGCCTAGGATCAAACCCATATCTACAAGGTATCTCACTAGAGAATTATAAAACTTGGTCAATAATTATATGGGAAAATACCTCCATCATAGAAGTAATCTAAGGAAATAGTTCTAAGTCTATTCATAAAATTAAAAATATTCATAAACTAATGTTCTTGCATATGTGATGAATAAAAAATATTAACCCCCTTACTTGTCATCCTATTACCTTAAACCCGAAATCAATATCTTAAGGGGTCCTAATATGACATTTCTTAAGGGGATCAAAGAAGTTCTCAAAATTTGGTGAAGTTGCCCAAGACAACCGAATTTAACAATAGTAAGATTGTGCAAGATTATAATATGAATGATATTTCATGAGAGTTTGGTTAGTCGAAACAAGAGCTATCTCAATCAACTGTTCCACAAGAAAATGTTGTTCACTAACTTGCAAGTCCATTATTCCAAGGGCCACCCAAACTTCACCCTAAACCCTAAACGGGTATGTGCTCATCATAGAAAAAGCAGGCCCTTAAGTGGCAATGAAAATTTAGAAAAATTCAGAGTTAGGCAACTTGACGTAAAAATTTGAATAAGGTATCTATATTATTTAAAAAATATGTAAGAATAGAGTCTGTAGAAAATTGAATGTAGTTTCTAAACTACTAGGTTTATTTAAAAAACATCTATTTGGTGAAAAATTGAAATTTCAATGGAATAGTATTTAAATTTCAGAGAAAAAAATAAGAAGTAGGTGTTTGTCTAACCACCCTAACCACAATAAAATGATAATATTTTTTTATAAGATTTTAGATATAAGTAGAGGATTCATGTCTCGATGTGATGCATATTTTTTTGTAATTCTTTCCAAGTAAATAATTAATTATAAATTTTTTATGACAACTTTTGAAAAATATAAAAACTTGTATGTCTGACCACCTTAACTTGGTCAAAACTTCATGAAATTCATTTTTTTAAAATCCTGTAGTATGCAAAGCATAGAATGTGATGCATGTTTCAAATTCAAAAAATGTGATACCATTTTAAAAGTTATAGATGTTTTTCAATTAGCCTTTCAATCAAGACTTTAGTCGTAATTCAAATAGAAAATGAATAATATTTTTTATTAAATTCAAAGTAAAACATAATTTATATTGGTGGAAATTTGATAATATCCTTTAAAAACCCTTTTCATTTTATCAATTTTGGGTAAAAAATAGTCGTCGGCCACATGGGGGAAGTCTAGAAAAGCAAGGTAAGTTGTTAAACACGTTTTTTGTGTCAACTTCTTAGGATTGGCATGTCCTAGCCAAATTCCAAATCAATCTCGAGGCTAACCCCTAGGTAGTAAGGTTTGTGTCAAATCCGATTTGTCAAATCCGATTAAATCAGATATCCGATTTAATCGAAAATCCAATATATTTTATATATGATTTAAAAAAATGTAATATAGTTTATAATATATGATTTAAAAAATGCAATAAATATTTTATAGTTTATTTTAATATATCTAGTTTAGAATATACAATATATTTTATAATTTAATATATAATATATAATTTATGATAATCTCTTATTAAATAATGTATAATATATAATATATTATATTATTGTGTATAATATTTAAATATTGTTTCTATATTTTAGTTACTCTCTCTCCTTCCCCTCTTCCCCTCTCCCTTCCCCTCCTAATTCTATCTCTCTCTCTCTCCTTTCCCTCTCCATTCCCCCTCCTAATTCTCTCTCCCTCTCTCTCCCCTTCTTCCCCTCTCCCTTCCCCCCTTCTCTCTCTCTATCTCTCTCTCTCCCTCTCTCCTTCTCTCTCCCCTTATTCCCCTCTTCCCCTCTCCTTCCCCCTCCTAATTCTCTCTCTCTCTCTCTCTCTCTCCTTCTTCCCTCTCCCCTCTCTCTCTCTCCTTCTTCCCCTCTCCCCTCTCTCTCTCTCTCTCTCTCTCTCTCTCTCTCTCTCTCTCTTCCTCTCTCCTTCCCCCTCTAATTCTCTTGCTCTCCCTCTCCCTCTCTCTTCCCCTTCTCTCTCTCTCTCTCTCTCTCTCTCTCTCTCTCTCTCTCTTTCCCTCTTTGTCTTTGTCTCTCCCTCTCCCCCTCTCTCTCTCTTTTCCACCCTCCACCTCCTAATTACTCTTGGGTCTATGTGTGTAACAATTGGATATCCGATTTATAACACCAAAATCTTACCATTACAATACATTTTGAAAAAAATTTCAATTCATATATTAGATTTTATCTAATATCAGATTTGTGGCCATAGAAAAATCTTGAGTGGGATGTTCTAGGCATCCCAATGGACCCTACATTTTGTTTGCAAGCTTTGCAGGTGACAAAAACGCGATTTCAGATAGGAAGAGACAAAGATCAACTTTTTGGAGCATCTTCTACTCAAATTTTTCATAAGCAATCTTTTTTTAGCGTCTTTTTGGAGGTATAATGGGGACCAGCAATCGTTGGAAGAAAAAATGCAAGAGAAAACTTACAAAAGAAAAAATTGAAGCATATAGACAAAGAGATAGAGAAAGTCATAAGAAGAGAAGACAAGGTATGTAAAATATTGGTGAACCTGAGCCCTTTGGTCTTTCAAGTGAAGAGTAAATTGAATATGTTCAAGGTGAAAATGTTGAACATGATATTGAAATTGGGAATAAAAATGTTCAAGGTGAAAATGTTGGAATTGAAGATGTTGAACATGATATTGAAATTATTGAAATTTATATTGAAAATGTTCAAGGTGAAAATGTTGGAATTGAATATGTTAAACATAATATTGAAATTGGGAATGAAATTATTGAAATTGATATTGAAAATGTTCAAGGTGAAAACGTTGGAATTGAAGATTTTGAACATAATATTGAACCAAGTGTAAATTATGTTTCACCAAATTACATGAGAAATGAAGAAAGACATTCAAAATTAAAGACCTTCAAGAACCCCTAAACGGTTACTTGAAATTGATGAGAACATTATAAAACAATTTGAAGGCAGGAGGTCAACACGAACTGTTCGATTGTGGGCTACAAAAAATTTTAACCAATATTTTAGCAATAAGACATTGACTAAGCAATGCCAATTTTTTGTGAAATTGCTAAAGATACAAAAGATGAGACCTTTTCTAGCCAAATTGAAGATTTGTGTGAACAAGAAGATTGAAAAAAATTCTATTATTGTCAAAAATATTTTTAATGCTCTCAAGTCTATTGGAAAAAAATAACAAGGAAAAATATAAGAGAGCTACTTAGAGAGTCATTGCAACCACCTTATTAAGCCATAAATTTAAAAAGGCTCGCTTTATGAAACAAACTTGTATTGATTTTGATATAAATAGTAAAACTTTAGATAGATCACTTGAAAGAAGAGAAATAATAGATGATCCTCTTCAAAATGATACATGGGATTTTGTCAGGAGGCTTCCACGTGTTGATAAGAAGCTAATCGATAATGTAAAGTAGGTAACTCAACAATTTTGGCATGATAACTCTAGAGTATCACCCAATGCAAAGAATTTTTTTAAGTTAAGAATTGGAAATCGAGACCGTACACCACATCCTAAACATTTCTTAGAATCAATCCAAACAATGTTGCTCAAAAAAATTATTGAAACACATCCAAATATGGAAAAAAAAGGACTTTTGAAGGTTTGAAGCCATTTTATTGTTTGCCTCTTAAAATTTGTAATACTTGTCGTTGCAAATACCATGTGGAGTTTTCAATGTACCATGAACTATTATAATATATATGTTCTACTTTGCATACTAATGAAATTTTGTAGGAGTGTGGTGCAATAGATCTTCCAAAATCATCAAGGGACTTGCTAGATCTATTTTTATGTTCTAGAGATGATGGTTGCATTTTCTATAGAAATTATTGTTTAAATGCGAAGTGCTCACAATGTGGTGGCTTGTCAAAGTTTGTTCAATGTTTTCATGATGGTTCAGAACATGAATTTGGAAAGAAGCTTGTTGAGAAAAAGAGATATGAGATAGTCAAATATACTTTGTAGAGTGGAGGTGAAGGTTCTATATTCGAGTTGGTTGCAAAATAATGTAGTGTTGCTGATTTTATTTTAGATTTTAAGGACAATCTTTTCTACAAGTATACAAGGCATAGCCATAGGTCTCAGTGGTTGGATCAACAATTTAGGATGTGTAAGGACACTTTTCCAATTGGCACTATTATATCAGTAGTTGATTTTGTAGAAAACTACACATTGCAACCAAAAAATACTTAACACACCAAAATTTATCAAAAGACCTTACTAGACCATGTTTGCAGAATATGATGAACTTGGTGACAACAACTGTAGTTCAGACTCTTAAGGGATTTCGCATGTTTCGATGATAAGAGAACCATGCCTAGCATAAAAATACCCCTATGGATGTATCAGAACAGTCTGTTTGGTCACAAGAGTTGCAGAACGAAAGTTTCACCACTTTGCAACTTTCAACTACTTGTATTTGACAACTTTTTCGCCAAGCGAAAATTCGCCACCACGGTAAAAGGCTTCTGAGATAGAAAAAACTGAGAGAGGTTATTGTAGAGGGGCACAACATCATCCCATAGGGTTAGATGATAATTTTATAAGTGTCACGGTGTCCGAATACGAGCATGTTGAAGTTTGCAGCCATTTTGCACTTTGGACTCTTAGGGGATTTTGTTGGTTGAATGTAGCTCAGAGAAATTTTGTGTGTTTCAGTGCATAAGAGGACCATGCATAATGTAAATATACTCATCCAAATGTGTCAGAATATTCCATTTGGTCACATGAGTTGTAGAATTAAATTTGCACCACTTTGCAACTTCCAACTACTTGCATTTGACAACTTTTTCCCAAAGCAAAAATTCACCACCACAAGAAAAGGCCTCTAAGATAGTGAAAACCGAGCAAGGTTATTGTAGAGGGGCCCAATTTGATCCCATAGGGTCAAAAAATAAGTTTCTAAGCATCGCTATGTTTGAATGAGAGCATGTTGAAGTTCCCATCCATTTTGCACTTTAGACTCTTAAGGGATTTTGTCGGTTGAATGTAGCTCAGAGGGATTCTGTTTGTTTTAGTGCATAAGAGGACTATGCCTAGCGTAAACGTACCCATCCGGATGCATTGAAACAATGTGTTTGGTCACATGAGTTTCAATAGGGTAGGTTTAGATGTTAGCATAGGTGTTAAGAGCAGGGAAGGTGTTTTGGTGCATTTTGATTGCTACCCTAGGTGTATTTTCATGAATTTTGGCTTGAAAATGTTGGTAAGAGTTGAAGTTTGGTGAAAAGATAATTTTAAAGGTTGTTATTTGATGGAATAAGCTTGGGAAGGCTTAGTTTGATATTTTTTATGTGTTGATAGGGTGAAATAGGGTATGGAGAACATAGTTTCAATAAACCCTCATTGTACAAGCTTCAAATGGCCTAGAACAAGGGTTTGATGCTTTGGTGAATTTTTTATTGTTTTCCTTAATGAAAATAGTTGATTCTAAGGTTTTGAAACTTTTTGAAAGTGTTGGAACAGAGTTTGGAATTCTGAGTGAAGGATCCCTTGAAGTATCTTTGAAAAAGTGGCCTAATTGGTTCAAGGGGCAACGCACCAGTCAATTTTAAGAGGTGATGGTCTAAAACAAGCATATGCACAATTGATGGATGGTGTCCTTATATACATTTTTTCAACCACTTATCGAGTTGGGAGAGTTTCCCTATATACCTTATCATCTATCCCAACCGTTTACAACCACTTTTTAATCAATTTGTTAATAAAACTTCATTTTTGTACTTTCTTGCAAAAGTTGCTTGACAACATTTTAACAACTTAACAACTTTTTACATTTTTTGACAAATGACCCCAAATCACTTCAAAATGACTCTAAATGACTCCAAATGGTCATGGATGACCTTATTACACCCAAGAAACACAAAATCAACCAAAAACCCAAAATGATCACCATGTATGCCTATGGGGCTCCTTATGATGCCCCAACATCAATGGACAACCATGAAAGCATAAATGATATAGTAATTTTGTCACATGTATTATATTTGCAGGTGACCTTGTAGACATGTATGGAAAGTGTACAAAATTTTTCATAAATAGGCTTCTCATATCCTTTGTGATGCAGGGGCACCTATGCCATGCTTTTTCAATTAGGGTTCAAGTGTTGGTGATACAAAGTAGGGAGGAAATCATCACTAATAACAATTCAAACACTTTGAAACAAATTTTCAACTCTTAAGTTCCTATCTCATCAACTCTTCAATATTTCACCTAGTCTCACTTATAGATGTGTAGACCTGGTATTTTGAACTTTTATCTCAATTAACTCTTCTCACCCACAAACCACTCACCTTTTTAGACACCCTTAAGTCAACATAAAACTTATCTCAAAAGTAGTATAGGTCACTTTGGACCAACTTCCTCAAAACCCAACTTCTATGTTGTTCTAGACCTCAAATAGGTCAATTCTACAAAGAAAGTATACTCAAAACTTCCTTCCACCTCTAAAAACCTATGGTAAGTCTCTTAGAAGGTTACAAAACCCCCAAATCCAACATTCCTTTCCAGATAAATGCTCTCCTGAACACCTAACTCCAAGACCCTCACTTACACCCTTTTCCAAGAGGGTTTATTTAGAGTATTCCTTCCCATACTTGATTCACTCAGCCAATAACTCAAAAAACCATTATGAGGTCTGCACATGCTCAAAATTCCATCAAAACCTACTTCCCCCAAGTATTTCATCCATTTCCATTCTCAAACCACTCAATTTCACCCAAAATGCACAAATTTGCCAACTAGGGCATCATGCAAAATCACTTTCAAGGCCTCCCCTACTCTCCCAAACCATCCAAACCACTATCCCTATTCTGGTGGTCCCATTCCACCAAGTCACATGAGTTACAAAAGGAAAAATGGGCCATTAGTGCATTTTATGGGACTTCAAAACCTTCAACACAAGGCTAACAACCCGTTTCTTTAGAATTGCCTACAAACCACTTCAAACTTAGTGATATCTCACAATAACATATTAAAATCAAAGCTACAATGGAAATCTATTAAATTATATTCAACATGGATCAAAATTATTCTGTACAGGAAAGTATAGTGCCTTGAATTTGCAAATTATAAAGGAAAACACATAAATTTATAAGAAAACAATAATTTTTGTATTCAAGATTCAAAATCTCAAGAGCTAATCTCCTTCAAATTTTCACAATGAATTTTAAATTTATTCCAAACATGAATAAACAACTTCCAACTAATTTCCCCATGAACTACAACAAGATGACTCTTGAACTTCCACCATTTGACAATAAGTTGCAATTTTGATAACTTTTACACAATTTTGCAATTTTTAATATACACTACAACATAGACCTTCCAACCACCTAAAGAAATATAAAAGGACTCACTAAGTCATAAAATGGTCTAAATGACCTTATTTTTTGAACAAAAAGAATCAAATTCCCCTAAACAACCAAAAGACCTCAATTGTCAACTTTTGTATACAATGCTCTCGGTGCCCCTGCACCAGTTAGTGCTTAGGGTGTCTTAATTTTTTTGGTCATGAATAAGGTCCTTTGAGAAAATTTTGATGTAATTGGTGAGTTTTGGGGTCTTTTGGTCCAATATGGTAAAATTTGCAAAATATTGTAAAATTGTCATATGCAAAAATGCAAAAATGCAAAATTGCAAAATAGGGAATACCAGTGGTCAAAGAATTTCAAATGGTAGTTGTAGTAATTTGATGAGGTGTAATTGAAGGTTAAAATTTTAAAAATACCTCAATATTCTCGATCAATATTGTACAAGTTTGTAATGAAGATTAATCATCAATAAGACGTGGTTACTCTGCAAATTTCTTGTATTTTTTGTTGTTGGAAGCTTGGTAAGGCCCGTGTAGACCTTATTTTGCTATGATGTGAATTGTAATTAGTAATAGGCTGAATATAATTTCAAGTACAGTTGGTTTGGTGCAATATCATTGTGTCTAGTGGTTTCTAGAGCCCATTTTCCAGAATATGCTTGTGTGAGTTCCTCTTTGAGGGTTTGAAGTAAAAAGATGTTCTAGGCCATTCCACCCATTTTATTTTATTTTAACTTAGTGGAATGGAATAATTAGGTGTAGGGGGCATGTTTTCATGATTATAGGAGCAAGGGTGGCCATTTGGGGGTTTGGGCATGATGCCTAGTTATAAAAAAATGTGTGTTTTGAGTGAGATTTGGAGGTTAAGAGTAGGTAGTGATGGAAAAAACTTGGGGAAGAACTTTGTAAGAGTTAATTAAGAAAAGGAAGACATATTTGAAGGTTTTGGATGCATTTAAATTGTGGGGAAAGGTCTGGAGGTGAGCTTTTCAATAAACCCCCCTTGAAACTTGTCAAAAGTGAGGGTTTTGAGTTTTGGAGTGTTGGTGAGTTTTTTTTTGGAAGATTATTGTTGATTTAGCTCTTATGTAAACCCTAGTCATGACTATCCAATGGTTTTTTGTGTCTGGAAGGAATATTAAAGGGTAGTTTCTTTGTAAATGTGGCCTAATTGGCCTATTGGAACAACGTAGAAGCATCTGGTTTAGGGATTTGATCTGAAACAACCTATTTCCCCTTTGATATATGTTTAAGAATATAATAATGGGTATCTAAAAATGTCCTACTCTTATGGAGAGATGACCTTCTCTAAAAGATATCCCTAAAAAACCTCTTTTGGAGTGTTATAGGGAACCTAGCATGAAACTATGAAAAGTTGATGAAATGGAGTTGTAAGGGATGAATTGTTGATTTAACCTAATAAAATTAGGTTTTTTGAGAGTTTTCCACCCTACTTTCCATCAATTTGGTATGTGTATCAACATAAAACTATAATAATTTTTGAATTTCAATATGTAATGATAATCCAATATGAAATATGTAGTGTGAGACAATGGCATTTGTGTATTTAAACTTTAAAGTTAAAATGTTAAAATTTATCATTGTTCTTGTCTTCAAAGTTTTTTAAACTATATAATATAACCATAATATAACTAAGAAATATATGATATAATTTAACCATTATTCATTATTTTTTATTGTGAACTATATAATATAACCATTATTTTTTATGTTATTGTACATTGATATTTAACCATTGCTCAAGATTAAATTTTTGAATAGTTTAAACATGCACACGAGGAAAAAATTATTTCGATTCTCAACTTATATATATCAAATTATCCAATAATCAAGTGTGTGTCCATATACAAAAATGGCATCAACGCCAACTCAAACAATTTTTTACAAAATGTGGCATATGCTATCTCGATGTCTATTCAAAATATACATGCCAAAATGTCTATCTCATCCTAAACTACTAGTGGATCATTAAAATGGAGCCTCTTTGAAGCACTCTTTGGCTCTGAAGGTACTTGCATTGTAAAAATTCAAAGCATAATTGAGATTAGATATATTATATAATTTAAAATTAAATAATTAACATCAAAATCAATATACATTGAATTATAATTGAACTCTAAAATTGAAATCTTAATTACCTCATATATACATCTCTTCAAACTGTTAGGAGTCCTAGAATATGCCCCTCTCAAAGAACCAATCATACCAAATCCTGCAATGTCAATCTATATATGTGAACAAAAACATAAAATTGATACAAGTTAGCATACAATTGTTGGTAATAGGAACATATTTACCAAACACAAAATAAAATAAACACATACCTCTTTAGGCATCTCTTTTTCTTTATCTCATTCAGGTGTTTCGACACCTCCTCCTTGAGATGTTTCAACACCTACTCCTTCAAGTGTTCCAACACCTACTCCTTCGGGCATTGTGACACTTGTCAACAAGGATGTTTAGCTCATAACCACCTGCACATAAAAATGACAAGTATATGAAACTACCAATCTATGTCGATGTCTGTATAATAACTATAAGATCTTAAAAATATTAATAACATTGAATTTGAGTTCAATTACCTTTCCCTTATCCACCATTGTGCCTCCAAAGTTTGGACAACGTTGCACCTTGCTTGCACTAGGTGTTTCCTACAAGAGGAAAATAAGATAAACATATAAGTTAATATATAATTTCATTAATGACAATTCAAATGACAAGCAAGTATAAAATAAAAAATGTAAACAAGTGAGTGCGAAAATATATACGGTGTGCATGTCGAGGCCAAATGAAATGTCCTTGAGGGTGCTATCAGTAACCCATAAAATATCCTCCTCAAACATCAACTATTAAATACACCATGTAAATAAATACTAGTACTTGATAAGTTATCTCTTATTAATATTCATTTAAAAATAAATTCAAGATATGAAATTATAACTTAAATCTTACCTTTGTAACTATTCCAATGTCCCCCTCTCTAGCATGAGAGGACTCTACAAGGTGTGCTCCAATCTCCTATGTCTGATCTCCTATATCATCCACATCATGGAGGTCAAAATCAAAAGTGTCGAAGGATGCTCAGTGGGTTATACAAGAGGACCCTAGCATATATGGTGGCACATAGATATGTGGACCTGAGGAGGAGGATGTAGCAGCACTTGATCCATCACCAACATCACCAAAATGTGGTTGAGCTATTGTAGAAGTATGGGAAACCAAAAGATCACTCAAAGAGTGAATAACCATAATAGTTTGTGTGGTTGCATCCTTGATAATATTTGGATGATGTACTAGAGGTGGCTGAGGAAGGGGAGGAGGGGGCACATATGGGCCCTAGACTACTCTAACTACCCCTAGTCTATCTTGGGGCATACCTCCACCGATGCCTTGGAATATTTTAATGTCAAAGTAATTGACATGGTTCCCTAACACAAACTCAACATATAATTTTTTAATAAAGTAAAATGGTACATCAATATTGTTGTTGAATGGTTTATGAAAAACCATCCACCAATGATCCCAAAATTTATCTACAATGTCCTTATTCGTGCACCATTTTATAGAAATTTTTGGTATATTAACATTAAATGTGTAACGCCCCGCCAGGCAACCCTAGAGGAAGTTGCAAACTACTACTTAAATAGGCTAATTTTTTTTTTTAAGTACAATTAACATGCAAGTTCACTGCCCATTGCCAATAACCTCTAAGGTTACGAGATAGAGGTTATATAGAACCTCAACAAAAAACATGAATTTAAACCATGTCATTTAATTACTAAATAAAATAAACACATACATTCCAAATAATATAAATTAAATCCAGCAAAAGAGATAACTTTCAATTTCATATATCCATAATTTAAACAATAAGGTTACAACACTCATTCCTCGAATGAGGCAAAGCCAATAAATAAGATTACATTTACAACTTCCACCTTGATAACAAATGAGGGGTAAAATAATACGAGATCGACTGAAATGAAATAAAGCAAGAACTGATATTGAAACCAACGAGCTCTCCAACTGGAACTCTCATCCACACAAACATGAAGATAGCCCAATGGATTTAGGTGCATGCCACCCAACCAAGTGGAACCCAAAGGCCCACCCCCCGTGCTAGGAGATATTAGCAAGGAATCCTAACCAAGGACATCTACCTCTAGACATAGGCTAACACAAAACTGAACCAAACTGAAACAACCAAACACATGTACCACACAAGTACATCACAAGTACAACTCGAATACAAATCAAACATGGTCACATTGCTTCCAAAAATAAAGCAGATCATGTATGTTACGAGAACCATACACATAGAACCAATACCAACTATGGTCACATTAGGTATGTTAAGGAAACCATACCCACAAAATCAAATACCAACAGTTGTCCTAGACAGAGTTTCATCATACAACTCGTCATGGGTTGTCCTCTGGGAATCTTCATAGGCTTTGACCCCCACTATGGGTTATCCTTGTGGCCTCAACCAAATCCCGGCCCCCATACTCACTCATGCGGAATCAAATACCTTTCGTACAAACAAGATAGATGACCTTGCCATTCTAGGCCTTCCCACTCATCCCAAGTCTAAATGAGCCCTTGTGTCTATGAGTGAGGCATAATTATCTTGATTAGTGAGAAGTACCACCTAATCTTCTAAGTTTTGTTTTAGTTATCACTTGATTAAACCACCTTTGAAGGTTTCCCAGTTTACCTCTCTGGGCTCTGGCCCCTATGGAAGCCACTCCTCTATTGGACAACGCACATAACATCCAAACCCCAAGGGTAACAAAGTGCAAACAAATAGGATACCACGACCACTCCTTTCTTAGGAGGCAACATAAGTTCAAACCCTCTCCAAACATTGGAGGTAACAAGGTAACAAAGTCACTCCTGACAAGGAGGCACAGCTCACGAAATCCACTCCCAAACCAAGGAGGTACAAAACATCCCCGTTCATGAAAATCGGGTACTAACATAGACATAACCTCATGCACTACCCAAGAGAAATCCCAATAGGTTGACATCACAAACGACAACCCCCAACCTCTACGGTTCACTGGAAGACTTGCAATAAAAAGGCACTTAACCCATTTCCCAAGACATGAACACAAAAGACATATTCACCGAAGGCCACAGAAAAGAACTACCTTTGGATATTCTAAATCCATTTTCTCTTCAGAATTTGATTTCACAACAAAGATAATATTTGCCTTAACATAATCATTGTTTAATATCATTAATTTCCTCGTCAATTGCAAAGAAGGGAAAACACTAATTTTAACAATTAAATCAATTCCTTTGATTATTCCTAATGTCCACAAAATACATGCAAGTAAATCCCTTCAATTTCCCATATAATCTCTTCATGCCATTGTATAATATTTAAAATTATTAAATCCCATTGCCAATAACTCATCCATAAATGTGTCTAACAAAAAACACACATATTTAATTATTTAAATATTAATACGTTAATATTATAAAGTATAATATTAAATATTAAAATATATTATATTAATATTTTAATATTATACTATATATAATAATGCATATTAATATATTTATATTATACTAATATTATAATATTATATAATATAATAATAAATATTAATATTTCATATTATAAATAAATATTAATATTTAATATTATAAAATATATATAATATTAAAATATTAAATAAAAAAAATAAAAAGCAACCAGCAAACGCCTCGGTTCGCATGCGGTTGGAAAGGGCGGTCGCCTTGGTTTGTGGGCCGTGAACCACATAGTGTCAGCCAGTTGTGTTTACACATAGCTAACCCCCATTAATGGGGGCGGCGACTATGTGTAAACACGTTCGTCCCCTCAAAGGGTGGCGAAAACAGGGTAAGGGGAGTGGGGAGTGGGGAGGAGCGCGTTGGGCTCGGCTCCCTCCCCCAAATTTTTTTTATAAAAAAAAACTTAACAAAAAAATGTAAAACCTGTTTTTTTCAACTGTGGATTTTTAAAAAGGAAATTCCCCATTTTTAATTTCGGTTTCCTTCAATAATAACATTTTTTAACCAGCATGAGTATATATATATATATATATATATATATATATATATATATGTATGTATGTATGTATGTATGTATGTATGTATGTATGTATATATGTATATATATATATATGTATGTATGTATATATGTATGTATATATGTATATATGTATGTATGTATGTATGTATATATGTATATATATATATATGTATGTATGTATATATGTATGTATATATGTATATATGTATATATGTATGTATATATGTATATATGTATATATATATATATATACTCCTCAATGTATATATATGCATTTTTGGTTTATAGGACAGAACAAATTGAGAAAACCTGAATAATATATATATAAGAACAACCATTTACACTCAAAAGCATCATTTCCTTTGAAGCAATTTAATTTAAAGAGGGTCTTCTTGCTAATTTGGAGAACAAAATTCCAACTTTGCTTCATTTGCATTCAAACAATAGAATTCAAAACTCTTTCCACAAGATCTTTAACCATTAATATTTAAAATTCAAAACCTCCAAAGCAAACATTTAAAGGATTGAACCTGATTTTTTTTTGAAGATGATAAAAGATCCTGATGGTGTCTTGATTCCCTCTTCAGATCTAGAGGTTCTTCAATCTTTTTCAAAAAACCCACAAAATTGAACACTTCCTTCCTTCTCTTTCTAATTTAATCCTTTTCCAAAATTCCATGAACATCCCAAATTGTGAAGCAAAATTCAAACATAAGGAAAAAATCCTACAACCACCCTCATCAATTCTCCAAAACAAAAAATGCAAATATCTTCCTCTTTCAATTTTTGAATTCAAATTTTCTAATTTGACTTTTAACTATTTTCTTTTATTTTTATTTCATATTTTCAATATTCTCAATTTCACACAAAATTCTATTAACTCCAAAAAGGAAAACTTAATTTATTTCCAATCAATAAATTTAATTATCAATAAACTAAATCTAATCAAAGATTGAATTAATTTATTAATAAATTAAATTACATTTCAACGTAAACTAGATAAAGTTAAATGGAAATTTAACTACCAAGCATATATTTTAACCTTTTTCCAAACTTCTAATTTAAACTGAAACCAGACATATTGAACAATATTAAGGCAACTGGACCACACTAAGACTGATGACACACTATGACTAGGGTGGCGACTTGGCACAGAATCCTAGCTACTATCTCCCAACCGATTACCGTTGGGCATTGGACATGCTCAAACCTATGGAACCAGGTGGAGTCGGTGCCTTGTACTTGTCAACCTATGAACAAAGGGTATATCCACATGCATAAAACACACCGTGAAGATGAAATCACGGAATCGCAGGGCACTCGCAAGTGAGTGATGCGATACCGTTCCCTTCACCAATACAATGTAACTAACTGACAAATCTAACATATTAATATAATCCAAAGCATAAACATCATTAATTTGAATATCCATTTATCTTAATTCAAAACATGACATAAAGATAACATCATATTAAAATACCATCACATCAAAATATAACATTAATGTCGCTTTATAGATAGTGATCAAATATAAGTTGAGTACCATAGTCAAGGTACTAACATAAATTACAACAAAACAAAGAATAACATTATTCGATCAAAAGGACAAAATGGAGGGGTATTACATCCTCCCCCCCAAGAGTTAGGCTTACTCCTGGAAGCCTGTAAACCAGTAGGGATATAACTCCCTCATACAACTACATACAAATCAAAACCTCGACCCCTAAGGCCGAGCATCCTCCACTAGATGACCAACCCCAAAATTCTCAACGATAGCTCCTTGATACCCAGGTTGACGGTCATCAACCATAGCATAAGCTTGATGAGATCTACCTACATCACCAACTGTCGGCTCAGATGTCGGTGGTCCCTAAGAAAACCCAGATTTTCCCTTATTGGGACACATTCTAGCTATGTGACCCTACTAGCCACAAGCAAAACATCTTGTACCTCTGCCATAACCTCTACCTCCAGATAGTGCGCTAGATTACTGCCCACTATCCTTGAAGGTAGACTGTGAACTCTGAGTTGACTGATCATAGCTGAAACATTTTGCATGCTTCCAATTTCTGATCCTCCTAGGTGAAGAACCACCATCATCCTAACAAGGTTGAGAGTCCTTATGCTTCCTAAGTGCACTCTCCTGCTGTTGACCACTCTGAGATGGTCCCTGCTGAGATCAAGAAGGTGCACCTCCTTGAGGCTGCCCTCCTCTAGCACTATATCCTGCTACTGAACTGCTACCAACTTGCACTCCTATGTGACCTCCAAGTGCCATACTCAAATTCTCCTCAATAAGGCGTGCTTTCTCTACTACCATATCCATGGTCTTGGGTTTGAAAACCATCACACAATCGTTGAGATGAGCATTTAAGCCCCTAAAAAAATGGTGCACTAACATGCTCTCATCATCACCAATCCCTGCATATTGTTTGAGCTCATAAAAGCATCGCTCATGTTGCTCAATAGATAATGCCATCTGACGCAAGGCATGGAACTTGTCGCCTCAACGCTGACGCCAATGCTCAGATAAGAACCGAGATCTGAATATCTCTAGGAAGATCTCCCATGATGTTGTATGGATGTCGATATGGAGCTTTTGCTCCTCTAGTCTCCACCAAGTGGATGCAAACCCTCTCAACTTCATAATGGCATAATGAGCTTTGGTGTTACTGCCATACGGATGCATGGAAAAACACCTATCTAGGTCTATAAGCCAAATCTCAACCTCTAAACTAGTACCTGATCCATCATATAATGGAGGATGCCCCTTAATTAGGTCCCTCATGTGTGACTCAGACTGGGGTGGAGCTTCCCTCACCATAGGGTTAACCTGAACCTCTACCTACCTCAGACCAAGGAGTGCCAAAGCATCCTCAAGCGCTCTATGCATAGCCTCAATCCCTGTTGGATCCTGTTGACGATCCCTGACCCCTAGTGCATTTTGAGATGCCTAAGGTTCCTCCTGATCAAGAACAACTGATACCCAGGGAGGAGATTCATGCTGACTCCCACCTCGACCACCTATACGGCCACGTCCATGCCCTCTACCTCTTTCACGTCTGGGAGGCATAATCCTGCATAGACACATTAAGGTATTAGGAAAGGAACAAAACTTAAAAGCCTACACAACTAAAATCTTAATGGCTCCATCACAATCCTAGAGTACCCAGTGTTTAAACCTAGACTCTGATACCATGTGTAACTCCCCACCACACAACCCTAGAGGAAGTTGCAAACAACTACTTAAACAGACTATTTTATTTTTTTGTTTAAGTATAATTAACATGCAATTTCACTGCCCATTTCCACCAACCTCTAAGGTTATGAGATAGAGGTTATATAGAACCTCAACAAAAAACATGAATTTAAACCATGTCATTTAATTACTAAATAAAATAAACACATACATTCCAAATAAGATAAATTAAATCCAACAAAAGAGATAACTTTCAATTTCATATATCCATAATTTAAACAATAAGGTTACAACACTCATTCCTCGAATGAGGCAAATCCAATAAATAAGATTACATTTACAACTTCCACCTCGATAACAAATGAGGGGTAAACTAATACGAGATCGACTGAAATGAAATAAAGCAAGAACTGATATTGAAACCAACAAGCTCTCCAACTGGAAGTCTCGTCCACACAAACATGAAGATAGCCCAATGGATTTAGGTGCAAACCACCCAACCAAGTGGAACCCAAAGGTCCACCCCCCGTGCTAGGAGATAGTAACAAAATCCTAACCAAGGACATCTACCTCTAGACATAGGCTAACACAAAACTGAACCAAACTGAAACAACCAAACACATGTACCACACAAGTACATCACAAGTACAACTCGAATACAACTCAAACATGGTCACATTGCTTCTAGAAAAAAATCATATCAAGTATGTTACGAGAACCATACACATAGAACCAATACCAACTATGGTCACATCAAGTATGTTAAGGAAACCATACCCACAAAATCAAATACCAATAGTTGTCCTAGACAGAGTTTCATCACACAGCTCATCATGGGTTGTCCTCTGGGAATCTTCATAGGCTCTGACCCCCACTATGGGTTATCCTGGTGGCCTCAACCGAATCCTGACCCCCATACTCACTCATGCAGAATCAAATACCTTTCATACAAACAAGATAGATGACCTTGCCATTCTAGGCCTTCCCACTCATCCCAAGTCTAAACAAGCCTTTGTGTCTATGAGTGAGGCATAATTATCTTGATTAGTGAGAAGTACCACCTAATCTTCTAAGTTTTGTTTTAGTTATCACTTGATTAAACCACCTCTGAAGGTTTCCCAGTTTACCTCTTTGGGCTTTGGCCCCTACGAAAGCCACTCCTCTATTAGACAACGCACATACCATCCAAACCCCAAGGGTAACAAAGTGCAAACAAACATGATACCAAAACCACTCCTTTCTCAGGAGGCAACATAAGTTCAAACCCTCTCCAAACACTGGAGGTAACAAGGTAACAAAGTCACTCTTGACAAGGAGGCACAACTTACCAAATCCACTCCCAAACCAAGGAGGTACAAAACATCCCCGTTCGTGAAAATCGGGTACTAACATAGACATAACTTCATGCACTACCCAATAGAAATCCCAATAGGTTGACATCATAAACGACAACCCCCAACCTCTACGGTTCACTGGAAGACTTGCAATAAAAATGCACTTAACCCATTTCCCAAGACATGAACACGAAAGACATATTCATCGAAGGCCACAAAAGAGAACTACCTTTGGATATTCTAAATCCATTTTCTCTTCAAAATTTGATTTCACAACAAAGATAATATTTGCCTTAACAAAATCATTGTTTAATCTTATTAATTGCCTCGTCAATTGCAAAGAAGGGAAAATACTAATTTTAACAATTAAATCAATTCCTTTCATTATTCCTAATATCCACAAAATACATGCAAGTAAATCGCTTCAATTTCCCATATAATCTCTTCAATGATGCCCTTGTATAATACTTAAAATTATTAAATCCCATTGCCAATAACTCACCCATAAATATGTATAACAAAAAACACACATATTTAGTTATTTAAATATTAATACGTTAATATTATAAAGTATAATATTAAATATTAACATATATTATATTAATATTTTAATATTATACTATATATAATAATGCATATTAATATATTTATATTATACTAATATTATAATATTATATAATATAATAATAAATATTAATATTTAATATTATAAATAAATATTAATATTTAACATTATAAAATATATATAATATTAAAATATTAAATAAAACAAAAAAATAAAAAGCAACCACCAAACACCTAGGTCCGCGTGCGGTTGGAAAGGGTGGCCGCGTTGGTTCGTGGGTCGCGCACCACATAGGGTCGACCGACTATGTTTACACACAGCCGACCACCATTAATGGGGGCGGCGACTGTGTGTAAACACAGTCGTCCCCTCTGTGGGCGGCGAAAATAGGGTAAGGGGAGTGGGGAGTGGGGAGGAGTGCGTTGGGCGCGACTCCCTCCACCTGCCTCCCATGGGGGGCGTGGTGGGGGTGAACCCCCAGTGACCTCCCCCAATTTTTTTTTATAAAAAAAACCTTAACAAAAAAACGTTATTTCAGTTGTGGATTTTAAAAAAGGAAATTCCCCAATTTTAATTTCGGTTTCCTTCAATAATAACATTTTTTAACCAACATGAGTATATGCATATATATATATATATATATATATATATATATATATATATATATATATATATATATATGTATATATATATACTCCTCAATGTATATATATGCATTTTTTGTTTATAGGACACAACAAATTGAGAAAACCAGAATAATATATATATAAGAACAACCATTTACACTCAAAAGCATCATTTCCTTTGAAGCAATTTAATTTAAAGAGGGTCTTCTTGCTAATTTGGAGAACAAAATTCCAACTTTGCTTCATTTGCATTCAGACAACAGAATTCAAAACTCTTTCCACAAGATCTTTAACCATTAATATTTAAAATTCAAAACCTCCAAAGCAAACATTTAAAGGATTGAACCTGATTTTTTTTTTAAGATGATAGAGGATCTTGATGGTGTCTTGATTCCCTCTTCAGATCCAAAGGTTCTTCAAGCTTTTTCCAAAATCCCACAAAATTGAACACTTCCTTCCTTCTCTTTCTAATTTAATCCTTTTCCAAAATTCCATGAACATCCCAAATTGTGAAGCAAAATTCAAACATAAGGAAAAAACCCTAAAAAATTCTACAACCACCCTCATCAATTCTCCAAAACAAAAAATGCAAATATCTTCCTCTTTCAATTTTTGAGTTCAAATTTTCTAATTTGACTTTTAATTATTTTCTTTTATTTTTATTTCATCTTTTCAATATTCTCAATTTCACACAAAATTCTATTAACTCCAAAAAGGAAAACTTAATTTATTTTCAATCAATTAATTTAATTATCAATAAACTAAATCTAATCAAAGATTAAATTTATTTATTAATAAATCAAATTACATTTCAACATAAACTAGATAAAGTTAAATGGCAATTTAACTACCAAGCATATATTTTAACCTTTTTCCAAACTTCTAATTTAAACTGAAACCAGACATATTGAACAATATTAAGGCAACTGGACCACACTAAGACCAATGACACACTATGACTAGGGTGGCAACTTGGCACAAAATCCTAGCTACTATCTCTCAATCGATTACCGTTGGTCATTGGACGCGCTCAAACCTATGGAACCAGGTGGAGTCGGTGCCCTATACTTGTCAACCTACGAACAAAGGGTATATCCACATGCAATAATATGTCATACTTAAAACACACTGTGAAGAGGAATCACGAAATCACAGGGCGCTCACAAGCGAGTGATGCGATATCGTCCCCTTCACCAATACAATGCAACTAATTGAAAAATCTAACATATTAATATAATCCAAAGCATAAACATCATTAATTTGAATATCCATTTATGTTAATTCAGAACATGACATAAAGATAACATCATATTAAAATACCATCACATCAAAATATAACATTAACATCGCTTTATAGATAGCGATCAAATAGAAGCCGAGTACCATAGTCAAGGTACTAACATAAATTACAACAAAACATAGCATAACATTGTTCAATCAAAAGGACAAAACAGAGGGGTGTTACAAAATGGTAGACTGGTGTGGGGGTTAACAAATAAAGATGCTATTTGGGCTTTTATTATTTTGAGATATTTCACCTCTTTGTAAGACAATCCCTCAAAGTAATATTCCCTCATGGATTCTTGCCATGAAAGAATGAAATTATGCTGGGTGGAGAGGATTTCTATATTTTTAATTATTTCTTTCAATATATTTTTCATTTGGGATAATCAAGGGATTTTCTTATAAACATCACAAATGCCCCTCAATTGCTCCAAATTTTCACCAATTAATTGTTCAATTGATAGGTGTGATGGAGAGTTTGGCATTTGTGGGTTTTGATTCTTAGCCATAATACTTGATTGAAGTTGAAAACTAATTAATCTAATTGAAACTACACAATATAAATGAAATTATTATAAGAAACCTTAGTTTTTAATAAAAATCCATAAAAAACTAGTTAAAATCATACAAAACTAATACAAAAATTGATTAAAACAAAAAAAACTAAAAACTTACTTTCTAAATCGAATATCAAAATAAATTCGATATCAGATTCGCAAGGGTCGTCGCTCTCTCAGGCACTATGGCTTCTACTATGTTAAAATGACCAGTGGCAACCATTTTTTGGGTGTATATAACCCAACACAAATTGAATATCCAATAAAATCATATATCCAATTTGAACAGATATCTGATTTGATTAGATATTCGATTTGCAGTGCTTTAGGTTGGGCATTGCTATGGAGTAATATACTGACACCCAACCCAAAAAAAAATCAACTCAATATTTTTCGTGTTTTTGGGTGAATGCAAAATGCTACTTTTTTCATATTGCCACTTTTTGGCCCATCATGATCCTATACATACCCAAACCCTAAACTCTAAACTCTAAACTCTAAAACCTAAAGCATTCATTTTGTCCTAGGACCTTAAAATGAAATTTTGTTTCCTTGGGAAACTCCACCAAGTTTTATTCCCTTTAGCATGTCATTTTGTCCTAGGACCTTACTACATAGATCTTCTTAAGCCATCCTATTACCCTAATCCCTAAACTCTAAACTCTAAATCCTAAACCCTAAAGCCATCATTTTGTCCTAGGACCTTAATAAAATTTGGTTGCCTTGGGAAAATTCACCAAATTTTATTCACTTAAGCCATGTCATTTTGTCTTAGAGCCTTACCACATAGATCCCCCTAAACCATAAACTCTAAAGTCTAAACCATAAACCCTAAAGTATTCATTTTGTCTTAGGACCTTAAAATGAAATTTGGTTTTCTTGGGTAACTCCACCAAATTTTATTCCCTTAAGCCATGTGATATTTTCCTAGGACCTTACTAGATAGATACCCTTAATCCATCCTATTACCCTAAACCCTAAACTCTAAACTCTAAATCCTAAAGCCATCATTTTATCCTAGGACCTTAATGAAATTTGGTTGCCTTGGGAAAATTCATCAAATCTTATTCACTTGAGCCATGTAATTTTGTCCTAGGACCTTACTACATAGATCCCATTAAGCCATCCTATTACCCTAAACCCTAAACCCTAAACCCTAAACCCTAAATCGTAATGCTAAAGCATTCATTTTGTCCTAGGACCTTAATGAAATTTGGTTTCCTTGGCAAACTTCACCAAATTTTATTCCCTTAAGCCATGTCAATTTGTATACATAGATCCCCTTAAGCCATCCTATATTAATATTTTTTTTTTTTTCATTCAAGTAACATGCCTTAGACATAAATGAGGCTTATACATTTTATCATTTGTATTCAATTAGGCCATTTAATTGAATGGTTTAAGGGTATTTCCTAAACATGTATCTCACATTTTGAAATTATAAATCTAATGCAGGTTCACTTATATCTTAGAGATCATAGATCAATTCAATAATATTTGTAATCCACCTCCATGACCTTCATCTCCACCATCTTCACCTCCAACTCCACCCACCAAATAAGCCCCCCACCTCCACCACCTGAATCCGATGGTGCTCGCTTGCAATCACAAATCAATTTTGATGTTAGAACCATTCAGGATCAAATCAACATTATTCAAAATAAAGAATGTATTGCACCACCTTTGAGTCATTTTGCATCTACGATGCAAAATGTTGTTGATGTTGTTAGGGCTATGGATGGGGTCTTAGATGAGCATCAATAATGGCTAGAGGAGAGGAGAAAATTTGGTTTTGAAAAGGAAAACACAAAGAAATGAAGAGATGTAGTAGAGAGACACAACACTTTATAAATTAAGACAATGATCTTATAGTTATGAATTTATGAATTTGGTTCGATGGATATTTTTTGTGATGAATTTGTGAATTTGGTTGGATGGATATTTTTAGTGATGAATTTATGAATTTGGTTGGATGGATATTTTTGGTGATGAATTTATGTTGGATGGATATTTTAGTGATGAATTTATGAATTTGGTTGGATGGATATTTTTAGTGATGAATTTATGAATTTGGTTGGATGGATATTTTTTAGTGTTGAATTTATGAATATAGTAACTTATAATGATGAATTTATAATAGTATATTTTATGACTATCTACTATCATGATTTCTTATGTTTGAAAAATGTAATTTATATGTGTTAGACATAAATGAGATTTTTGTGAATGTTTCAAGTTTATTTTTTAGTTTGTACATGTATTAGAATTACATAGTTCTAGATCTTAAATTTTAAAATTTGTATGTACACATTGTTTATTTGAATGATGTATGCATGCATTATGCATCGTATTTTTTATTTTAAATGGATGTACATCTTAAATTTTGAAATTTGTGTGCACATGCTCAAGTTCAATCAATGTATGTATGTGTATGTATATGTATGCACATCCTATTTAAAAAAAAATTGCATGTACATTTAAAATTTAACTATTTCTTATAATTTTGTAAGTTTGTATGTTAATTTTGTATAATTTAATGCAGGTGAACACATATAGATATCATGGATCAATTTTACATTGATGATATCATTAATCCACCATCTCAACAACCTCCTCCTCCACCTCCACCCTCTCCACCTCCCCCTCCACCCCCTTCACCTCATATCCCACCTCCACCACCTGCTAGATTAAATGAGGCTCACTTACAAGCACATATCAATGAAAATGTGGCATCCATTCAAAATCAAATAAATGCTATGC